>JASUTR010000141.1:0-564169 GCA_035048495.1 Euptelea pleiosperma | reverse complement strand
TAGGGTTCGGAACGTAACACACAAACTGAGTCCAATTTGAGACGTTGACGAACGGATGGAGCTAACTTGTGTCGACCGTCCCGAATCTTGTTCCAACACTTCAAATCTGTTGAAACAATAGTAATAGAAGAGTTTGAGTCCAATTACGAGGTCCGGTTGCGAAAAAGTCACAAGTTATAGGCTTAGGAATGTAACAAACAAACTGAGTCCAATTTGAGACGTTGACGCACGGATGGAGCTAACTTGTTTTGACTGTCCCAAATATTGTTCCAACACTTCAAATCTATTGAAACAATAGTAATGGAAGAGTTTGGGTCTAATTGTGAGGTCCGGTTGCGAAAAGTCACAAGTTATAGGCTATGGAATGTAACACACAAACTGAGTCCAATTTGAGACGTTGACGCACGGATGGAGCTAACTTGTTTCGACTGTCACGATTCTTATTCCACCACTTCAAATGTGATGAAAACAATAGTAATGGAAGAGTTTGAGTCCAATTACGAGGTCCGGTTGCGAAAAAGTCACAAGTTATATGGTTCGGAAATAACACACAAACTGAGTCCAATTTGAGACGTTGACGAACGGATGGAGCTAACTTGTTTCGACCATCCCGAATCTTGTTCCAACAAATCAAATGTGTTGAAATAGTAATACAAGAGTTTGAGTCCAATTACGAGTTCCGGTAGAGAAAAAGTCACAAGTTATAGGCTTCGGAATGTAACACACAAACTGAGTCCAATTTGAGACGTTGACGCACGGATGGAGCTAACTTGTTTAGACCGTCCCGAATCTTGTTCCAACACATCAAATGTGTTGAAATAATAGTAATACAAGAGTTTGAGTCCAATTACGAGGTTCGGTTTCGAAAAGTCACAAGTATTTGGCTTCGGAATGTAACACACAAACTATGTCCAATTTGAGATGTTGACGCACGGATGGAGCTAACTTGTTTTGCCTGTCCCGAATCATGTTCCAATACTTCAAATGTGTTGAAATAATAATAATGCCGAGTTTGAGTAAAATTACGAGGTCTGATTGCGACAAAGTCACAAGTTATAGGGTTCGGAATGTTACACACAAATTGAGTCGAATTTGAGACGTTGATGCACGGATGGAGCTAACTTGTTTCGACTGTCCCAAATCTTATTCCAACACTTCAAATCTGTTGAAACAATAGTAATAGAAGAGTTTGAGTCCAATTACGAGGTGCGGTTGCGAAAAAGTCACAAGTTATAGGCTTAGGAATGTAACACACAAACTGAGTCCAATTTGAGACGTTGACGCACGGATGGAGCTAACTTGTTTCGACCGTCCCGAATCTTGTTCCAACACATCGAATGTGTTGAAACAATAGTTATAGAAGAGTTTGAGTCCAATCACGAGGTCCGGTTGCGAAAAAGTCACAAGTTATAGGCTTCGGAATGCAACACAGAAACTGAGTCCAATTTGAGACGTTGACGTACGGATGGAGCTAACTTGTTTCGACAGTCCCAAATATTATTCCAACACTTCAAATCTGTTGAAACAATAGTAATGGAAGAGTTTGAGTCTAATTATGAGGTCCGGTTGCGAAAAAGTCACAAGTTATAGGCTTCGGAATGTAACACAGAAACTGAGTCCAATTTGAGACGTTGACGAACGGATGGAGCTAACTTGTTTCGACTGTCCCGAATCTTGTTCCAACACTTCATATATGTTGATACAATAGTAATGGAAGAGCATGAGTCTAATTATGAGGTCCGGTTGCAAAAAACTCACAAGTTATAGGCTTCGGAATGTAACTCACAAACTGAGTCCAATTTGAGACGTTGACGAACGGATGGAGCTAACTAGTTTCGACCGTCCCGAATCTTGTTCCAACATATCAAATGTGTTGAAATAATAGTAATACAAGAGTTTGAGTCCAATTACGAGGTTCGGTTTCGAAAAAGTCACAAGTTATTGGCTTCGAAATGTAACACACAAACTATGTCCAATTTGAGATGTTGACGCACGGATGGAGCTAACTTGTTTTGCCTGTCCCGAATCTTGTTCCAACACTTCATATATGTTGATACAATAGTAATGGAAGAGCATGAGTATAATTATGAGGTCCGGTTGCAAAAAAGTCACAAGTTATAGGCTTCGGAATGTAACACACAAACTGAGTCCAATTTGAGACGTTGACACACGGATGGAGCTAACTTGTTTCGACTGTCCCAAATATTGGTCCAACACTTCAAATCTGTTAAAACAATAGTAATGGAAGAGTTTGAGTCTAATTATTAGGTCCGGTTGCGAAAAAGTCACAAGTTATAGGCTTCGGAATGTAACACACAAACTGAGTCCAATTTGAGACGTTGACGGACGGATGGAGCTAACTTGTTTCGACTGTCCCGAATCTTGTTCCAACACTTCAAATATGTTGAAACAATAGTAATGGAAGAGTATGAGTCTAATTATGAGGTTCGGTTGCAAAAAAGTCACAAGTTATAGGCTTCGGAATGTAACACACAAACTGAGTCCAATTTGAGACGTTGACGAACGGATGGAGCTAACTAGTTTCGACCATCCCGAATCTTTTTCCAACACATCAAATGTGTTGAAATAATAGTAATACAAGAGTTTGAGTCCAATTACGAGGTCCGGTTGCGAAAAAGTCACAAGTTATAGGTTCGGAATGTAACACACAAACTGAGTCCAATTTGAGACGATGACGCACGGATGGAGCTAACTTGTTTCGACCGTCCCGAATCTTGTTCCAACACTTCAAATCTGTTGAAACAATAGTAATGGAAGATTTTGAGTCCAATTACGAGGTCCAGTTACGAAAAAGTCACAAGTTATAGGGTTCGGAACGTAACACACAAACTGAGTCCAATTTGAGACGTTGACGAACGGATGGAGCTAACTTGTTTCGACCGTCCCGAATCTTGTTCCAACACTTCAAATCTGTTGAAACAATAGTAATAGAAGAGTTTGAGTCCAATTACGAGGTCCGGTTGCGAAAAACTCACAAGTTATAGGCTTAGGAATGTAACACACAAACTGAGTCCAATTTGAGACGTTGACGCACGGATGGAGCTAACTTGTTTTGACAATCCCAAATATTGTTCCAACACTTCAAATCTATTGAAACAATAGTAATGGAAGAGTTTGGGTCTAATTGTGAGGTCCGGTTGCGAAAAAGTCACAAGTTATAGGCTACGGAATGTAACACACAAACTGAGTCCAATTTGAGACGTTGACGCACGGATGGAGCTAACTTGTTTCGACTGTCACGAATCTTGTTCCAAAACTTCAAATATGATGAAACAATAGTAATGGAAGAGTTTGAGTCCAATTACGAGATTCGGTTACGAAAAAGTCACAAGTTATAGGGTTCGGAACGTAACACACAAACTGAGTCCAATTTGAGACGTTGACGAACGGATGGAGCTAACTTGTGTCGACCGTCCCGAATCTTGTTCCAACACTTCAAATCTGTTGAAACAATAGTAATAGAAGAGTTTGAGTCCAATTACGAGGTCCGGTTGCGAAAAACTCACAAGTTATAGGCTTAGGAATGTAACACACAAACTGAGTCCAATTTGAGACGTTGACGCACGGATGGAGCTAACTTGTTTTGACAATCCCAAATATTGTTCCAACACTTCAAATCTATTGAAACAATAGTAATGGAAGAGTTTGGGTCTAATTGTGAGGTCCGGTTGCGAAAAAGTCACAAGTTATAGGCTACGGAATGTAACACACAAACTGAGTCCAATTTGAGACGTTGACGCACGGATGGAGCTAACTTGTTTCGACTGTCACGATTCTTGTTCCACCACTTCAAATGTGATGAAACAATAGTAATGGAAGAGTTTGAGTCCAATTACGAGCTCCGGTTGCGAAAAAGTCACAAGTATAGGCTTCGGAAATAACACACAAACTGAGTCCAATTTGAGACGTTGACGAACGGATGGAGCTAACTTGTTTCGACCGTCCCGAATGTTGTTCCAACACATCAAATGTGTTGAAATAATAGTAATACAAGAGTTTGAGTCCAATTACGAGGTTCGGTTTCGAAAAAGTCACAAGTTATAGGCTTCGGAATGTAACACAGAAACTGAGTCCAATTTGAGACGTTGACGAACGGATGGAGCTAACTTGTTTCGACTGTCCCGAATCTTGTTCCAACACTTCATATATGTTGATACAATAGTAATGGAAGAGCATGAGTCTAATTATGAGGTCCGGTTGCAAAAAACTCACAAGTTATAGGCTTCGGAATGTAACTCACAAACTGAGTCCAATTTGAGACGTTGACGAACGGATGGAGCTAACTAGTTTCGACCGTCCCGAATCTTGTTCCAACATATCAAATGTGTTGAAATAATAGTAATACAAGAGTTTGAGTCCAATTACGAGGTTCGGTTTCGAAAAAGTCACAAGTTATTGGCTTCGGAATGTAACACACAAACTGAGTCCAATTTGAGACGTTGACGCACGGATGGAGCTAACTTGTTTCGACTGTCACGAATCTTGTTCCACCACTTCAAATGTGATGAAACAATAGTAATGGAAGAGTTCGAGTCCAATTACGAGCTCCGGTTGCGAAAAAGTCACAAGTTATAGGGTTCGGAACGTAACACACAAACTGAGTCCAATTTGAGACGATGACGAACGGATGGAGCTAACTTGTTTCGACCGTCCCGAATGTTGTTCCAACACATCAAATGTGTTGAAATAATAGTAATACAAGAGTTTGAGTCCAATTACGAGGTTCGGTTTCGAAAAAGTCACAAGTTATTGCCTTCGGAATGTAACACACAAACTATGTCCAATTTGAGATGTTGACGCACGGATGGAGCTAACTTGTTTTGCCTGTCCCGAATCATGTTCCAATACTTCAAATGTGTTGAAATAATAATAATGGAAGAGTTTGAGTAAAATTACGAGGTCTGATTGCGACAAAGTCACAAGTTATAGGCTTCGGAATGTTACACACAAATTGAGTCGAATTTGAGACGTTGATGCACGGATGGAGCTAACTTGTTTCGACTGTCCCAAATCTTATTCCAACACTTCAAATCTGTTGAAACAATAGTAATAGAAGAGTTTGAGTCCAATTACGAGGTCCGGTTGCGAAAAAGTCACAAGTTATAGGCTTAGGAATGTAACACACAAACTGAGTCCAATTTGAGACGTTGACGCACGGATGGAGCTAACTTGTTTCGACCGTCCCGAATCTTGTTCCAACACATCGAATGTGTTGAAACAATAGTTATAGAAGAGTTTGAGTCCAATCACGAGGTCCGGTTGCGAAAAAGTCACAAGTTATAGGCTTCGGAATGCAACACAGAAACTGAGTCCAATTTGAGACGTTGACGTACGGATGGAGCTAACTTGTTTCGACAGTCCCAAATATTATTCCAACACTTCAAATCTGTTGAAACAATAGTAATGGAAGAGTTTGAGTCTAATTATGAGGTCCGGTTGCGAAAAAGTCACAAGTTATAGGCTTCGGAATGTAACACAGAAACTGAGTCCAATTTGAGACGTTGACGAACGGATGGAGCTAACTTGTTTCGACTGTCACGAATCTTGTTCCACCACTTCAAATGTGATGAAACAATAGTAATGGAAGAGTTCGAGTCTAATTACGAGCTCCGGTTGCGAAAAAGTCACAAGTTATAGGGTTCGGAACGTAACACACAAACTGAGTCCAATTTGAGACGATGACAAACGGATGGAGCTAACTTGTTTCGACCGTCCCGAATGTTGTTCCAATACATGAAATGTGTTGAAATAATAGTAATACAAGAGTTTGAGTCCAATTACGAGGTTCGGTTTCGAAAAAGTCACAAGTTATTGGCTTCGGAATGTAACACACAAACTATGTCCAATTTGAGATGTTGACGAACAGATGGAGCTAAATTGTTTTGCCTGTCCCGAATCATGTTCCAATACTTCAAATGTGTTGAAACAATAATAATGGAAGAGTTTGAGTAAAATTACGAGGTCTGATTGCGACAAAGTTACAAGTTATAGGCTTCAGAATGTTACACACAAATTGAGTCGAATTTGAGACGTTGATGCACGGATGGAGCTAACTTGTTTCGACTGTCCCAAATCTTATTCCAACACTTCATATCTGTTGAAACAATAGTAATAGAAGAGTTTGAGTCCAATTACGAGGTCCGGTTGCGAAAAAGTCACAAGTTATAGGCTTAGGAATGTAACACACAAACTGAGTCCAATTTGAGACGTTGACGCACGGATGGAGCTAACTTGTTTCGACCGTCCCGAATCTTGTTCCAACACATCAAATGTGTTGAAACAATAGTTATAGAAGAGTTTGAGTCCAATCACGAGGTCCGGTTGCGAAAAAGTCAAAAGTTATAGGCTTCGGAATGCAACACAAACTGAGTCCAATTTGAGACGTTGACGAACGGATGGAGCTAACTTGTTTCAACTGTCCCGAATCTTGTTCCAACACTTCAAATATGTTGAAACAATAGTAATGGAAGAGTATGAGTCTAATTATGAGGTCCGGTTGCAAAAAAGTCACAAGTTATAGGCTTCGGAATGTAACACACAAACTGAGTCCAATTTGAGACGTTGACGAACGGATGGAGCTAACTAGTTTCGACCGTCCCGAATCTTGTTCCAACACATCAAATGTGTTGAAATAATAGTAATACAAGAGTTTGAGTCCAATTACGAGGTCCGGTTGCGAAAAAGTCACAAGTTATAAGCTTCGGAATGTAACACACAAACTGAGTCCAATTTGAGACGTTGACGCACGGATGGAGCTAACTTGTTTCGACTGTCCCAAATATTGTTCCAACACTTCAAATCTGTTAAAACAATAGTAATGGAAGAGTTTGAGTCTAATTATGAGGTCCGGTTGCGAAAAAGTCACAAGTTATAGGCTTCGGAATGTAACACAGAAACTGAGTCCAATTTGAGACGTTGACGAACGGATGGAGGTAACTTGTTTCGACTGTCCCGAATCTTGTTCCAACACTTCAAATATGTTGAAACAATAGTAATGGAAGAGTATGAGTCTAATTATGAGGTCCGGTTATAAAAAAGTCACAAGTTATAGGCTTCGGAATGTAACACACAAACTGAGTCCAATTTGAGACGTTGACGAACGGATGAAGCTAACTAGTTTCGACCGTCCCGAATCTTGTTCCAACACATCAAATGTTTTGAAATAATAGTAATACAAGAGTTTGAGTCCAATTACGAGGTCCGGTTGCGAAAAAGTCACAAGTTATAGGTTCGGAATGTAACACACAAACTGAGTCCAATTTGAGACGTTGACGCACGGATGGAGCTAACTTGTTTCGACTGTCACGAATCTTGTTCCAACACTTCAAATATGATGAAACAATAGTAATGGAAGAGTTTGAGTCCAATTACGAGATTCGGTTACGAAAAAGTCACAAGTTATAGGGTTCGGAACGTAACACACAAACTGAGTCCAATTTGAGACGTTGACGAACGGATGGAGCTAACTTGTGTCGACCGTCCCGAATCTTGTTCCAACACTTCAAATCTGTTGAAACAATAGTAATAGAAGAGTTTGAGTCCAATTACGAGGTCCGGTTGCGAAAAAGTCACAAGTTATAGGCTTAGGAATGTAACAAACAAACTGAGTCCAATTTGAGACGTTGACGCACGGATGGAGCTAACTTGTTTTGACTGTCCCAAATATTGTTCCAACACTTCAAATCTATTGAAACAATAGTAATGGAAGAGTTTGGGTCTAATTGTGAGGTCCGGTTGCGAAAAAGTCACAAGTTATAGGCTATGGAATGTAACACACAAACTGAGTCCAATTTGAGACGTTGACGCACGGATGGAGCTAACTTGTTTCGACTGTCACGATTCTTATTCCACCACTTCAAATGTGATGAAACAATAGTAATGGAAGAGTTTGAGTCCAATTACGAGGTCCGGTTGCGAAAAAGTCACAAGTTATATGGTTCGGAAATAACACACAAACTGAGTCCAATTTGAGACGTTGACGAACGGATGGAGCTAACTTGTTTCGACCATCCCGAATCTTGTTCCAACAAATCAAATGTGTTGAAATAGTAATACAAGAGTTTGAGTCCAATTACGAGTTCCGGTAGAGAAAAAGTCACAAGTTATAGGCTTCGGAATGTAACACACAAACTGAGTCCAATTTGAGACGTTGACGCACGGATGGAGCTAACTTGTTTCGACCGTCCCGAATCTTGTTCCAACACATCAAATGTGTTGAAATAATAGTAATACAAGAGTTTGAGTCCAATTACGAGGTTCGGTTTCGAAAAAGTCACAAGTTATTGGCTTCGGAATGTAACACACAAACTATGTCCAATTTGAGATGTTGACGCACGGATGGAGCTAACTTGTTTTGCCTGTCCCGAATCATGTTCCAATACTTCAAATGTGTTGAAATAATAATAATGGAAGAGTTTGAGTAAAATTACGAGGTCTGATTGCGACAAAGTCACAAGTTATAGGGTTCGGAATGTTACACACAAATTGAGTCGAATTTGAGACGTTGATGCACGGATGGAGCTAACTTGTTTCGACTGTCCCAAATCTTATTCCAACACTTCAAATCTGTTGAAACAATAGTAATAGAAGAGTTTGAGTCCAATTACGAGGTCCGGTTGCGAAAAAGTCACAAGTTATAGGCTTAGGAATGTAACACACAAACTGAGTCCAATTTGAGACGTTGACGCACGGATGGAGCTAACTTGTTTCGACCGTCCCGAATCTTGTTCCAACACATCGAATGTGTTGAAACAATAGTTATAGAAGAGTTTGAGTCCAATCACGAGGTCCGGTTGCGAAAAAGTCACAAGTTATAGGCTTCGGAATGCAACACAGAAACTGAGTCCAATTTGAGACGTTGACGTACGGATGGAGCTAACTTGTTTCGACAGTCCCAAATATTATTCCAACACTTCAAATCTGTTGAAACAATAGTAATGGAAGAGTTTGAGTCTAATTATGAGGTCCGGTTGCGAAAAAGTCACAAGTTATAGGCTTCGGAATGTAACACAGAAACTGAGTCCAATTTGAGACGTTGACGAACGGATGGAGCTAACTTGTTTCGACTGTCCCGAATCTTGTTCCAACACTTCATATATGTTGATACAATAGTAATGGAAGAGCATGAGTCTAATTATGAGGTCCGGTTGCAAAAAACTCACAAGTTATAGGCTTCGGAATGTAACTCACAAACTGAGTCCAATTTGAGACGTTGACGAACGGATGGAGCTAACTAGTTTCGACCGTCCCGAATCTTGTTCCAACATATCAAATGTGTTGAAATAATAGTAATACAAGAGTTTGAGTCCAATTACGAGGTTCGGTTTCGAAAAAGTCACAAGTTATTGGCTTCGGAATGTAACACACAAACTATGTCCAATTTGAGATGTTGACGCACGGATGGAGCTAACTTGTTTTGCCTGTCCCGAATCTTGTTCCAACACTTCATATATGTTGATACAATAGTAATGGAAGAGCATGAGTCTAATTATGAGGTCCGGTTGCAAAAAAGTCACAAGTTATAGGCTTCGGAATGTAACACACAAACTGAGTCCAATTTGAGACGTTGACACACGGATGGAGCTAACTTGTTTCGACTGTCCCAAATATTGGTCCAACACTTCAAATCTGTTAAAACAATAGTAATGGAAGAGTTTGAGTCTAATTATTAGGTCCGGTTGCGAAAAAGTCACAAGTTATAGGCTACGGAATGTAACACACAAACTGAGTCCAATTTGAGACGTTGACGGACGGATGGAGCTAACTTGTTTCGACTGTCCCGAATCTTGTTCCAACACTTCAAATATGTTGAAACAATAGTAATGGAAGAGTATGAGTCTAATTATGAGGTCCGGTTGCAAAAAAGTCACAAGTTATAGGCTTCGGAATGTAACACACAAACTGAGTCCAATTTGAGACGTTGACGAACGGATGGAGCTAACTAGTTTCGACCATCCCGAATCTTTTTCCAACACATCAAATGTGTTGAAATAATAGTAATACAAGAGTTTGAGTCCAATTACGAGGTCCGGTTGCGAAAAAGTCACAAGTTATAGGTTCGGAATGTAACACACAAACTGAGTCCAATTTGAGACGATGACGCACGGATGGAGCTAACTTGTTTCGACCGTCCCGAATCTTGTTCCAACACTTCAAATCTGTTGAAACAATAGTAATGGAAGATTTTGAGTCCAATTACGAGGTCCAGTTACGAAAAAGTCACAAGTTATAGGGTTCGGAACGTAACACACAAACTGAGTCCAATTTGAGACGTTGACGAACGGATGGAGCTAACTTGTTTCGACCGTCCCGAATCTTGTTCCAACACTTCAAATCTGTTGAAACAATAGTAATAGAAGAGTTTGAGTCCAATTACGAGGTCCGGTTGCGAAAAACTCACAAGTTATAGGCTTAGGAATGTAACACACAAACTGAGTCCAATTTGAGACGTTGACGCACGGATGGAGCTAACTTGTTTTGACAATCCCAAATATTGTTCCAACACTTCAAATCTATTGAAACAATAGTAATGGAAGAGTTTGGGTCTAATTGTGAGGTCCGATTGCGAAAAAGTCACAAGTTATAGGCTACGGAATGTAACACACAAACTGAGTCCAATTTGAGACGTTGACGCACGGATGGAGCTAACTTGTTTCGACTGTCACGATTCTTGTTCCACCACTTCAAATGTGATGAAACAATAGTAATGGAAGAGTTTGAGTCCAATTACGAGCTCCGGTTGCGAAAAAGTCACAAGTTATAGGCTTCGGAAATAACACACAAACTGAGTCCAATTTGAGACGTTGACGAACGGATGGAGCTAACTTGTTTCGACCGTCCCGAATCTTGTTCCAACACATCAAATGTGTTGAAATAATAGTAATACAAGAGTTTGAGTCCAATTACGAGTTCCGGTAGAGAAAAAGTCACAAGTTATAGGCTTCGGAATGTAACACACAAACTGAGTCCAATTTGAGACGTTGACGCACGTATGGAGCTAACTTGTTTCGACCGTCCCGAATCTTGTTCCAACACATCAAATGTGTTGAAATAATAGTAATACAAGAGTTTGAGTCCAATTACGAGGTTCGGTTTCGAAAAAGTCACAAGTTATTGGCTTCGGAATGTAACACACAAACTATGTCCAATTTGAGATGTTGACGCACGGATGGAGCTAACTTGTTTTGCCTGTCCCGAATCATGTTCCAATACTTCAAATGTGTTGAAATAATAATAATGGAAGAGTTTGAGTAAAATTACGAGGTCTGATTGCGACAAAGTCACAAGTTATAGGCTTCGGAATGTTACACACAAATTGAGTCGAATTTGAGACGTTGATGCACGGATGGAGCTAACTTGTTTCGACTGTCCCAAATCTTATTCCAACACTTCAAATCTGTTGAAACAATAGTAATAGAAGAGTTTGAGTCCAATTACGAGGTCCGGTTGTGAAAAAGTCACAAGTTATAGGCTTAGGAATGTAACACACAAACTGAGTCCAATTTGAGACGTTGACGCACGGATGGAGCTAACTTGTTTCGACCGTCCCGAATCTTGTTCCAACACATCAAATGTGTTGAAACAATAGTTATAGAAGAGTTTGAGTCCAATCACGAGGTCCGGTTGCGAAAAAGTCACAAGTTATAGGCTTCGGAATGCAACACAGAAACTGAGTCCAATTTGAGACGTTGACGAACGGATGGAGCTAACTTGTTTCGACTGTCCCGAATCTTGTTCCAACACTTCAAATATGTTGAAACAATAGTAATGGAAGAGTATGAGTCTAATTATGAGGTCCGGTTGCAAAATCGTCACAAGTTATAGGCTTCGGAATGTAACACACAAACTGAGTCCAATTTGAGACGTTGACGAACGGATGGAGCTAACTAGTTTCGACCGTCCCGAATCTTGTTCCAACACATCAAATGTGTTGAAATAATAGTAATACAAGAGTCTGAGTCCAATTACGAGGTCCGGTTGCGAAAAAGTCACAAGTTATAGGTTCGGAATGTAACACACAAACTGAGTCCAATTTGAGACGTTGACGCACGGATGGAGCTAACTTGTTTCGACTGTCACGAATCTTGTTCCAACACATCGAATGTGTTGAAACAATAGTTATAGAAGAGTTTGAGTCCAATCACGAGGTCCGGTTGCGAAAAAGTCACAAGTTATAGGCTTCGGAATGCAACACAGAAACTGAGTCCAATTTGAGACGTTGACGTACGGATGGAGCTAACTTGTTTCGACAGTCCCAAATATTATTCCAACACTTCAAATCTGTTGAAACAATAGTAATGGAAGAGTTTGAGTCTAATTATGAGGTCCGGTTGCGAAAAAGTCACAAGTTATAGGCTTCGGAATGTAACACAGAAACTGAGTCCAATTTGAGACGTTGACGAACGGATGGAGCTAACTTGTTTCGACTGTCCCGAATCTTGTTCCAACACTTCATATATGTTGATACAATAGTAATGGAAGAGCGTGAGTCTAATTATGAGGTCCGGTTGCAAAAAACTCACAAGTTATAGGCTTCGGAATGTAACTCACAAACTGAGTCCAATTTGAGACGTTGACGAACGGATGGAGCTAACTAGTTTCGACCGTCCCGAATCTTGTTCCAACATATCAAATGTGTTGAAATAATAGTAATACAAGAGTTTGAGTTCAATTACGAGGTTCGGTTTCGAAAAAGTCACAAGTTATTGGCTTCGGAATGTAACACACAAACTATGTCCAATTTGAGATGTTGACGCACGGATGGAGCTAACTTGTTTTGCCTGTCCCGAATCTTGTTCCAACACTTCATATATGTTGATACAATAGTAATGGAAGAGCATGAGTCTAATTATGAGGTCCGGTTGCAAAAAAGTCACAAGTTATAGGCTTCGGAATGTAACACACAAACTGAGTCCAATTTGAGACGTTGACACACGGATGGAGCTAACTTGTTTCGACTGTCCCAAATATTGGTCCAACACTTCAAATCTGTTAAAACAATAGTAATGGAAGAGTTTGAGTCTAATTATTAGGTCCGGTTGCGAAAAAGTCACAAGTTATAGGCTTCGGAATGTAACACACAAACTGAGTCCAATTTGAGACGTTGACGGACGGATGGAGCTAACTTGTTTCGACTGTCCCGAATCTTGTTCCAACACTTCAAATATGTTGAAACAATAGTAATGGAAGAGTATGAGTCTAATTATGAGGTCCGGTTGCAAAAAAGTCACAAGTTATAGGCTTCGGAATGTAACACACAAACTGAGTCCAATTTGAGACGTTGACGAACGGATGGAGCTAACTAGTTTCGACCATCCCGAATCTTTTTCCAACACATCAAATGTGTTGAAATAATAGTAATACAAGAGTTTGAGTCCAATTACGAGGTCCGGTTGCGAAAAAGTCACAAGTTATAGGTTCGGAATGTAACACACAAACTGAGTTCAATTTGAGACGATGACGCACGGATGGAGCTAACTTGTTTCGACCGTCCCGAATCTTGTTCCAACACTTCAAATCTGTTGAAACAATAGTAATGGAAGATTTTGAGTCCAATTACGAGGTCCAGTTACGAAAAAGTCACAAGTTATAGGGTTCGGAACGTAACACACAAACTGAGTCCAATTTGAGACGTTGACGAACGGATGGAGCTAACTTGTTTCGACCGTCCCGAATCTTGTTCCAACACTTCAAATCTGTTGAAACAATAGTAATAGAAGAGTTTGAGTCCAATTACGAGGTCCGGTTGCGAAAAACTCACAAGTTATAGGCTTAGGAATGTAACACACAAACTGAGTCCAATTTGAGACGTTGACGCACGGATGGAGCTAACTTGTTTTGACAATCCCAAATATTGTTCCAACACTTCAAATCTATTGAAACAATAGTAATGGAAGAGTTTGGGTCTAATTGTGAGGTCCGGTTGCGAAAAAGTCACAAGTTATAGGCTACGGAATGTAACACACAAACTGAGTCCAATTTGAGACGTTGACGCACGGATGGAGCTAACTTGTTTCGACTGTCACGAATCTTGTTCCAACACTTCAAATATGATGAAACAATAGTAATGGAAGAGTTTGAGTCCAATTACGAGATTCGGTTACGAAAAAGTCACAAGTTATAGGGTTCGGAACGTAACACACAAACTGAGTCCAATTTGAGACGTTGACGAACGGATGGAGCTAACTTGTGTCGACCGTCCCGAATCTTGTTCCAACACTTCAAATCTGTTGAAACAATAGTAATAGAAGAGTTTGAGTCCAATTACGAGGTCCGGTTGCGAAAAAGTCACAAGTTATAGGCTTAGGAATGTAACAAACAAACTGAGTCCAATTTGAGACGTTGACGCACGGATGGAGCTAACTTGTTTTGACTGTCCCAAATATTGTTCCAACACTTCAAATCTATTGAAACAATAGTAATGGAAGAGTTTGGGTCTAATTGTGAGGTCCGGTTGCGAAAAAGTCACAAGTTATAGGCTATGGAATGTAACACACAAACTGAGTCCAATTTGAGACGTTGACGCACGGATGGAGCTAACTTGTTTCGACTGTCACGATTCTTATTCCACCACTTCAAATGTGATGAAACAATAGTAATGGAAGAGTTTGAGTCCAATTACGAGGTCCGGTTGCGAAAAAGTCACAAGTTATATGGTTCGGAAATAACACACAAACTGAGTCCAATTTGAGACGTTGACGAACGGATGGAGCTAACTTGTTTCGACCATCCCGAATCTTGTTCCAACAAATCAAATGTGTTGAAATAGTAATACAAGAGTTTGAGTCCAATTACGAGTTCCGGTAGAGAAAAAGTCACAAGTTATAGGCTTCGGAATGTAACACACAAACTGAGTCCAATTTGAGACGTTGACGCACGGATGGAGCTAACTTGTTTAGACCGTCCCGAATCTTGTTCCAACACATCAAATGTGTTGAAATAATAGTAATACAAGAGTTTGAGTCCAATTACGAGGTTCGGTTTCGAAAAAGTCACAAGTTATTGGCTTCGGAATGTAACACACAAACTATGTCCAATTTGAGATGTTGACGCACGGATGGAGCTAACTTGTTTTGCCTGTCCCGAATCATGTTCCAATACTTCAAATGTGTTGAAATAATAATAATGGCAGAGTTTGAGTAAAATTACGAGGTCTGATTGCGACAAAGTCACAAGTTATAGGGTTCGGAATGTTACACACAAATTGAGTCGAATTTGAGACGTTGATGCACGGATGGAGCTAACTTGTTTCGACTGTCCCAAATCTTATTCCAACACTTCAAATCTGTTGAAACAATAGTAATAGAAGAGTTTGAGTCCAATTACGAGGTGCGGTTGCGAAAAAGTCACAAGTTATAGGCTTAGGAATGTAACACACAAACTGAGTCCAATTTGAGACGTTGACGCACGGATGGAGCTAACTTGTTTCGACCGTCCCGAATCTTGTTCCAACACATCGAATGTGTTGAAACAATAGTTATAGAAGAGTTTGAGTCCAATCACGAGGTCCGGTTGCGAAAAAGTCACAAGTTATAGGCTTCGGAATGCAACACAGAAACTGAGTCCAATTTGAGACGTTGACGTACGGATGGAGCTAACTTGTTTCGACAGTCCCAAATATTATTCCAACACTTCAAATCTGTTGAAACAATAGTAATGGAAGAGTTTGAGTCTAATTATGAGGTCCGGTTGCGAAAAAGTCACAAGTTATAGGCTTCGGAATGTAACACAGAAACTGAGTCCAATTTGAGACGTTGACGAACGGATGGAGCTAACTTGTTTCGACTGTCCCGAATCTTGTTCCAACACTTCATATATGTTGATACAATAGTAATGGAAGAGCATGAGTCTAATTATGAGGTCCGGTTGCAAAAAACTCACAAGTTATAGGCTTCGGAATGTAACTCACAAACTGAGTCCAATTTGAGACGTTGACGAACGGATGGAGCTAACTAGTTTCGACCGTCCCGAATCTTGTTCCAACATATCAAATGTGTTGAAATAATAGTAATACAAGAGTTTGAGTCCAATTACGAGGTTCGGTTTCGAAAAAGTCACAAGTTATTGGCTTCGAAATGTAACACACAAACTATGTCCAATTTGAGATGTTGACGCACGGATGGAGCTAACTTGTTTTGCCTGTCCCGAATCTTGTTCCAACACTTCATATATGTTGATACAATAGTAATGGAAGAGCATGAGTATAATTATGAGGTCCGGTTGCAAAAAAGTCACAAGTTATAGGCTTCGGAATGTAACACACAAACTGAGTCCAATTTGAGACGTTGACACACGGATGGAGCTAACTTGTTTCGACTGTCCCAAATATTGGTCCAACACTTCAAATCTGTTAAAACAATAGTAATGGAAGAGTTTGAGTCTAATTATTAGGTCCGGTTGCGAAAAAGTCACAAGTTATAGGCTTCGGAATGTAACACACAAACTGAGTCCAATTTGAGACGTTGACGGACGGATGGAGCTAACTTGTTTCGACTGTCCCGAATCTTGTTCCAACACTTCAAATATGTTGAAACAATAGTAATGGAAGAGTATGAGTCTAATTATGAGGTTCGGTTGCAAAAAAGTCACAAGTTATAGGCTTCGGAATGTAACACACAAACTGAGTCCAATTTGAGACGTTGACGAACGGATGGAGCTAACTAGTTTCGACCATCCCGAATCTTTTTCCAACACATCAAATGTGTTGAAATAATAGTAATACAAGAGTTTGAGTCCAATTACGAGGTCCGGTTGCGAAAAAGTCACAAGTTATAGGTTCGGAATGTAACACACAAACTGAGTCCAATTTGAGACGATGACGCACGGATGGAGCTAACTTGTTTCGACCGTCCCGAATCTTGTTCCAACACTTCAAATCTGTTGAAACAATAGTAATGGAAGATTTTGAGTCCAATTACGAGGTCCAGTTACGAAAAAGTCACAAGTTATAGGGTTCGGAACGTAACACACAAACTGAGTCCAATTTGAGACGTTGACGAACGGATGGAGCTAACTTGTTTCGACCGTCCCGAATCTTGTTCCAACACTTCAAATCTGTTGAAACAATAGTAATAGAAGAGTTTGAGTCCAATTACGAGGTCCGGTTGCGAAAAACTCACAAGTTATAGGCTTAGGAATGTAACACACAAACTGAGTCCAATTTGAGACGTTGACGCACGGATGGAGCTAACTTGTTTTGACAATCCCAAATATTGTTCCAACACTTCAAATCTGTTGAAACAATAGTAATGGAAGATTTTGAGTCCAATTACGAGGTCCAGTTACGAAAAAGTCACAAGTTATAGGGTTCGGAACGTAACACACAAACTGAGTCCAATTTGAGACGTTGACGAACGGATGGAGCTAACTTGTTTCGACCGTCCCGAATCTGGTTCCACCACTTCAAATGTGATGAAACAATAGTAATGGAAGAGTTCGAGTCCAATTACGAGCTCCGGTTGCGAAAAATTCACAAGTTATAGGGTTCGGAACGTAACACACAAACTGAGTCCAATTTGAGACGATGACGAACGGATGGAGCTAACTTGTTTCGACCGTCCCGAATGTTGTTCCAATACATCAAATGTGTTGAAATAATAGTAATACAAGAGTTTGAGTCCAATTACGAGGTTCGGTTTCGAAAAAGTCACAAGTTATTGGCTTCGGAATGTAACACACAAACTATGTCCAATTTGAGATGTTGACGAACAGATGGAGCTAACTTGTTTTGCCTGTCCCGAATCATGTTCCAATACTTCAAATGTGTTGAAATAATAATAATGGAAGAGTTTGAGTAAAATTACGAGGTCTGATTGCGACAAAGTCACAAGTTATAGGCTTCGGAATGTTACACACAAATTGAGTCGAATTTGAGACGTTGATGCACGGATGGAGCTAACTTGTTTCGACTGTCCCAAATCTTATTCCAACACTTCAAATCTGTTGAAACAATAGTAATAGAAGAGTTTGAGTCCAATTACGAGGTCCGGTTGTGAAAAAGTCACAAGTTATAGGCTTAGGAATGTAACACACAAACTGAGTCCAATTTGAGACGTTGACGCACGGATGGAGCTAACTTGTTTCGACCGTCCCGAATCTTGTTCCAACACATCAAATGTGTTGAAACAATAGTTATAGAAGAGTTTGAGTCCAATCACGAGGTCCGGTTGCGAAAAAGTCACAAGTTATAGGCTTCGGAATGCAACACAGAAACTGAGTCCAATTTGAGACGTTGACGAACGGATGGAGCTAACTTGTTTCGACTGTCCCGAATCTTGTTCCAACACTTCAAATATGTTGAAACAATAGTAATGGAAGAGTATGAGTCTAATTATGAGGTCCGGTTGCAAAATCGTCACAAGTTATAGGCTTCGGAATGTAACACACAAACTGAGTCCAATTTGAGACGTTGACGAACGGATGGAGCTAACTAGTTTCGACCGTCCCGAATCTTGTTCCAACACATCAAATGTGTTGAAATAATAGTAATACAAGAGTCTGAGTCCAATTACGAGGTCCGGTTGCGAAAAAGTCACAAGTTATAGGTTCGGAATGTAACACACAAACTGAGTCCAATTTGAGACGTTGACGCACGGATGGAGCTAACTTGTTTCGACTGTCACGAATCTTGTTCCACCACTTCAAATGTGATGAAACAATAGTAATGGAAGAGTTCGAGTCCAATTACGAGCTCCGGTTGCGAAAAAGTCACAAGTTATAGGGTTCGGAACGTAACACACAAACTGAGTCCAATTTGAGACGATGACGAACGGATGGAGCTAACTTGTTTCGACCGTCCCGAATGTTGTTCCAACACATCAAATGTGTTGAAATAATAGTAATACAAGAGTTTGAGTCCAATTACGAGGTTCGGTTTCGAAAAAGTCACAAGTTATTGCCTTCGGAATGTAACACACAAACTATGTCCAATTTGAGATGTTGACGCACGGATGGAGCTAACTTGTTTTGCCTGTCCCGAATCATGTTCCAATACTTCAAATGTGTTGAAATAATAATAATGGAAGAGTTTGAGTAAAATTACGAGGTCTGATTGCGACAAAGTCACAAGTTATAGGGTTCGGAATGTTACACACAAATTGAGTCGAATTTGAGACGTTGATGCACGGATGGAGGTAACTTGTTTCGACTGTCCCAAATCTTATTCCAACACTTCAAATCTGTTGAAACAATAGTAATAGAAGAGTTTGAGTCCAATTACGAGGTCCGGTTGCGAAAAAGTCATAAGTTATAGGCTTAGCAATGTAACACACAAACTGAGTCCAATTTGAGACGTTGACGCACGGATGGAGCTAACTTGTTTCGACCGTCCCGAATCTTGTTCCAACACATCAAATGTGTTGAAACAATAGTAAAAGAAGAGTTTGAGTATAATTACGAGGTCCGGTTGCGAAAAAGTCACAAGTTATAGGCTTCGGAATGCAACACAGAAACCGAGTCTAATTTGAGACGTTGACGTACGGATGGAGCTAACTTGTTTCGACTGTCCCAAATATTGTTCCAGCACTTCAAATCTGTTAAAACAATAGTAATGGAAGAGTTTGAGTCTAATTATGAGGTCCGGTTGCGAAAAAGTCACAAGTTATAGGCTTCGGAATGTAACACAGAAACTGAGTCCAATTTGAGACGTTGACGAACGGATGGAGCTAACTTGTTTCGACTGTCCCGAATCTTGATCCAACACTTCAAATATGTTGAAACAATAGTAATGGAAGAGTATGAGTCTAATTATGAGGTCCGGTTGCAAAAAAGTCACAAGTTATAGGTTCGGAATGTAACACACAAAATGAGTCCAATTTGAGACGTTGACGAACGGATGGAGCTAACTAGTTTCGACCGTCCCGAATCTTGTTCCAACACATCAAATGTGTTGAAATAATAGTAATACAAGAGTCTGAGTCCAATTACGAGGTCCGGTTGCGAAAAAGTCACAAGTTATAGGTTCGGAATGTAACACACAAACTGAGTCCAATTTGAGACGTTGACGCACGGATGGAGCTAACTTGTTTCGACTGTCACGAATCTTGTTCCACCACTTCAAATGTGATGAAACAATAGTAATGGAAGAGTTCGAGTCCAATTACGAGCTCCGGTTGCGAAAAATTCACAAGTTATAGGGTTCGGAACGTAACACACAAACTGAGTCCAATTTGAGACGATGACGAACGGATGGAGCTAACTTGTTTCGACCGTCCCGAATGTTGTTCCAATACATCAAATGTGTTGAAATAATAGTAATACAAGAGTTTGAGTCCAATTACGAGGTTCGGTTTCGAAAAAGTCACAAGTTATTGGCTTCGGAATGTAACACACAAACTATGTCCAATTTGAGATGTTGACGAACAGATGGAGCTAACTTGTTTTGCCTGTCCCGAATCATGTTCCAATACTTCAAATGTGTTGAAACAATAATAATGGAAGAGTTTGAGTAAAATTACGAGGTCTGATTGCGACAAAGTCACAAGTTATAGGCTTCAGAATGTTACACACAAATTGAGTCGAATTTGAGACGTTGATGCACGGATGGAGCTAACTTGTTTCGACTGTCCCAAATCTTATTCCAACACTTCAAATCTGTTGAAGCAATAGTAATAGAAGAGTTTGAGTCCAATTACGAGGTCCGGTTGCGAAAAAGTCACAAGTTATAGACTTAGGAATGTAACACACAAACTGAGTCCAATTTGAGACGTTGACGCACGGATGGAGCTAACTTGTTTCGACCGTCCCGAATCTTGTTCCAATACATCAAATGTGTTGAAACAATAGTTATAGAAGAGTTTGAGTCCAATCACGAGGTCCGGTTGCGAAAAAGTCAAAAGTTATAGGCTTCGGAATGCAACACAGAAACTGAGTCCAATTTGAGACGTTGACGAACGGAGGGAGCTAACTTGTTTCGACTGTCCCGAATCTTGTTCCAACACTTCAAATATGTTGAAACAATAGTAATGGAAGAGTATGAGTCTAATTATGAGGTCCGGTTGCAAAAAAGTCACAAGTTATAGGCTTCGGAATGTAACACACAAAATGAGTCCAATTTGAGACGTTGACGAACGGATGGAGCTAACTAGTTTCGACCGTCCCGAATCTTCTTCCAACACATCAAATGTGTTGAAATAATAGTAATACAAGAGTTTGAGTCCAATTACAAGGTCAGGTTGCGAAAAAGTCAACAAGTTATAAGCTTCGGAATGTAACACACAAATTGAGTCCAATTTGAGACGTTGACACACGGATGGAGCTAACTTGTTTCGAATGTCCCAAATATTGGTCCAACACTTCAAATCTGTTAAAACAATAGTAATGGAAGAGTTTGAGTCTAATTATGAGGTCCGGTTGCGAAAAAGTCACAAGTTATAGGCTTCGGAATGTAACACACAAACTGAGTCCAATTTGAGACGTTGACGGACGGATGGAGCTAACTTGTTTCGACTGTCCCGAATCTTGTTCCAACACTTCAAATATGTTGAAACAATAGTAATGGAAGAGTATGAGTCTAATTATGAGGTCCGGTTGCAAAAAAGTCACAAGTTATAGGCTTCGGAATGTAACACACAAACTGAGTCCAATTTGAGACGTTGAGGAACGGATGGAGCTAACTAGTTTCGACCATCCCGAATCTTGTTCCAACACATCAAATGTGTTGAAATAATAGTAATACAAGAGTTTGAGTCCAATTACGAGGTCCGGTTGCGAAAAAGTCACAAGTTATAGGTTCGGAATGTAACACACAAACTGAGTCCAATTTGAGACGTTGACGCATGGATGGAGCTATCTTGTTTCGACCGTCCCGCATCTTGTTCCAACACTTCAAATCTGTTGAAACAATAGTAATGGAAGATTTTGAGTCCAATTACGAGGTCCGGTTACGAAAAAGTCACAAGTTATAGGGTTCGGAACGTAACACACAAACTGAGTCCAATTTGAGACGTTGACGAACGGATGGAGCTAACTTGTTTCGACCGTCCCGAATCTTGTTCCAACACTTCAAATCTGTTGAAACAATAGTAATAGAAGAGTTTGAGTCCAATTACGAGGTCCGTTGCGAAAAAGTCACAAGTTATAGGCTTAGGAATGTAACACACAAACTGAGTCCAATTTGAGACGTTGACGCACGGATGGAGCTAACTTGTTTTGACTGTCCCAAATATTGTTCCAACACTTCAAATCTATTGAAACAATAGTAATGGAAGAGTTTGGGTCTAATTGTGAGGTCCGGTTGCGAAAAAGTCACAAGTTATAGGCTACGGAATGTAACACACAAACTGAGTCCAATTTGAGACGTTGACGCACGGATGGAGCTAACTTGTTTCGACTGTCACGATTCTTGTTCCACCACTTCAAATGTGATGAAACAATAGTAATGGAAGAGTTTGAGTCCAATTACGAGGTCCGGTTGCGAAAAAGTCACAAGTTATAGGGTTCGGAAATAACACACAAACTGAGTCCAATTTGAGACGTTGACGAACGGATGCAGCTAACTTGTTTCGACCGTCCCGAATCTTGTTCCAACACATCAAATGTGTTGAAATAATAGTAATACAAGAGTTTGAGTCCAATTACGAGTTCCGGTAGAGAAAAAGTCACAAGTTATAGGCTTTGGAATGTAACACACAAACTGAGTCCAATTTGAGACGTTGACGCACGGATGGAGCTAACTTGTTTCGACCATCCCGAATCTTGTTCCAACACATCAAATGTGTTGAAACAATAGTAATAGAAGAGTTTGAGTCCAATTACGAGGTCCGGTTGCGAAAAAGTCACAAGTTATAGGGTTCGGAAATAACACACAAACTGAGTCCAATTTGAGACGTTGACGAACGGATGGAGCTAACTTGTTTCGACCGTCCCGAATCTTGTTCCAACACATCAAATGTGTTGAAATAATAGTAATACAAGAGTTTGAGTCCAATTACGAGTTCCGGTAGAGAAAAAGTCACAAGTTATAGGTTCGGAATGTAACACACAAACTGAGTCTAATTTGAGACGTTGACGCACGGATGGAGCTAACTTGTTTCGACTGTCACGAATCTTGTTCCACCACTTCAAATGTGATGAAACAATAGTAATGGAAGAGTTCGAGTCCAATTACGAGCTCCGGTTGCGAAAAAGTCACAAGTTATAGGGTTCGGAACGTAACACACAAACTGAGTCCAATTTGAGACGATGACGAACGGATGGAGCTAACTTGTTTCGACCGTCCCGAATGTTGTTCCAATACATCAAATGTGTTGAAATAATAGTAATACAAGAGTTTGAGTCCAATTACGAGGTTCGGTTTCGAAAAAGTCACAAGTTATTGGCTTCGGAATGTAACACACAAACTATGTCCAATTTGAGATGTTGACGCACGGATGGAGCTAACTTGTTTTGCCTGTCCCGAATCATGTTCCAATACTTCAAATGTGTTGAAATAATAATAATGGAAGAGTTTGAGTAAAATTACGAGGTCTGATTGTGACAAAGTCACAAGTTATAGGGTTCGGAATGTTACACACAAATTAAGTCGAATTTGAGACGTTGATGCACGGATGGAGCTAACTTGTTTCGACTGTCCCAAATCTTATTCCAACACTTCAAATCTGTTGAAACAATAGTAATAGAAGAGTTTGAGTCCAATTACGAGGTCCGGTTGCGAAAAAGTCAGAAGTTATAGGCTTAGGAATGTAACACACAAACTGAGTCCAATTTGAGACGTTGACGCACGGATGGAGCTAACTTGTTTCGACCGTCCCGAATCTTGTTCCAACACATCAAATGTGTTGAAACAATAGTAATAGAAGAGTTTGAGTATAATCACGAGGTCCGGTTGCGAAAAAGTCACAAGTTATAGGCTTCGGAATGCAACACAGAAACTGAGTCTAATTTGAGACGTTGACGTACGGATGGAGCTAACTTGTTTCGACTGTCCCAAATATTGTTCCAGCACTTCAAATCTGTTAAAACAATAGTAATGGAAGAGTTTGGGTCTAATTATGAGGTCCGGTTGTGAAAAAGTCACAAGTTATAGGCTTCGGAATGTAACACAGAAACTGAGTCCAATTTGAGACGTTGACGAACGGATGGAGCTAACTTGTTTCGACTGTCACGAATCTTGTTCCACCACTTCAAATGTGATGAAACAATAGTAATGGAAGAGTTCGTGTCTAATTACGAGCTCCGGTTGCGAAAAAGTCACAAGTTATAGGGTTCGGAACGTAACACACAAACTGAGTCCAATTTGAGACGATGACAAACGGATGGAGCTAACTTGTTTCGACCGTCCCGAATGTTGTTCCAATACATGAAATGTGTTGAAATAATAGTAATACAAGAGTTTGAGTCCAATTACGAGGTTCGGTTTCGAAAAAGTCACAAGTTATTGGCTTCGGAATGTAACACACAAACTATGTCCAATTTGAGATGTTGACGAACAGATGGAGCTAAATTGTTTTGCCTGTCCCGAATCATGTTCCAATACTTCAAATGTGTTGAAACAATAATAATGGAAGAGTTTGAGTAAAATTACGAGGTCTGATTGCGACAAAGTTACAAGTTATAGGCTTCAGAATGTTACACACAAATTGAGTCGAATTTGAGACGTTGATGCACGGATGGAGCTAACTTGTTTCGACTGTCCCAAATCTTATTCCAACACTTCATATCTGTTGAAACAATAGTAATAGAAGAGTTTGAGTCCAATTACGAGGTCCGGTTGCGAAAAAGTCACAAGTTATAGGCTTAGGAATGTAACACACAAACTGAGTCCAATTTGAGACGTTGACGCACGGATGGAGCTAACTTGTTTCGACAGTCCCGAATCTTGTTCCAACACATCAAATGTGTTGAAACAATAGTTATAGAAGAGTTTGAGTCCAATCACGAGGTCCGGTTGCGAAAAAGTCAAAAGTTATAGGCTTCGGAATGCAACACAAACTGAGTCCAATTTGAGACGTTGACGAACGGATGGAGCTAACTTGTTTCGACTGTCCCGAATCTTGTTCCAACACTTCAAATATGTTGAAACAATAGTAATGGAAGAGTATGAGTCTAATTATGAGGTCCGGTTGCAAAAAAGTCACAAGTTATAGGCTTCGGAATGTAACACACAAACTGAGTCCAATTTGAGACGTTGACGAACGGATGGAGCTAACTAGTTTCGACCGTCCCGAATCTTGTTCCAACACATCAAATGTGTTGAAATAATAGTAATACAAGAGTTTGAGTCCAATTACGAGGTCCGATTGCGAAAAAGTCACAAGTTATAAGCTTCGGAATGTAACACACAAACTGAGTCCAATTTGAGACGTTGACGCACGGATGGAGCTAACTTGTTTCGACCATCCCGAATCTTGTTCCAACACATCAAATGTGTTGAAACAATAGTAATAGAAGAGTTTGAGTCCAATTACGAGGTCCGGTTGCGAAAAAGTCACAAGTTATAGGGTTCGGAAATAACACACAAACTGAGTCCAATTTGAGACGTTGACGAACGGATGGAGCTAACTTGTTTCGACCGTCCCGAATCTTGTTCCAACACATCAAATGTGTTGAAATAATAGTAATACAAGAGTTTGAGTCCAATTACGAGTTCCGGTAGAGAAAAAGTCACAAGTTATAGGCTTTGGAATGTAACACACAAACTGAGTCCAATTTGAGATGTTGACGCACGGATGGAGCTAACTTGTTTTGCCTGTCCCGAATCATGTTCCAATACTTCAAATGTGTTGAAATAATAATAATGGAAGAGTTTGAGTAAAATTACGAGGTCTGATTGCGACAAAGTCACAAGTTATAGGGTTCGGAATGTTACACACAAATTGAGTCGAATTTGAGACGTTGATGCACGGATGGAGCTAACTTGTTTCGACTGTCCCAAATCTTATTCCAACACTTCAAATCTGTTGAAACAATAGTAATAGAAGAGTTTGAGTCCAATTACGAGGTCCGGTTGCGAAAAAGTCAGAAGTTATAGGCTTAGGAATGTAACACACAAACTGAGTCCAATTTGAGACGTTGACGAACGGATGGAGCTAACTTGTTTCGACTGTCCCCAATATTGTTCCAGCACTTCAAATCTGTTAAAACAATAGTAATGGAAGAGTTTGAGTCTAATTATGAGGTCCGGTTGCGAAAAAGTCACAAGTTATAGGCTTCGGAATGTAACACAGAAACTGAGTCCAATTTGAGACGTTGACGAACGGATGGAGCTAACTTGTTTCGACTGTCCCGAATCTTGATCCAACACTTCAAATATGTTGAAACAATAGTAATGGAAGAGTATGAGTCTAATTATGAGGTCCGGTTGCAAAAAAGTCACAAGTTATAGGCTTCGGAATGTAACACACAAACTGAGTCCAATTTGAGACGTTGACGAACGGATGGAGCTAACTAGTTTCGACCGTCCCGAATCTTGTTCCAACACATCAAATGTGTTGAAATAATAGTAATACAAGAGTCTGAGTCCAATTACGAGGTCCGGTTGCGAAAAAGTCACAAGTTATAGGTTCGGAATGTAACACACAAACTGAGTCCAATTTGAGACGTTGACGCACGGATGGAGCTAACTTGTTTCGACTGTCACGAATCTTGTTCCACCACTTCAAATGTGATGAAACAATAGTAATGGAAGAGTTCGAGTCCAATTACGAGCTCCGGTTGCGAAAAAGTCACAAGTTATAGGGTTCGGAACGTAACACACAAACTGAGTCCAATTTGAGACGATGACGAACGGATGGAGCTAACTTGTTTCGACCGTCCCGAATGTTGTTCCAATACATCAAATGTGTTGAAATAATAGTAATACAAGAGTTTGAGTCCAATTACGAGGTTCGGTTTCGAAAAAGTCACAAGTTATTGGCTTCGGAATGTAACACACAAACTATGTCCAATTTGAGATGTTGACGCACGGATGGAGCTAACTTGTTTTGCCTGTCCCGAATCATGTTCCAATACTTCAAATGTGTTGAAATAATAATAATGGAAGAGTTTGAGTAAAATTACGAGGTCTGATTGTGACAAAGTCACAAGTTATAGGGTTCGGAATGTTACACACAAATTGAGTCGAATTTGAGACGTTGATGCACGGATGGAGCTAACTTGTTTCGACTGTCCCAAATCTTATTCCAACACTTCAAATCTGTTGAAACAATAGTAATAGAAGAGTTTGAGTCCAATTACGAGGTCCGGTTGCGAAAAAGTCACAAGTTATAGGCTTAGGAATGTAACACACAAACTGAGTCCAATTTGAGACGTTGACGCACGGATGGAGCTAACTTGTTTCGACCGTCCCGAATCTTGTTCCAACACATCAAATGTGTTGAAACAATAGTAATAGAAGAGTTTGAGTATAATCACGAGGTCCGGTTGCGAAAAAGTCACAAGTTATAGGCTTCGGAATGCAACACAGAAACTGAGTCTAATTTGAGACGTTGACGTACGGATGGAGCTAACTTGTTTCGACTGTCCCAAATATTGTTCCAGCACTTCAAATCTGTTAAAACAATAGTAATGGAAGAGTTTGGGTCTAATTATGAGGTCCTGTTGTGAAAAAGTCACAAGTTATAGGCTTCGGAATGTAACACAGAAACTGAGTCCAATTTGAGACGTTGACGAACGGATGGAGCTAACTTGTTTCGACTGTCACGAATCTTGTTCCACCACTTCAAATGTGATGAAACAATAGTAATGGAAGAGTTCGTGTCTAATTACGAGCTCCGGTTGCGAAAAAGTCACAAGTTATAGGGTTCGGAACGTAACACACAAACTGAGTCCAATTTGAGACGATGACAAACGGATGGAGCTAACTTGTTTCGACCGTCCCGAATGTTGTTCCAATACATGAAATGTGTTGAAATAATAGTAATACAAGAGTTTGAGTCCAATTACGAGGTTCGGTTTCGAAAAAGTCACAAGTTATTGGCTTCGGAATGTAACACACAAACTATGTCCAATTTGAGATGTTGACGAACAGATGGAGCTAAATTGTTTTGCCTGTCCCGAATCATGTTCCAATACTTCAAATGTGTTGAAACAATAATAATGGAAGAGTTTGAGTAAAATTACGAGGTCTGATTGCGACAAAGTTACAAGTTATAGGCTTCAGAATGTTACACACAAATTGAGTCGAATTTGAGACGTTGATGCACGGATGGAGCTAACTTGTTTCGACTGTCCCAAATCTTATTCCAACACTTCATATCTGTTGAAACAATAGTAATAGAAGAGTTTGAGTCCAATTACGAGGTCCGGTTGCGAAAAAGTCACAAGTTATAGGCTTAGGAATGTAACACACAAACTGAGTCCAATTTGAGACGTTGACGCACGGATGGAGCTAACTTGTTTCGACAGTCCCGAATCTTGTTCCAACACATCAAATGTGTTGAAACAATAGTTATAGAAGAGTTTGAGTCCAATCACGAGGTCCGGTTGCGAAAAAGTCAAAAGTTATAGGCTTCGGAATGCAACACAAACTGAGTCCAATTTGAGACGTTGACGAACGGATGGAGCTAACTTGTTTCGACTGTCCCGAATCTTGTTCCAACACTTCAAATATGTTGAAACAATAGTAATGGAAGAGTATGAGTCTAATTATGAGGTCCGGTTGCAAAAAAGTCACAAGTTATAGGCTTCGGAATGTAACACACAAACTGAGTCCAATTTGAGACGTTGACGAACGGATGGAGCTAACTAGTTTCGACCGTCCCGAATCTTGTTCCAACACATCAAATGTGTTGAAATAATAGTAATACAAGAGTTTGAGTCCAATTACGAGGTCCGATTGCGAAAAAGTCACAAGTTATAAGCTTCGGAATGTAACACACAAACTGAGTCCAATTTGAGACGTTGACGCACGGATGGAGCTAACTTGTTTCGACTGTCCCAAATATTGTTCCAACACTTCAAATCTGTTAAAACAATAGTAATGGAAGAGTTTGAGTCTAATTATGAGGTCCGGTTGCGAAAAAGTCACAAGTTATAGGCTTCGGAATGTAACACAGAAACTGAGTCCAATTTGAGACGTTGACGAACGGATGGAGGTAACTTGTTTCGACTGTCCCGAATCTTGTTCCAACACTTCAAATATGTTGAAACAATAGTAATGGAAGAGTATGAGTCTAATTATGAGGTCCGGTTCCAAAAAAGTCACAAGTTATAGGCTTTGGAATGTAACACACAAACTGAGTCCAATTTGAGACGTTGACGAACGGATGAAGCTAACTAGTTCCGACCGTCCCGAATCTTGTTCCAACACATCAAATGTGTTGAAATAATAGTAATACAAGAGTTTGAGTCCAATTACGAGGTCCGGTTGCGAAAAAGTCACAAGTTATAGGTTCGGAATGTAACACACAAACTGAGTCCAATTTGAGACGTTGACGCACGGATGGAGCTAACTTGTTTCGACTGTCACGAATCTTGTTCCAACACTTCAAATATGATGAAACAATAGTAATGGAAGAGTTTGAGTCCAATTACGAGATTCGGTTACGAAAAAGTCACAAGTTATAGGGTTCGGAACGTAACACACAAACTGAGTCCAATTTGAGACGTTGACGAACGGATGGAGCTAACTTGTGTCGACCGTCCCGAATCTTGTTCCAACACTTCAAATCTGTTGAAACAATAGTAATAGAAGAGTTTGAGTCCAATTACGAGGTCCGGTTGCGAAAAAGTCACAAGTTATAGGCTTAGGAATGTAACAAACAAACTGAGTCCAATTTGAGACGTTGACGCACGGATGGAGCTAACTTGTTTTGACTGTCCCAAATATTGTTCCAACACTTCAAATCTATTGAAACAATAGTAATGGAAGAGTTTGGGTCTAATTGTGAGGTCCGGTTGCGAAAAAGTCACAAGTTATAGGCTATGGAATGTAACACACAAACTGAGTCCAATTTGAGACGTTGACGCACGGATGGAGCTAACTTGTTTCGACTGTCACGATTCTTATTCCACCACTTCAAATGTGATGAAACAATAGTAATGGAAGAGTTTGAGTCCAATTACGAGGTCCGGTTGCGAAAAAGTCACAAGTTATATGGTTCGGAAATAACACACAAACTGAGTCCAATTTGAGACGTTGACGAACGGATGGAGCTAACTTGTTTCGACCATCCCGAATCTTGTTCCAACAAATCAAATGTGTTGAAATAGTAATACAAGAGTTTGAGTCCAATTACGAGTTCCGGTAGAGAAAAAGTCACAAGTTATAGGCTTCGGAATGTAACACACAAACTGAGTCCAATTTGAGACGTTGACGCACGGATGGAGCTAACTTGTTTCGACCGTCCCGAATCTTGTTCCAACACATCAAATGTGTTGAAACAATAGTTATAGAAGAGTTTGAGTCCAATCACGAGGTCCGGTTGCGAAAAAGTCAAAAGTTATAGGCTTCGGAATGCAACACAAACTGAGTCCAATTTGAGACGTTGACAAACGGATGGAGCTAACTTGTTTCGACTGTCCCGAATCTTGTTCCAACACTTCAAATATGTTGAAACAATAGTAATGGAAGAGTATGAGTCTAATTATGAGGTCCGGTTGCAAAAAAGTCACAAGTTATAGGCTTCGGAATGTAACACACAAACTGAGTCTAATTTGAGACGTTGACGAACGGATGGAGCTAACTAGTTTCGACCGTCCCGAATCTTGTTCCAACACATCAAATGTGTTGAAATAATAGTAATACAAGAGTTTGAGTCCAATTACGAGGTCCGGTTGCGAAAAAGTCACAAGTTATAAGCTTCGGAATGTAACACACAAACTGAGTCCAATTTGAGACGTTGACGCACGGATGGAGCTAACTTGTTTCGACTGTCCCAAATATTGTTCCAACACTTCAAATCTGTTAAAACAATAGTAATGGAAGAGTTTGAGTCTAATTATGAGGTCCGGTTGCGAAAAAGTCACAAGTTATAGGCTTCGGAATGTAACACAGAAACTGAGTCCAATTTGAGACGTTGACGAACGGATGGAGGTAACTTGTTTCGACTGTCCCGAATCTTGTTCCAACACTTCAAATATGTTGAAACAATAGTAATGGAAGAGTATGAGTCTAATTATGAGGTCCGGTTCCAAAAAAGTCACAAGTTATAGGCTTCGGAATGTAACACACAAACTGAGTCCAATTTGAGACGTTGACGAACGGATGAAGCTAACTAGTTTCGACCGTCCCGAATCTTGTTCCAACGCATCAAATGTGTTGAAATAATAGTAATACAAGAGTTTGAGTCCAATTACGAGGTCCGGTTGCGAAAAAGTCACAAGTTATAGGTTCGGAATGTAACACACAAACTGAGTCCAATTTGAGACGTTGACGCACGGATGGAGCTAACTTGTTTCGACTGTCACGAATCTTGTTCCAACACTTCAAATATGATGAAACAATAGTAATGGAAGAGTTTGAGTCCAATTACGAGATTCGGTTACGAAAAAGTCACAAGTTATAGGGTTCGGAACGTAACACACAAACTGAGTCCAATTTGAGACGTTGACGAACGGATGGAGCTAACTTGTGTCGACCGTCCCGAATCTTGTTCCAACACTTCAAATCTGTTGAAACAATAGTAATAGAAGAGTTTGAGTCCAATTACGAGGTCCGGTTGCGAAAAAGTCACAAGTTATAGGCTTAGGAATGTAACAAACAAACTGAGTCCAATTTGAGACGTTGACGCACGGATGGAGCTAACTTGTTTTGACTGTCCCAAATATTGTTCCAACACTTCAAATCTATTGAAACAATAGTAATGGAAGAGTTTGGGTCTAATTGTGAGGTCCGGTTGCGAAAAAGTCACAAGTTATAGGCTATGGAATGTAACACACAAACTGAGTCCAATTTGAGACGTTGACGCACGGATGGAGCTAACTTGTTTCGACTGTCACAATTCTTATTCCACCACTTCAAATGTGATGAAACAATAGTAATGGAAGAGTTTGAGTCCAATTACGAGGTCCGGTTGCGAAAAAGTCACAAGTTATATGGTTCGGAAATAACACACAAACTGAGTCCAATTTGAGACGTTGACGAACGGATGGAGCTAACTTGTTTCGACCATCCCGAATCTTGTTCCAACAAATCAAATGTGTTGAAATAGTAATACAAGAGTTTGAGTCCAATTACGAGTTCCGGTAGAGAAAAAGTCACAAGTTATAGGCTTCGGAATGTAACACACAAACTGAGTCTAATTTGAGAGGTTGACGCACGGATGGAGCTAACTTGTTTCGACCGTCCCGAATCTTGTTCCAACACATCAAATGTGTTGAAATAATAGTAATACAAGAGTTTGAGTCCAATTACGAGGTTCGGTTTCGAAAAAGTCACAAGTTATTGGCTTCGGAATGTAACACACAAACTATGTCCAATTTGAGATGTTGACGCACGGATGGAGCTAACTTGTTTTGCCTGTCCCGAATCATGTTCCAATACTTCAAATGTGTTGAAATAATAATAATGGAAGAGTTTGAGTAAAATTACGAGGTCTGATTGCGACAAAGTCACAAGTTATAGGGTTCGGAATGTTACACACAAATTGAGTCGAATTTGAGACGTTGATGCACGGATGGAGCTAACTTGTTTCGACTGTCCCAAATCTTATTCCAACACTTCAAATCTGTTGAAACAATAGTAATAGAAGAGTTTGAGTCCAATTACGAGGTCCGGTTGCGAAAAAGTCACAAGTTATAGGCTTAGGAATGTAACACACAAACTGAGTCCAATTTGAGACGTTGACGCACGGATGGAGCTAACTTGTTTCGACCGTCCCGAATCTTGTTCCAACACATCGAATGTGTTGAAACAATAGTTATAGAAGAGTTTGAGTCCAATCACGAGGTCCGGTTGCGAAAAAGTCACAAGTTATAGGCTTCGGAATGCAACACAGAAACTGAGTCCAATTTGAGACGTTGACGAACGGATGGAGCTAACTTGTTTCGACTGTCCCGAATCTTGTTCCAACACTTCAAATATGTTGAAACAATAGTAATGGAAGAGTATGAGTCTAATTATGAGGTCCGATTGCAAAAAAGTCACAAGTTATAGGCTTCGGAATGTAACACACAAACTGAGTCCAATTTGAGACGTTGACGAACGGATGGAGCTAACTAGTTTCGACCGTCCCGAATCTTGTTCCAACACATCAAATGTGTTGAAATAATAGTAATACAAGAGTTTGAGTCCAATTACGAGGTCCGGTTGCGAAAAAGTCACAAGTTATAAGCTTCGGAATGTAACACACAAACTGAGTCCAATTTGAGACGTTGACGCACGGATGGAGCTAACTTGTTTCGACTGTCCCAAATATTGTTCCAACACTTCAAATCTGTTAAAACAATAGTAATGGAAGAGTTTGAGTCTAATTATGAGGTTCGGTTGCGAAAAAGTCACAAGTTATAGGCTTCGGAATGTAACACAGAAACTGAGTCCAATTTGAGACGTTGACGAACGGATGGAGGTAACTTGTTTCGACTGTCCCGAATCTTGTTCCAACACTTCAAATATGTTGAAACAATAGTAATGGAAGAGTTTGGGCCTAATTGTGAGGTCCGGTTGCGAAAAAGTCACAAGTTATAGGCTACGGAATGTAACACACAAACTGAGTCCAATTTGAGACGTTGACGCACAGATGGAGCTAACTTGTTTCGACTGTCACGAATCTTGTTCCACCACTTCAAATGTGATGAAACAATAGTAATGGAAGAGTTTGAGTCCAATTACGAGGTCCGGTTGCAAAAAAGTCATAAGTTATAGGGTTCGGAACGTAACACACAAACTGAGTCCAATTTGAGACGTTGACGAACGGATGGAGCTAACTTATTTTGACTGTCCCGAATCTTGTTTCAACCCTTCAAATGTGTTGAAACAATAGTAATAGAAGAGTTTGAGTCCAATTACGAGGTCCGGTTGCGAAAAAGTCACAAATTATAGGCTTCGGAATGTAACACAGAAACTGGGTCTAATTTGAGACGTTGACGTACGGATGGAGCTAACTTGTTTCGACTGTCCCAAATATTGTTCCAACACTTCAAATCTGTTAAGACAATAGTAATGGAAGAGTTTGAGTCTAATTATGAGGTCCGGTTGCGAAAAAGTCACAAGTTATAGGCTTCGGAATGTAACACCGAAACTGAGTCCAATTTGAGACGTTGACGAACGGATGGAGCTAACTTGTTTCGACTGTCCCGAATCTTGTTCCAACACTTCAAATATGTTGAAACAATAGTAATGGAAGAGTATGAGTCTAATTATGAGGTCCGGTTGCAAAAAAGTCACAAGTTATAGGCTTCGGAATGTAACACACAAACTGAGTCCAATTTGAGACGTTGACGAACGGATGGAGCTAACTAGTTTCGACGGTCCCGAATCTTGTTCCAACACATCAAATGTGTTGAAATAATAGTAATACAAGAGTCTGAGTCCAATTACGAGGTCCGGTTGCGAAAAAGTCACAAGTTATAGGCTTAGGAATGTAACACACAAACTGAGTCCAATTTGAGACGTTGACGCACGGATGGAGCTAACTTGTTTTGACTGTCCCAAATATTGTTCCAACAGATCAAATCTATTGAAACAATAGTAATGGAAGAGTTTGGGCCTAATTGTGAGGTCCGGTTGCGAAAAAGTCACAAGTTATAGGCTACGGAATGTAACACACAAACTGAGTCCAATTTGAGACGTTGACGCACAGATGGAGCTAACTTGTTTCGACTGTCACGAATCTTGTTCCACCACTTCAAATGTGATGAAACAATAGTAATGGAAGAGTTTGAGTCCAATTACGAGGTCCGGTTGCAAAAAAGTCATAAGTTATAGGGTTCGGAACGTAACACACAAACTGAGTCCAATTTGAGACGTTGACGAACGGATGGAGCTAACTTATTTTGACTGTCCCGAATCTTGTTTCAACCCTTCAAATGTGTTGAAACAATAGTAATAGAAGAGTTTGAGTCCAATCACGAGGTCCGGTTGCGAAAAAGTCACAAGTTATAAGCTTCGGAATGAAACACACAAACTGAGTCCAATTTGAGACGTTGACGCACGGATGGAGCTAACTTGTTTCGACTGTCCCAAATATTGTTCCAACACTTCAAATCTGTTAAAACAATAGTAATGGAAGAGTTTGAGTCTAATTATGAGGTCCGGTTGCGAAAAAGTCACAAGTTATAGGCTTCGGAATGTAACACAGAAACTGAGTCCAATTTGAGACGTTGACGAACGGATGGAGGTAACTTGTTTCGACTGTCCCGAATCTTGTTCCAACACTTCAAATATGTTGAAACAATAGTAATGGAAGAGTATGAGTCTAATTATGAGGTCCGGTTCCAAAAAAGTCACAAGTTATAGGCTTCGGAATGTAACACACAAACTGAGTCCAATTTGAGACGTTGACGAACGGATGAAGCTAACTAGTTTCGACCGTCCCGAATCTTGTTCCAACACATCAAATGTGTTGAAATAATAGTAATACAAGAGTTTGAGTCCAATTACGAGGTCCGGTTGCGAAAAAGTCACAAGTTATAGGTTCGGAATGTAACACACAAACTGAGTCCAATTTGAGACGTTGACGCACGGATGGAGCTAACTTGTTTCGACTGTCACGAATCTTGTTCCACCACTTCAAATATGATGAAACAATAGTAATGGAAGAGTTTGAGTCCAATTACGAGATTCGGTTACGAAAAAGTCACAAGTTATAGGGTTCGGAACGTAACACACAAACTGAGTCCAATTTGAGACGTTGACGAACGGATGGAGCTAACTTGTTTCGACCGTCCCGAATCTTGTTCCAACACTTCAAATCTGTTGAAACAATAGTAATAGAAGAGTTTGAGTCCAATTACGAGGTCCGGTTGCGAAAAAGTCACAAGTTATAGGCTTAGGAATGTAACAAACAAACTGAGTCCAATTTGAGACGTTGACGCACGGATGGAGCTAACTTGTTTTGACTGTCCCAAATATTGTTCCAACACTTCAAATCTATTGAAACAATAGTAATGGAAGAGTTTGGGTCTAATTGTGAGGTCCGGTTGCGAAAAAGTCACAAGTTATAGGCTATGGAATGTAACACACAAACTGAGTACAATTTGAGACGTTGACGCACGGATGGAGCTAACTTGTTTCGACTGTCACGATTCTTATTCCACCACTTCAAATGTGATGAAACAATAGTAATGGAAGAGTTTGAGTCCAATTACGAGGTCCGGTTGCGAAAAAGTCACAAGTTATATGGTTCGGAAATAACACACAAACTGAGTCCAATTTGAGACGTTGACGAACGGATGGAGCTAACTTGTTTCCACCATCCCGAATCTTGTTCCAACACATCAAATGTGTTGAAATAGTAATACAAGAGTTTGAGTCCAATTACGAGTTCCGGTAGAGAAAAAGTCACAAGTTATAGGCTTCGGAATGTAACACACAAACTGAGTCCAATTTGAGACGTTGACGCACGGATGGAGCTAACTTGTTTCGACCGTCCCGAATCTTGTTCCAACACATCAAATGTGTTGAAATAATAGTAATACAAGAGTTTGAGTCCAATTACGAGGTTCGGTTTCGAAAAAGTCACAAGTTATTGGCTTCGGAATGTAACACACAAACTATGTCCAATTTGAGATGTTGACGCACGGATGGAGCTAACTTGTTTTGCCTGTCCCGAATCATGTTCCAATACTTCAAATGTGTTGAAATAATAATAATGGAAGAGTTTGAGTAAAATTACGAGGTCTGATTGCGACAAAGTCACAAGTTATAGGGTTCGGAATGTTACACACAAATTGAGTCGAATTTGAGAAGTTGATGCACGGATGGAGCTAACTTGTTTCGACTGTCCCAAATCTTATTCCAACACTTCAAATCTGTTGAAACAATAGTAATAGAAGAGTTTGAGTCCAATTACGAGGTCCGGTTGCGAAAAAGTCACAAGTTATAGGCTTAGGAATGTAACACACAAACTGAGTCCAATTTGAGACGTTGACGCACGGATGGAGCTAACTTGTTTCGACCGTCCCGAATCTTGTTCCAACACATCAAATGTGTTGAAACAATAGTAATAGAAGAGTTTGAGTCCAATTACGAGGTCCGGTTGCGAAAAAGTCACAAATTATAGGCTTCGGAATGTAACACAGAAACTGGGTCTAATTTGAGACGTTGACGTACGGATGGAGCTAACTTGTTTCGACTGTCCCAAATATTGTTCCAACACTTCAAATCTGTTAAGACAATAGTAATGGAAGAGTTTGAGTCTAATTATGAGGTCCGATTGCAAAAAAGTCACAAGTTATAGGCTTCGGAATGTAACACACAAACTGAGTCCAATTTGAGATGTTGACGAACGGATGGAGCTAACTAGTTTCGACCGTCCCGAATCTTGTTCCAACACATCAAATGTGTTGAAATAATAGTAATACAAGAGTTTGAGTCCAATTACGAGGTCCGGTTGCGAAAAAGTCACAAGTTATAAGCTTCGGAATGTAACACACAAACTGAGTCCAATTTGAGACGTTGACGCACGGATGGAGCTAACTTGTTTCGACTGTCCCAAATATTGTTCCAACACTTCAAATCTGTTAAAACAATAGTAATGGAAGAGTTTGAGTCTAATTATGAGGTCCGGTTCCAAAAAAGTCACAAGTTATAGGCTTCGGAATGTAACACACAAACTGAGTCCAATTTGAGACGTTGACGAACGGATGAAGCTAACTAGTTTCGACCGTCCCGAATCTTGTTCCAACGCATCAAATGTGTTGAAATAATAGTAATACAAGAGTTTGAGTCCAATTACGAGGTCCGGTTGCGAAAAAGTCACAAGTTATAGGTTCGGAATGTAACACACAAACTGAGTCCAATTTGAGACGTTGACGCACGGATGGAGCTAACTTGTTTCGACTGTCACGAATCTTGTTCCAACACTTCAAATATGATGAAACAATAGTAATGGAAGAGTTTGAGTCCAATTACGAGATTCGGTTACGAAAAAGTCACAAGTTATAGGGTTCGGAACGTAACACACAAACTGAGTCCAATTTGAGACGTTGACGAACGGATGGAGCTAACTTGTGTCGACCGTCCCGAATCTTGTTCCAACACTTCAAATCTGTTGAAACAATAGTAATAGAAGAGTTTGAGTCCAATTACGAGGTCCGGTTGCGAAAATGTCACAAGTTATAGGCTTAGGAATGTAACAAACAAACTGAGTCCAATTTGAGACGTTGACGCACGGATGGAGCTAACTTGTTTTGACTGTCCCAAATATTGTTCCAACACTTCAAATCTATTGAAACAATAGTAATGGAAGAGTTTGGGTCTAATTGTGAGGTCCGGTTGCGAAAAAGTCACAAGTTATAGGCTATGGAATGTAACACACAAACTGAGTCCAATTTGAGACGTTGACGCACGGATGGAGCTAACTTGTTTCGACTGTCACAATTCTTATTCCACCACTTCAAATGTGATGAAACAATAGTAATGGAAGAGTTTGAGTCCAATTACGAGGTCCGGTTGCGAAAAAGTCACAAGTTATATGGTTCGGAAATAACACACAAACTGAGTCCAATTTGAGACGTTGACGAACGGATGGAGCTAACTTGTTTCGACCATCCCGAATCTTGTTCCAACAAATCAAATGTGTTGAAATAGTAATACAAGAGTTTGAGTCCAATTACGAGTTCCGGTAGAGAAAAAGTCACAAGTTATAGGCTTCGGAATGTAACACACAAACTGAGTCTAATTTGAGAGGTTGACGCACGGATGGAGCTAACTTGTTTCGACCGTCCCGAATCTTGTTCCAACACATCAAATGTGTTGAAATAATAGTAATACAAGAGTTTGAGTCCAATTACGAGGTTCGGTTTCGAAAAAGTCACAAGTTATTGGCTTCGGAATGTAACACACAAACTATGTCCAATTTGAGATGTTGACGCACGGATGGAGCTAACTTGTTTTGCCTGTCCCGAATCATGTTCCAATACTTCAAATGTGTTGAAATAATAATAATGGAAGAGTTTGAGTAAAATTACGAGGTCTGATTGCGACAAAGTCACAAGTTATAGGGTTCGGAATGTTACACACAAATTGAGTCGAATTTGAGACGTTGATGCACGGATGGAGCTAACTTGTTTCGACTGTCCCAAATCTTATTCCAACACTTCAAATCTGTTGAAACAATAGTAATAGAAGAGTTTGAGTCCAATTACGAGGTCCGGTTGCGAAAAAAGTCACAAGTTATAGGCTTAGGAATGTAACACACAAACTGAGTCCAATTTGAGACGTTGACGCACGGATGGAGCTAACTTGTTTCGACCGTCCCGAATCTTGTTCCAACACATCGAATGTGTTGAAACAATAGTTATAGAAGAGTTTGAGTCCAATCACGAGGTCCGGTTGCGAAAAAGTCACAAGTTATAGGCTTCGGAATGCAACACAGAAACTGAGTCCAATTTGAGACGTTGACGAACGGATGGAGCTAACTTGTTTCGACTGTCCCGAATCTTGTTCCAACACTTCAAATATGTTGAAACAATAGTAATGGAAGAGTATGAGTCTAATTATGAGGTCCGATTGCAAAAAAGTCACAAGTTATAGGCTTCGGAATGTAACACACAAACTGAGTCCAATTTGAGACGTTGACGAACGGATGGAGCTAACTAGTTTCGACCGTCCCGAATCTTGTTCCAACACATCAAATGTGTTGAAATAATAGTAATACAAGAGTTTGAGTCCAATTACGAGGTCCGGTTGCGAAAAAGTCACAAGTTATAAGCTTCGGAATGTAACACACAAACTGAGTCCAATTTGAGACGTTGACGCACGGATGGAGCTAACTTGTTTCGACTGTCCCAAATATTGTTCCAACACTTCAAATCTGTTAAAACAATAGTAATGGAAGAGTTTGAGTCTAATTATGAGGTTCGGTTGCGAAAAAGTCACAAGTTATAGGCTTCGGAATGTAACACAGAAACTGAGTCCAATTTGAGACGTTGACGAACGGATGGAGGTAACTTGTTTCGACTGTCCCGAATCTTGTTCCAACACTTCAAATATGTTGAAACAATAGTAATGGAAGAGTTTGGGCCTAATTGTGAGGTCCGGTTGCGAAAAAGTCACAAGTTATAGGCTACGGAATGTAACACACAAACTGAGTCCAATTTGAGACGTTGACGCACAGATGGAGCTAACTTGTTTCGACTGTCACGAATCTTGTTTCCACCACTTCAAATGTGATGAAACAATAGTAATGGAAGAGTTTGAGTCCAATTACGAGGTCCGGTTGCAAAAAAGTCATAAGTTATAGGGTTCGGAACGTAACACACAAACTGAGTCCAATTTGAGACGTTGACGAACGGATGGAGCTAACTTATTTTGACTGTCCCGAATCTTGTTTCAACCCTTCAAATGTGTTGAAACAATAGTAATAGAAGAGTTTGAGTCCAATTACGAGGTCCGGTTGCGAAAAAGTCACAAATTATAGGCTTCGGAATGTAACACAGAAACTGGGTCTAATTTGAGACGTTGACGTACGGATGGAGCTAACTTGTTTCGACTGTCCCAAATATTGTTCCAACACTTCAAATCTGTTAAGACAATAGTAATGGAAGAGTTTGAGTCTAATTATGAGGTCCGGTTGCGAAAAAGTCACAAGTTATAGGCTTCGGAATGTAACACCGAAACTGAGTCCAATTTGAGACGTTGACGAACGGATGGAGCTAACTTGTTTCGACTGTCCCGAATCTTGTTCCAACACTTCAAATATGTTGAAACAATAGTAATGGAAGAGTATGAGTCTAATTATGAGGTCCGGTTGCAAAAAAGTCACAAGTTATAGGCTTCGGAATGTAACACACAAACTGAGTCCAATTGAGACGTTGACGAACGGATGGAGCTAACTAGTTTCGACGGTCCCGAATCTTGTTCCAACACATCAAATGTGTTGAAATAATAGTAATACAAGAGTCTGAGTCCAATTACGAGGTCCGGTTGCGAAAAAGTCACAAGTTATAGGCTTAGGAATGTAACACACAAACTGAGTCCAATTTGAGACGTTGACGCACGGATGGAGCTAACTTGTTTTGACTGTCCCAAATATTGTTCCAACACATCAAATCTATTGAAACAATAGTAATGGAAGAGTTTGGGCCTAATTGTGAGGTCCGGTTGCGAAAAAGTCACAAGTTATAGGCTACGGAATGTAACACACAAACTGAGTCCAATTTGAGACGTTGACGCACAGATGGAGCTAACTTGTTTCGACTGTCACGAATCTTGTTCCACCACTTCAAATGTGATGAAACAATAGTAATGGAAGAGTTTGAGTCCAATTACGAGGTCCGGTTGCAAAAAAGTCATAAGTTATAGGGTTCGGAACGTAACACACAAACTGAGTCCAATTTGAGACGTTGACGAACGGATGGAGCTAACTTATTTTGACTGTCCCGAATCTTGTTTCAACCCTTCAAATGTGTTGAAACAATAGTAATAGAAGAGTTTGAGTCCAATCACGAGGTCCGGTTGCGAAAAAGTCACAAGTTATAAGCTTCGGAATGAAACACACAAACTGAGTCCAATTTGAGACGTTGACGCACGGATGGAGCTAACTTGTTTCGACTGTCCCAAATATTGTTCCAACACTTCAAATCTGTTAAAACAATAGTAATGGAAGAGTTTGAGTCTAATTATGAGGTCCGGTTGCGAAAAAGTCACAAGTTATAGGCTTAGGAATGTAACACAGAAACTGAGTCCAATTTGAGACGTTGACGAACGGATGGAGGTAACTTGTTTCGACTGTCCCGAATCTTGTTCCAACACTTCAAATATGTTGAAACAATAGTAATGGAAGAGTATGAGTCTAATTATGAGGTCCGGTTCCAAAAAAGTCACAAGTTATAGGCTTCGGAATGTAACACACAAACTGAGTCCAATTTGAGACGTTGACGAACGGATGAAGCTAACTAGTTTCGACCGTCCCGAATCTTGTTCCAACACATCAAATGTGTTGAAATAATAGTAATACAAGAGTTTGAGTCCAATTACGAGGTCCGGTTGCGAAAAAGTCACAAGTTATAGGTTCGGAATGTAACACACAAACTGAGTCCAATTTGAGACGTTGACGCACGGATGGAGCTAACTTGTTTCGACTGTCACGAATCTTGTTCCACCACTTCAAATATGATGAAACAATAGTAATGGAAGAGTTTGAGTCCAATTACGAGATTCGGTTACGAAAAAGTCACAAGTTATAGGGTTCGGAACGTAACACACAAACTGAGTCCAATTTGAGACGTTGACGAACGGATGGAGCTAACTTGTTTCGACCGTCCCGAATCTTGTTCCAACACTTCAAATCTGTTGAAACAATAGTAATAGAAGAGTTTGAGTCCAATTACGAGGTCCGGTTGCGAAAAAGTCACAAGTTATAGGCTTAGGAATGTAACAAACAAACTGAGTCCAATTTGAGACGTTGACGCACGGATGGAGCTAACTTGTTTTGACTGTCCCAAATATTGTTCCAACACTTCAAATCTATTGAAACAATAGTAATGGAAGAGTTTGGGTCTAATTGTGAGGTCCGGTTGCGAAAAAGTCACAAGTTATAGGCTATGGAATGTAACACACAAACTGAGTACAATTTGAGACGTTGACGCACGGATGGAGCTAACTTGTTTCGACTGTCACGATTCTTATTCCACCACTTCAAATGTGATGAAACAATAGTAATGGAAGAGTTTGAGTCCAATTACGAGGTCCGGTTGCGAAAAAGTCACAAGTTATATGGTTCGGAAATAACACACAAACTGAGTCCAATTTGAGACGTTGACGAACGGATGGAGCTAACTTGTTTCCACCATCCCGAATCTTGTTCCAACACATCAAATGTGTTGAAATAGTAATACAAGAGTTTGAGTCCAATTACGAGTTCCGGTAGAGAAAAAGTCACAAGTTATAGGCTTCGGAATGTAACACACAAACTGAGTCCAATTTGAGACGTTGACGCACGGATGGAGCTAACTTGTTTCGACCGTCCCGAATCTTGTTCCAACACATCAAATGTGTTGAAATAATAGTAATACAAGAGTTTGAGTCCAATTACGAGGTTCGGTTTCGAAAAAGTCACAAGTTATTGGCTTCGGAATGTAACACACAAACTATGTCCAATTTGAGATGTTGACGCACGGATGGAGCTAACTTGTTTTGCCTGTCCCGAATCATGTTCCAATACTTCAAATGTGTTGAAATAATAATAATGGAAGAGTTTGAGTAAAATTACGAGGTCTGATTGCGACAAAGTCACAAGTTATAGGGTTCGGAATGTTACACACAAATTGAGTCGAATTTGAGAAGTTGATGCACGGATGGAGCTAACTTGTTTCGACTGTCCCAAATCTTATTCCAACACTTCAAATCTGTTGAAACAATAGTAATAGAAGAGTTTGAGTCCAATTACGAGGTCCGGTTGCGAAAAAGTCACAAGTTATAGGCTTAGGAATGTAACACACAAACTGAGTCCAATTTGAGACGTTGACGCACGGATGGAGCTAACTTGTTTCGACCGTCCCGAATCTTGTTCCAACACATCAAATGTGTTGAAACAATAGTAATAGAAGAGTTTGAGTCCAATTACGAGGTCCGGTTGCGAAAAAGTCACAAATTATAGGCTTCGGAATGTAACACAGAAACTGGGTCTAATTTGAGACGTTGACGTACGGATGGAGCTAACTTGTTTCGACTGTCCCAAATATTGTTCCAACACTTCAAATCTGTTAAGACAATAGTAATGGAAGAGTTTGAGTCTAATTATGAGGTCCGATTGCAAAAAAGTCACAAGTTATAGGCTTCGGAATGTAACACACAAACTGAGTCCAATTTGAGATGTTGACGAACGGATGGAGCTAACTAGTTTCGACCGTCCCGAATCTTGTTCCAACACATCAAATGTGTTGAAATAATAGTAATACAAGAGTTTGAGTCCAATTACGAGGTCCGGTTGCGAAAAAGTCACAAGTTATAAGCTTCGGAATGTAACACACAAACTGAGTCCAATTTGAGACGTTGACGCACGGATGGAGCTAACTTGTTTCGACTGTCCCAAATATTGTTCCAACACTTCAAATCTGTTAAAACAATAGTAATGGAAGAGTTTGAGTCTAATTATGAGGTCCGGTTGCGAAAAAGTCACAAGTTATAGGCTTCGGAATGTAACACAGAAACTGAGTCCAATTTGAGACGTTGACGAACGGATGGAGGTAACTTGTTTCGACTGTCCCGAATCTTGTTCCAACACTTCAAATATGTTGAAACAATAGTAATGGAAGAGTTTGGGCCTAATTGTGAGGTCCGGTTGCGAAAAAGTCACAAGTTATAGGCTACGGAATGTAACACACAAACTGAGTCCAATTTGAGACGTTGACGCACAGATGGAGCTAACTTGTTTCGACTGTCACGAATCTTGTTCCACCACTTCAAATGTGATGAAACAATAGTAATGGAAGAGTTTGAGTCCAATTACGAGGTCCGGTTGCGAAAAAGTCACAAGTTATATGGTTCAGAAATAACACACAAACTGTGTCCAATTTGAGACGTTGACGAACGGATGGAGCTAACTTGTTTCGACCATCCCGAATCTTGTTCCAACACATCAAATGTGTTGAAATAGTAATACAAGAGTTTGAGTCCAATTACGAGTTCCGGTAGAGAAAAAGTCACAAGTTATAGGCTTCGGAATGTAACACACAAACTGAGTCCAATTTGAGACGTTGACGCACGGATGGAGCTAACTTGTTTCGACCGTCCCGAATCTTGTTCCAACACATCAAATGTGTTGAAATAATAGTAATACAAGAGTTTGAGTCCAATTACGAGGTTCGGTTTCGAAAAAGTCACAAGTTATTGGCTTCGGAATGTAACACACAAACTATGTCCAATTCGAGATGTTGACGCACGGATGGAGCTAACTTGTTTTGCCTGTCCCGAATCATGTTCCAATACTTCAAATGTGTTGAAATAATAATAATGGAAGAGTTTGAGTAAAATTACGAGGTCTGATTGCGACAAAGTCACAAGTTATAGGGTTCGGAATGTTACACACAAATTGAGTCGAATTTGAGACGTTGATGCACGGATGGAGCTAACTTGTTTCGACTGTCCCAAATCTTATTCCAACACTTCAAATCTGTTGAAACAATAGTAATAGAAGAGTTTGAGTCCAATTACGAGGTCCGGTTGCGAAAAAGTCACAAGTTATAGGCTATGGAATGTAACACACAAACTGAGTCCAATTTGAGACGTTGACGCACGGATGGAGCTAACTTGTTTCGACTGTCACGATTCTTATTCCACCACTTCAAATGTGATGAAACAATAGTAATGGAAGAGTTTGAGTCCAATTACGAGGTCCGGTTGCGAAAAAGTCACAAGTTATATGGTTCAGAAATAACACACAAACTGTGTCCAATTTGAGACGTTGACGAACGGATGGAGCTAACTTGTTTCGACCATCCCGAATCTTGTTCCAACACATCAAATGTGTTGAAATAGTAATACAAGAGTTTGAGTCCAATTACGAGTTCCGGTAGAGAAAAAGTCACAAGTTATAGGCTTCGGAATGTAACACACAAACTGAGTCCAATTTGAGACGTTGACGCACGGATGGAGCTAACTTGTTTCGACCGTCCCGAATCTTGTTCCAACACATCAAATGTGTTGAAATAATAGTAATACAAGAGTTTGAGTCCAATTACGAGGTTCGGTTTCGAAAAAGTCACAAGTTATTGGCTTCGGAATGTAACACACAAACTATGTCCAATTCGAGATGTTGACGCACGGATGGAGCTAACTTGTTTTGCCTGTCCCGAATCATGTTCCAATACTTCAAATGTGTTGAAATAATAATAATGGAAGAGTTTGAGTAAAATTACGAGGTCTGATTGCGACAAAGTCACAAGTTATAGGGTTCGGAATGTGACACACAAATTGAGTCGAATTTGAGACGTTGATGCACGGATGGAGCTAACTTGTTTCGACTGTCCCAAATCTTATTCCAACACTTCAAATCTGTTGAAACAATAGTAATAGAAGAGTTTGAGTCCAATTACGAGGTCCGGTTGCGAAAAAGTCACAAGTTATAGGCTTAGGAATGTAACACACAAACTGAGTCCAATTTGAGACGTTGACGCACGGATGGAGCTAACTTGTTTCGACCATCCCGAATCTTGTTCCAACACATCAAATGTGTTGAAACAATAGTAATAGAAGAGTTTGAGTCCAATTACGAGGTCCGGTTGCGAAAAAGTCACAAATTATAGGCTTCGGAATGTAACACAGAAACTGGGTCTAATTTGAGACGTTGACGTACGGATGGAGCTAACTTGTTTCGACTGTCCCAAATATTGTTCCAACACTTCAAATCTGTTAAGACAATAGTAATGGAAGAGTTTGAGTCTAATTATGAGGTCCGGTTGCGAAAAAGTCACAAGTTATAGGCTTCAGAATGTAACACCGAAACTGAGTCCAATTTGAGACGTTGACGAACGGATGGAGCTAACTTGTTTCGACTGTCCCGAATCTTGTTCCAACACTTCAAATATGTTGAAACAATAGTAATGGAAGAGTATGAGTCTAATTATGAGGTCCGGTTGCAAAAAAGTCACAAGTTATAGGCTTCGGAATGTAACACACAAACTGAGTCCAATTTGAGACGTTGACGAACGGATGGAGCTAACTAGTTTCGACGGTCCCGAATCTTGTTCCAACACATCAAATGTGTTGAAATAATAGTAATACAAGAGTCTAAGTCCAATTACGAGGTCCGGTTGCGAAAAAGTCACAAGTTATAGGCTTAGGAATGTAACACACAAACTGAGTCCAATTTGAGACATTGACGCACGGATGGAGCTAACTTGTTTTGACTGTCCCAAATATTGTTCCAACACATCAAATCTATTGAAACAATAGTAATGGAAGAGTTTGGGCCTAATTGTGAGGTCCGGTTGCGAAAAAGTCACAAGTTATAGGCTACGGAATGTAACACACAAACTGAGTCCAATTTGAGACGTTGACGCACAGATGGAGCTAACTTGTTTCGACTGTCACGAATCTTGTTCCACCACTTCAAATGTGATGAAACAATAGTAATGGAAGAGTTTGAGTCCAATTACGAGGTCCGGTTGCAAAAAAGTCATAAGTTATAGGGTTCGGAACGTAACACACAAACTGAGTCCAATTTGAGACGTTGACGAACGGATGGAGCTAACTTATTTTGACTGTCCTGAATCTTGTTTCAACCCTTCAAATGTGTTGAAACAATAGTAATAGAAGAGTTTGAGTCCAATCACGAGGTCCAGTTGCGAAAAAGTCACAAGTTATAAGCTTCGGAATGAAACACACAAACTGAGTCCAATTTGAGACGTTGACGCACGGATGGAGCTAACTTGTTTCGACTGTCCCAAATATTGTTCCAACACTTCAAATCTGTTAAAACAATAGTAATGGAAGAGTTTGAGTCTAATTATGAGGTCCGGTTGCGAAAAAGTCACAAGTTATAGGCTTCGGAATGTAACACAGAAACTGAGTCCAATTTGAGACGTTGACGAACGGATGGAGGTAACTTGTGTCGACTGTCCCGAATCTTGTTCCAACACTTCAAATATGTTGAAACAATAGTAATGGAAGAGTATGAGTCTAATTATGAGGTCCGGTTCCAAAAAAGTCACAAGTTATAGGCTTCGGAATGTAACACACAAACTGAGTCCAATTTGAGACGTTGACGAACGGATGAAGCTAACTAGTTTCGACCGTCCCGAATCTTGTTCCAACACATCAAATGTGTTGAAATAATAGTAATACAAGAGTTTGAGTCCAATTACGAGGTCCGGTTGCGAAAAAGTCACAAGTTATAGGTTCGGAATGTAACACACAAACTGAGTCCAATTTGAGACGTTGACGCACGGATGGAGCTAACTTGTTTCGACTGTCACGAATCTTGTTCCACCACTTCAAATATGATGAAACAATAGTAATGGAAGAGTTTGAGTCCAATTACGAGATTCGGTTACGAAAAAGTCACAAGTTATAGGGTTCGGAACGTAACACACAAACTGAGTCCAATTTGAGACGTTGACGAACGGATGGAGCTAACTTGTTTCGACCGTCCCGAATCTTGTTCCAACACTTCAAATCTGTTGAAACAATAGTAATAGAAGAGTTTGATTCCAATTACGAGGTCCGGTTGCGAAAAAGTCACAAGTTATAGGCTTAGGAATGTCACAAACAAACTGAGTCCAATTTGAGACGTTGACGCACGGACGTAGCTAACTTGTTTTGACTGTCCCAAATATTGTTCCAACACTTCAAATCTATTGAAACAATAGTAATGGAAGAGTTTGGGTCTAATTGTGAGGTCCGGTTGCGAAAAAGTCACAAGTTATTGGCTATGGAATGTAACACACAAACTGAGTCCAATTTGAGACGTTGACGCACGGATGGAGCTAACTTGTTTCGACTGTCACGATTCTTATTCCACCACTTCAAATGTGATGAAACAATAGTAATGGAAGAGTTTGAGTCCAATTACGAGGTCCGGTTGCGAAAAAGTCACAAGTTATATGGTTCGGAAATAACACACAAACTGTGTCCAATTTGAGACGTTGACGAACGGATGGAGCTAACTTGTTTCGACCATCCCGAATCTTGTTCCAACACATCAAATGTGTTGAAATAGTAATACAAGAGTTTGAGTCCAATTACGAGTTCCGGTAGAGAAAAAGTCACAAGTTATAGGCTTCGGAATGTAACACACAAACTGAGTCCAATTTGAGACGTTGACGCACGGATGGAGCTAACTTGTTTCGACCGTCCCGAATCTTGTTCCAACACATAAAATGTGTTGAAATAATAGTAATACAAGAGTTTGAGTCCAATTACGAGGTTCGGTTTCGAAAAAGTCACAAGTTATTGGCTTCGGAATGTAACACACAAACTATGTCCAATTTGAGATGTTGACGCACGGATGGAGCTAACTTGTTTTGCCTGTCCCGAATCATGTTCCAATACTTCAAATGTGTTGAAATAATAATAATGGAAGAGTTTGAGTAAAATTACGAGGTCTGATTGCGACAAAGTCACAAGTTATAGGGTTCGGAATGTTACACACAAATTGAGTCGAATTTGAGACGTTGATGCACGGATGGAGCTAACTTGTTTCGACTGTCCCAAATCTTATTCCAACACTTCATTTCTGTTGAAACAATAGTAATAAAAGAGTTTGAGTCCAATTACGAGGTCCGGTTGCGAAAAAGTCACAAGTTATAGGCTTAGGAATGTAACACACAAACTGAGTCCAATTTGAGACGTTGACGCACGGATGGAGCTAACTTGTTTCGACCGTCCCGAATCTTGTTCCAACACATCAAATGTGTTGAAACAATAGTAATAGAAGAGTTTGAGTCCAATTACGAGGTCCGGTTACGAAAAAGTCACAAATTATAGGCTTCGGAATGTAACACAGAAACTGGGTCTAATTTGAGACGTTGACGTACGGATGGAGCTAACTTGTTTCGACTGTCCCAAATATTGTTCCAACACTTCAAATCTGTTAAGACAATAGTAATGGAAGAGTTTGAGTCTAATTATGAGGTCCGGTTGCGAAAAAGTCACAAGTTATAGGCTTCGGAATGTAACACCGAAACTGAGTCCAATTTGAGACGTTGACGAACGGATGGAGCTAACTTGTTTCGACTGTCCCGAATCTTGTTCCAACACTTCAAATATGTTGAAACAATAGTAATGGAAGAGTATGAGTCTAATTATGAGGTCCGGTTGCAAAAAAGTCACAAGTTATAGGCTTCGGAATCTAACACACAAACTGAGTCCAATTTGAGACGTTGACGCACGGATGGAGCTAACTTGTTTCGACCGTCCCGAATCTTGTTCCAACACATCAAATGTGTTGAAATAATAGTAATACAAGAGATTGAGTCCAATTACGAGGTTCGGTTTCGAAAAAGTCACAAGTTATTGGCTTCGGAATGTACCACACAAACTATGTCCAATTTGAGACGTTGACGCACGGATGGAGCTAACTTGTTTTGACTGTCCCAAATATTGTTCCAACACATCAAATCTATTGAAACAATAGTAATGGAAGAGTTTGGGCCTAATTGTGAGGTCCGGTTGCGAAAAAGTCACAAGTTATAGGCTACGGAATGTAACACACAAACTGAGTCCAATTTGAGACGTTGACGCACAGATGGAGCTAACTTGTTTCGACTGTCACGAATCTTGTTCCACCACTTCAAATGTGATGAAACAATAGTAATGGAAGAGTTTGAGTCCAATTACGAGGTCCGGTTGCAAAAAAGTCATAAGTTATAGGGTTCGGAACGTAACACACAAACTGAGTCCAATTTGAGACGTTGACGAACGGATGGAGCTAACTTATTTTGACTGTCCCGAATCTTGTTTCAACCCTTCAAATGTGTTGAAACAATAGTAATAGAAGAGTTTGAGTCCAATCACGAGGTCCGGTTGCGAAAAAGTCACAAGTTATAAGCTTCGGAATGAAACACACAAACTGAGTCCAATTTGAGACGTTGACGCACGGATGGAGCTAACTTGTTTCGACTGTCCCAAATATTGTTCCAACACTTCAAATCTGTTAAAACAATAGTAATGGAAGAGTTTGAGTCTAATTATGAGGTCCGGTTGCGAAAAAGTCACAAGTTATAGGCTTCGGAATGTAACACAGAAACTGAGTCCAATTTGAGACGTTGACGAACGGATGGAGGTAACTTGTTTCGACTGTCCCGAATCTTGTTCCAACACTTCAAATATGTTGAAACAATAGTAATGGAAGAGTATGAGTCTAATTATGAGGTCCGGTTCCAAAAAAGTCACAAGTTATAGGCTTCGGAATGTAACACACAAACTGAGTCCAATTTGAGACGTTGACGAACGGATGAAGCTAACTAGTTTCGACCGTCCCGAATCTTGTTCCAACACATCAAATGTGTTGAAATAATAGTAATACAAGAGTTTGAGTCCAATTACGAGGTCCGGTTGCGAAAAAGTCATAAGTTATAGGTTCGGAATGTAACACACAAACTGAGTCCAATTTGAGACGTTGACGCACGGATGGAGCTAACTTGTTTCGACTGTCACGAATCTTGTTCCACCACTTCAAATATGATGAAACAATAGTAATGGAAGAGTTTGAGTCCAATTACGAGATTCGGTTACGAAAAAGTCACAAGTTATAGGGTTCGGAACGTAACACACAAACTGAGTCCAATTTGAGACGTTGACGAACGGATGGAGCTAACTTGTTTCGACCGTCCCGAGTCTTGTTCCAACACTTCAAATCTGTTGAAACAATAGTAATAGAAGAGTTTGAGTCCAATTACGAGGTCCGGTTGCGAAAAAGTCACAAGTTATAGGCTTAGGAATGTAACAAACAAACTGAGTCCAATTTGAGACGTTGACGCACGGATGGAGCTAACTTGTTTTGACTGTCCCAAATATTGTTCCAACACTTCAAATCTATTGAAACAATAGTAATGGAAGAGTTTGGGTCTAATTGTGAGGTCCGGTTGCGAAAAAGTCACAAGTTATAGGCTATGGAATGTAACACAAAAACTGAGTCCAATTTGAGACGTTGACGCACGGATGGAGCTAACTTGTTTCGACTGTCACGATTCTTATTCCACCACTTCAAATGTGATGAAACAATAGTAATGGAAGAGTTTGAGTCCAATTACGAGGTCCGGTTGCGAAAAAGTCACAAGTTATATGGTTCGGAAATAACACACAAACTGAGTCCAATTTGAGACGTTGACGAACGGATGGAGCTAACTTGTTTCGACCATCCCGAATCTTGTTCCAACACATCAAATGTGTTGAAATAGTAATACAAGAGTTTGAGTCCAATTACGAGTTCCGGTAGAGAAAAAGTCACAAGTTATAGGCTTCGGAATGTAACACACAAACTGAGTCCAATTTAAGACGTTGACGCACGGATGGAGCTAACTTGTTTCGACCGTCCCGAATCTTGTTCCAACACATCAAATGTGTTGAAATAATAGTAATACAAGAGTTTGAGTCCAATTACGAGGTTCGGTTTCGAAAAAGTCACAAGTTATTGGCTTCGGAATGTAACACACAAACTATGTCCAATTCGAGATGTTGACGCACGGATGGAGCTAACTTGTTTTGCCTGTCCCGAATCATGTTCCAATACTTCAAATGTGTTGAAATAATAATAATGGAAGAGTTTGAGTAAAATTACGAGGTCTGATTGCGACAAAGTCACAAGTTATAGGGTTCGGAATGTGACACACAAATTGAGTCGAATTTGAGACGTTGATGCACGGATGGAGCTAACTTGTTTCGACTGTCCCAAATCTTATTCCAACACTTCAAATCTGTTGAAACAATAGTAATAGAAGAGTTTGAGTCCAATTACGAGGTCCGGTTGCGAAAAAGTCACAAGTTATAGGCTTAGGAATGTAACACACAAACTGAGTCCAATTTGAGACGTTGACGCACGGATGGAGCTAACTTGTTTCGACCATCCCGAATCTTGTTCCAACACATCAAATGTGTTGAAACAATAGTAATAGAAGAGTTTGAGTCCAATTACGAGGTCCGGTTGCGAAAAAGTCACAAATTATAGGCTTCGGAATGTAACACAGAAACTGGGTCTAATTTGAGACGTTGACGTACGGATGGAGCTAACTTGTTTCGACTGTCCCAAATATTGTTCCAACACTTCAAATCTGTTAAGACAATAGTAATGGAAGAGTTTGAGTCTAATTATGAGGTCCGGTTGCGAAAAAGTCACAAGTTATAGGCTTCAGAATGTAACACCGAAACTGAGTCCAATTTGAGACGTTGACGAACGGATGGAGCTAACTTGTTTCGACTGTCCCGAATCTTGTTCCAACACTTCAAATATGTTGAAACAATAGTAATGGAAGAGTATGAGTCTAATTATGAGGTCCGGTTGCAAAAAAGTCACAAGTTATAGGCTTCGGAATGTAACACACAAACTGAGTCCAATTTGAGACGTTGACGAACGGATGGAGCTAACTAGTTTCGACGGTCCCGAATCTTGTTCCAACACATCAAATGTGTTGAAATAATAGTAATACAAGAGTCTAAGTCCAATTACGAGGTCCGGTTGCGAAAAAGTCACAAGTTATAGGCTTAGGAATGTAACACACAAACTGAGTCCAATTTGAGACATTGACGCACGGATGGAGCTAACTTGTTTTGACTGTCCCAAATATTGTTCCAACACATCAAATCTATTGAAACAATAGTAATGGAAGAGTTTGGGCCTAATTGTGAGGTCCGGTTGCGAAAAAGTCACAAGTTATAGGCTACGGAATGTAACACACAAACTGAGTCCAATTTGAGACGTTGACGCACAGATGGAGCTAACTTGTTTCGACTGTCACGAATCTTGTTCCACCACTTCAAATGTGATGAAACAATAGTAATGGAAGAGTTTGAGTCCAATTACGAGGTCCGGTTGCAAAAAAGTCATAAGTTATAGGGTTCGGAACGTAACACACAAACTGAGTCCAATTTGAGACGTTGACGAACGGATGGAGCTAACTTATTTTGACTGTCCTGAATCTTGTTTCAACCCTTCAAATGTGTTGAAACAATAGTAATAGAAGAGTTTGAGTCCAATCACGAGGTCCAGTTGCGAAAAAGTCACAAGTTATAAGCTTCGGAATGAAACACACAAACTGAGTCCAATTTGAGACGTTGACGCACGGATGGAGCTAACTTGTTTCGACTGTCCCAAATATTGTTCCAACACTTCAAATCTGTTAAAACAATAGTAATGGAAGAGTTTGAGTCTAATTATGAGGTCCGGTTGCGAAAAAGTCACAAGTTATAGGCTTCGGAATGTAACACAGAAACTGAGTCCAATTTGAGACGTTGACGAACGGATGGAGGTAACTTGTGTCGACTGTCCCGAATCTTGTTCCAACACTTCAAATATGTTGAAACAATAGTAATGGAAGAGTATGAGTCTAATTATGAGGTCCGGTTCCAAAAAAGTCACAAGTTATAGGCTTCGGAATGTAACACACAAACTGAGTCCAATTTGAGACGTTGACGAACGGATGAAGCTAACTAGTTTCGACCGTCCCGAATCTTGTTCCAACACATCAAATGTGTTGAAATAATAGTAATACAAGAGTTTGAGTCCAATTACGAGGTCCGGTTGCGAAAAAGTCACAAGTTATAGGTTCGGAATGTAACACACAAACTGAGTCCAATTTGAGACGTTGACGCACGGATGGAGCTAACTTGTTTCGACTGTCACGAATCTTGTTCCACCACTTCAAATATGATGAAACAATAGTAATGGAAGAGTTTGAGTCCAATTACGAGATTCGGTTACGAAAAAGTCACAAGTTATAGGGTTCGGAACGTAACACACAAACTGAGTCCAATTTGAGACGTTGACGAACGGATGGAGCTAACTTGTTTCGACCGTCCCGAATCTTGTTCCAACACTTCAAATCTGTTGAAACAATAGTAATAGAAGAGTTTGATTCCAATTACGAGGTCCGGTTGCGAAAAAGTCACAAGTTATAGGCTTAGGAATGTCACAAACAAACTGAGTCCAATTTGAGACGTTGACGCACGGACGTAGCTAACTTGTTTTGACTGTCCCAAATATTGTTCCAACACTTCAAATCTATTGAAACAATAGTAATGGAAGAGTTTGGGTCTAATTGTGAGGTCCGGTTGCGAAAAAGTCACAAGTTATTGGCTATGGAATGTAACACACAAACTGAGTCCAATTTGAGACGTTGACGCACGGATGGAGCTAACTTGTTTCGACTGTCACGATTCTTATTCCACCACTTCAAATGTGATGAAACAATAGTAATGGAAGAGTTTGAGTCCAATTACGAGGTCCGGTTGCGAAAAAGTCACAAGTTATATGGTTCGGAAATAACACACAAACTGTGTCCAATTTGAGACGTTGACGAACGGATGGAGCTAACTTGTTTCGACCATCCCGAATCTTGTTCCAACACATCAAATGTGTTGAAATAGTAATACAAGAGTTTGAGTCCAATTACGAGTTCCGGTAGAGAAAAAGTCACAAGTTATAGGCTTCGGAATGTAACACACAAACTGAGTCCAATTTGAGACGTTGACGCACGGATGGAGCTAACTTGTTTCGACCGTCCCGAATCTTGTTCCAACACATAAAATGTGTTGAAATAATAGTAATACAAGAGTTTGAGTCCAATTACGAGGTTCGGTTTCGAAAAAGTCACAAGTTATTGGCTTCGGAATGTAACACACAAACTATGTCCAATTTGAGATGTTGACGCACGGATGGAGCTAACTTGTTTTGCCTGTCCCGAATCATGTTCCAATACTTCAAATGTGTTGAAATAATAATAATGGAAGAGTTTGAGTAAAATTACGAGGTCTGATTGCGACAAAGTCACAAGTTATAGGGTTCGGAATGTTACACACAAATTGAGTCGAATTTGAGACGTTGATGCACGGATGGAGCTAACTTGTTTCGACTGTCCCAAATCTTATTCCAACACTTCATTTCTGTTGAAACAATAGTAATAAAAGAGTTTGAGTCCAATTACGAGGTCCGGTTGCGAAAAAGTCACAAGTTATAGGCTTAGGAATGTAACACACAAACTGAGTCCAATTTGAGACGTTGACGCACGGATGGAGCTAACTTGTTTCGACCGTCCCGAATCTTGTTCCAACACATCAAATGTGTTGAAACAATAGTAATAGAAGAGTTTGAGTCCAATTACGAGGTCCGGTTACGAAAAAGTCACAAATTATAGGCTTCGGAATGTAACACAGAAACTGGGTCTAATTTGAGACGTTGACGTACGGATGGAGCTAACTTGTTTCGACTGTCCCAAATATTGTTCCAACACTTCAAATCTGTTAAGACAATAGTAATGGAAGAGTTTGAGTCTAATTATGAGGTCCGGTTGCGAAAAAGTCACAAGTTATAGGCTTCGGAATGTAACACCGAAACTGAGTCCAATTTGAGACGTTGACGAACGGATGGAGCTAACTTGTTTCGACTGTCCCGAATCTTGTTCCAACACTTCAAATATGTTGAAACAATAGTAATGGAAGAGTATGAGTCTAATTATGAGGTCCGGTTGCAAAAAAGTCACAAGTTATAGGCTTCGGAATCTAACACACAAACTGAGTCCAATTTGAGACGTTGACGCACGGATGGAGCTAACTTGTTTCGACCGTCCCGAATCTTGTTCCAACACATCAAATGTGTTGAAATAATAGTAATACAAGAGATTGAGTCCAATTACGAGGTTCGGTTTCGAAAAAGTCACAAGTTATTGGCTTCGGAATGTACCACACAAACTATGTCCAATTTGAGACGTTGACGCACGGATGGAGCTAACTTGTTTTGACTGTCCCAAATATTGTTCCAACACATCAAATCTATTGAAACAATAGTAATGGAAGAGTTTGGGCCTAATTGTGAGGTCCGGTTGCGAAAAAGTCACAAGTTATAGGCTACGGAATGTAACACACAAACTGAGTCCAATTTGAGACGTTGACGCACAGATGGAGCTAACTTGTTTCGACTGTCACGAATCTTGTTCCACCACTTCAAATGTGATGAAACAATAGTAATGGAAGAGTTTGAGTCCAATTACGAGGTCCGGTTGCAAAAAAGTCATAAGTTATAGGGTTCGGAACGTAACACACAAACTGAGTCCAATTTGAGACGTTGACGAACGGATGGAGCTAACTTATTTTGACTGTCCCGAATCTTGTTTCAACCCTTCAAATGTGTTGAAACAATAGTAATAGAAGAGTTTGAGTCCAATCACGAGGTCCGGTTGCGAAAAAGTCACAAGTTATAAGCTTCGGAATGAAACACACAAACTGAGTCCAATTTGAGACGTTGACGCACGGATGGAGCTAACTTGTTTCGACTGTCCCAAATATTGTTCCAACACTTCAAATCTGTTAAAACAATAGTAATGGAAGAGTTTGAGTCTAATTATGAGGTCCGGTTGCGAAAAAGTCACAAGTTATAGGCTTCGGAATGTAACACAGAAACTGAGTCCAATTTGAGACGTTGACGAACGGATGGAGGTAACTTGTTTCGACTGTCCCGAATCTTGTTCCAACACTTCAAATATGTTGAAACAATAGTAATGGAAGAGTATGAGTCTAATTATGAGGTCCGGTTCCAAAAAAGTCACAAGTTATAGGCTTCGGAATGTAACACACAAACTGAGTCCAATTTGAGACGTTGACGAACGGATGAAGCTAACTAGTTTCGACCGTCCCGAATCTTGTTCCAACACATCAAATGTGTTGAAATAATAGTAATACAAGAGTTTGAGTCCAATTACGAGGTCCGGTTGCGAAAAAGTCATAAGTTATAGGTTCGGAATGTAACACACAAACTGAGTCCAATTTGAGACGTTGACGCACGGATGGAGCTAACTTGTTTCGACTGTCACGAATCTTGTTCCACCACTTCAAATATGATGAAACAATAGTAATGGAAGAGTTTGAGTCCAATTACGAGATTCGGTTACGAAAAAGTCACAAGTTATAGGGTTCGGAACGTAACACACAAACTGAGTCCAATTTGAGACGTTGACGAACGGATGGAGCTAACTTGTTTCGACCGTCCCGAGTCTTGTTCCAACACTTCAAATCTGTTGAAACAATAGTAATAGAAGAGTTTGAGTCCAATTACGAGGTCCGGTTGCGAAAAAGTCACAAGTTATAGGCTTAGGAATGTAACAAACAAACTGAGTCCAATTTGAGACGTTGACGCACGGATGGAGCTAACTTGTTTTGACTGTCCCAAATATTGTTCCAACACTTCAAATCTATTGAAACAATAGTAATGGAAGAGTTTGGGTCTAATTGTGAGGTCCGGTTGCGAAAAAGTCACAAGTTATAGGCTATGGAATGTAACACAAAAACTGAGTCCAATTTGAGACGTTGACGCACGGATGGAGCTAACTTGTTTCGACTGTCACGATTCTTATTCCACCACTTCAAATGTGATGAAACAATAGTAATGGAAGAGTTTGAGTCCAATTACGAGGTCCGGTTGCGAAAAAGTCACAAGTTATATGGTTCGGAAATAACACACAAACTGAGTCCAATTTGAGACGTTGACGAACGGATGGAGCTAACTTGTTTCGACCATCCCGAATCTTGTTCCAACACATCAAATGTGTTGAAATAGTAATACAAGAGTTTGAGTCCAATTACGAGTTCCGGTAGAGAAAAAGTCACAAGTTATAGGCTTCGGAATGTAACACACAAACTGAGTCCAATTTAAGACGTTGACGCACGGATGGAGCTAACTTGTTTCGACCGTCCCGAATCTTGTTCCAACACATCAAATGTGTTGAAATAATAGTAATACAAGAGTTTGAGTCCAATTACGAGGTTCGGTTTCGAAAAAGTCACAAGTTATTGGCTTCGGAATGTAACACACAAACTATGTCCAATTTGAGATGTTGACGCACGGATGGAGCTAACTTGTTTTGCCTGTCCCGAATCATGTTCCAATACTTCAAATGTGTTGAAATAATAATAATGGAAGAGTTTGAGTAAAATTACGAGGTCTGATTGCGACAAAGTCACAAGTTATAGGGTTCGGAATGTTACACACAAATTGAGTCGAATTTGAGACGTTGATGCACGGATGGAGCTAACTTGTTTCGACTGTCCCAAATCTTATTCCAACACTTCAAATCTGTTGAAACAATAGTAATAGAAGAGTTTGAGTCCAATTACGAGGTCCGGTTGCGAAAAAGTCACAAGTTATAGGCTTAGGAATGTAACACACAAACTGAGTCCAATTTGAGACGTTGACGCACGGATGGAGCTAACTTGTTTCGACCGTCCCGAATCTTGTTCCAACACATCAAATGTGTTGAAACAATAGTAATAGAAGAGTTTGAGTCCAATTACGAGGTCCGGTTGCGAAAAAGTCACAAGTTATAGGCTTCGGAATGCAACACAGAAACTGAGTCTAATTTGAGACGTTGACGTACGGATGGAGCTAACTTGTTTCGACTGTCCCAAATATTGTTCCAACACATCAAATCTATTGAAACAATAGTAATGGAAGAGTTTGGGCCTAATTGTGAGGTCCGGTTGCGAAAAAGTCACAAGTTATAGGCTACGGAATGTAACACACAAACTGAGTCCAATTTGAGACGTTGACGCACAGATGGAGCTAACTTGTTTCGACTGTCACGAATCTTGTTCCACCACTTCAAATGTGATGAAACAATAGTAATGGAAGAGTTTGAGTCCAATTACGAGGTCCGGTTGCAAAAAAGTCATAAGTTATAGGGTTCGGAACGTAACACACAAACTGAGTCCAATTTGAGACGTTGACGAACGGATGGAGCTAACTTATTTTGACTGTCCCGAATCTTGTTTCAACCCTTCAAATGTGTTGAAACAATAGTAATAGAAGAGTTTGAGTCCAATCACGAGGTCCGGTTGCGAAAAAGTCACAAGTTATAAGCTTCGGAATGAAACACACAAACTGAGTCCAATTTGAGACGTTGACGCACGGATGGAGCTAACTTGTTTCGACTGTCCCAAATATTGTTCCAACACTTCAAATCTGTTAAAACAATAGTAATGGAAGAGTTTGAGTCTAATTATGAGGTCCGGTTGCGAAAAAGTCACAAGTTATAGGCTTCGGAATGTAACACAGAAACTGAGTCCAATTTGAGACGTTGACGAACGGATGGAGGTAACTTGTGTCGACTGTCCCGAATCTTGTTCCAACACTTCAAATATGTTGAAACAATAGTAATGGAAGAGTATGAGTCTAATTATGAGGTCCGGTTCCAAAAAAGTCACAAGTTATAGGCTTCGGAATGTAACACACAAACTGAGTCCAATTTGAGACGTTGACGAACGGATGAAGCTAACTAGTTTCGACCGTCCCGAATCTTGTTCCAACACATCAAATGTGTTGAAATAATAGTAATACAAGAGTTTGAGTCCAATTACGAGGTCCGGTTGCGAAAAAGTCACAAGTTATAGGTTCGGAATGTAACACACAAACTGAGTCCAATTTGAGACGTTGACGCACGGATGGAGCTAACTTGTTTCGACTGTCACGAATCTTGTTCCACCACTTCAAATATGATGAAACAATAGTAATGGAAGAGTTTGAGTCCAATTACGAGATTCGGTTACGAAAAAGTCACAAGTTATAGGGTTCGGAACGTAACACACAAACTGAGTCCAATTTGAGACGTTGACGAACGGATGGAGCTAACTTGTTTCGACCGTCCCGAATCTTGTTCCAACACTTCAAATCTGTTGAAACAATAGTAATAGAAGAGTTTGATTCCAATTACGAGGTCCGGTTGCGAAAAAGTCACAAGTTATAGGCTTAGGAATGTCACAAACAAACTGAGTCCAATTTGAGACGTTGACGCACGGACGTAGCTAACTTGTTTTGACTGTCCCAAATATTGTTCCAACACTTCAAATCTATTGAAACAATAGTAATGGAAGAGTTTGGGTCTAATTGTGAGGTCCGGTTGCGAAAAAGTCACAAGTTATTGGCTATGGAATGTAACACACAAACTGAGTCCAATTTGAGACGTTGACGCACGGATGGAGCTAACTTGTTTCGACTGTCACGATTCTTATTCCACCACTTCAAATGTGATGAAACAATAGTAATGGAAGAGTTTGAGTCCAATTACGAGGTCCGGTTGCGAAAAAGTCACAAGTTATATGGTTCGGAAATAACACACAAACTGTGTCCAATTTGAGACGTTGACGAACGGATGGAGCTAACTTGTTTCGACCATCCCGAATCTTGTTCCAACACATCAAATGTGTTGAAATAGTAATACAAGAGTTTGAGTCCAATTACGAGTTCCGGTAGAGAAAAAGTCACAAGTTATAGGCTTCGGAATGTAACACACAAACTGAGTCCAATTTGAGACGTTGACGCACGGATGGAGCTAACTTGTTTCGACCGTCCCGAATCTTGTTCCAACACATCAAATGTGTTGAAATAATAGTAATACAAGAGTTTGAGTCCAATTACGAGGTTCGGTTTCGAAAAAGTCACAAGTTATTGGCTTCGGAATGTAACACACAAACTATGTCCAATTTGAGATGTTGACGCACGGATGGAGCTAACTTGTTTTGCCTGTCCCGAATCATGTTCCAATACTTCAAATGTGTTGAAATAATAATAATGGAAGAGTTTGAGTAAAATTACGAGGTCTGATTGCGACAAAGTCACAAGTTATAGGGTTCGGAATGTTACACACAAATTGAGTCGAATTTGAGACGTTGATGCACGGATGGAGCTAACTTGTTTCGACTGTCCCAAATCTTATTCCAACACTTCATTTCTGTTGAAACAATAGTAATAGAAGAGTTTGAGTCCAATTACGAGGTCCGGTTGCGAAAAAGTCACAAGTTATAGGCTTAGGAATGTAACACACAAACTGAGTCCAATTTGAGACGTTGACGCACGGATGGAGCTAACTTGTTTCGACCGTCCCGAATCTTGTTCCAACACATCAAATGTGTTGAAACAATAGTAATAGAAGAGTTTGAGTCCAATTACGAGGTCCGGTTACGAAAAAGTCACAAATTATAGGCTTCGGAATGTAACACAGAAACTGGGTCTAATTTGAGACGTTGACGTACGGATGGAGCTAACTTGTTTCGACTGTCCCAAATATTGTTCCAACACTTCAAATCTGTTAAGACAATAGTAATGGAAGAGTTTGAGTCTAATTATGAGGTCCGGTTGCGAAAAAGTCACAAGTTATAGGCTTCGGAATGTAACACCGAAACTGAGTCCAATTTGAGATGTTGACGAACGGATGGAGCTAACTTGTTTCGACTGTCCCGAATCTTGTTCCAACACTTCAAATATGTTGAAACAATAGTAATGGAAGAGTATGAGTCTAATTATGAGGTCCGGTTGCAAAAAAGTCACAAGTTATAGGCTTCGGAATCTAACACACAAACTGAGTCCAATTTGAGACGTTGACGCACGGATGGAGCTAACTTGTTTCGACCGTCCCGAATCTTGTTCCAACACATCAAATGTGTTGAAATAATAGTAATACAAGAGTTTGAGTCCAATTACGAGGTTCGGTTTCGAAAAAGTCACAAGTTATTGGCTTCGGAATGTACCACACAAACTATGTCCAATTTGAGACGTTGACGCACGGATGGAGCTAACTTGTTTTGACTGTCCCAAATATTGTTCCAACACATCAAATCTATTGAAACAATAGTAATGGAAGAGTTTGGGCCTAATTGTGAGGTCCGGTTGCGAAAAAGTCACAAGTTATAGGCTACGGAATGTAACACACAAACTGAGTCCAATTTGAGACGTTGACGCACAGATGGAGCTAACTTGTTTCGACTGTCACGAATCTTGTTCCACCACTTCAAATGTGATGAAACAATAGTAATGGAAGAGTTTGAGTCCAATTACGAGGTCCGGTTGCAAAAAAGTCATAAGTTATAGGGTTCGGAACGTAACACACAAACTGAGTCCAATTTGAGACGTTGACGAACGGATGGAGCTAACTTATTTTGACTGTCCCGAATCTTGTTTCAACCCTTCAAATGTGTTGAAACAATAGTAATAGAAGAGTTTGAGTCCAATCACGAGGTCCGGTTGCGAAAAAGTCACAAGTTATAAGCTTCGGAATGAAACACACAAACTGAGTCCAATTTGAGACGTTGACGCACGGATGGAGCTAACTTGTTTCGACTGTCCCAAATATTGTTCCAACACTTCAAATCTGTTAAAACAATAGTAATGGAAGAGTTTGAGTCTAATTATGAGGTCCGGTTGCGAAAAAGTCACAAGTTATAGGCTTCGGAATGTAACACAGAAACTGAGTTCAATTTGAGACGTTGACGAACGGATGGAGGTAACTTGTTTCGACTGTCCCGAATCTTGTTCCAACACTTCAAATATGTTGAAACAATAGTAATGGAAGAGTATGAGTCTAATTATGAGGTCCGGTTCCAAAAAAGTCACAAGTTATAGGCTTCGGAATGTAACACACAAACTGAGTCCAATTTGAGACGTTGACGAACGGATGAAGCTAACTAGTTTCGACCGTCCCGAATCTTGTTCCAACACATCAAATGTGTTGAAATAATAGTAATACAAGAGTTTGAGTCCAATTACGAGGTCCGGTTGCGAAAAAGTCATAAGTTATAGGTTCGGAATGTAACACACAAACTGAGTCCAATTTGAGACGTTGACGCACGGATGGAGCTAACTTGTTTCGACTGTCACGAATCTTGTTCCACCACTTCAAATATGATGAAACAATAGTAATGGAAGAGTTTGAGTCCAATTACGAGATTCGGTTACGAAAAAGTCACAAGTTATAGGGTTCGGAACGTAACACACAAACTGAGTCCAATTTGAGACGTTGACGAACGGATGGAGCTAACTTGTTTCGACCGTCCCGAATCTTGTTCCAACACTTCAAATCTGTTGAAACAATAGTAATAGAAGAGTTTGAGTCCAATTACGAGGTCCGGTTGCGAAAAAGTCACAAGTTATAGGCTTAGGAATGTAACAAACAAACTGAGTCCAATTTGAGACGTTGACGCACGGATGGAGCTAACTTGTTTTGACTGTCCCAAATATTGTTCCAACACTTCAAATCTATTGAAACAATAGTAATGGAAGAGTTTGGGTCTAATTGTGAGGTCCGGTTGCGAAAAAGTCACAAGTTATAGGCTATGGAATGTAACACAAAAACTGAGTCCAATTTGAGACGTTGACGCACGGATGGAGCTAACTTGTTTCGACTGTCACGATTCTTATTCCACCACTTCAAATGTGATGAAACAATAGTAATGGAAGAGTTTGAGTCCAATTACGAGGTCCGGTTGCGAAAAAGTCACAAGTTATATGGTTCGGAAATAACACACAAACTGAGTCCAATTTGAGACGTTGACGAACGGATGGAGCTAACTTGTTTCGACCATCCCGAATCTTGTTCCAACACATCAAATGTGTTGAAATAGTAATACAAGAGTTTGAGTCCAATTACGAGTTCCGGTAGAGAAAAAGTCACAAGTTATAGGCTTCGGAATGTAACACACAAACTGAGTCCAATTTAAGACGTTGACGCACGGATGGAGCTAACTTGTTTCGACCGTCCCGAATCTTGTTCCAACACATCAAATGTGTTGAAATAATAGTAATACAAGAGTTTGAGTCCAATTACGAGGTTCGGTTTCGAAAAAGTCACAAGTTATTGGCTTCGGAATGTAACACACAAACTATGTCCAATTTGAGATGTTGACGCACGGATGGAGCTAACTTGTTTTGCCTGTCCCGAATCATGTTCCAATACTTCAAATGTGTTGAAATAATAATAATGGAAGAGTTTGAGTAAAATTACGAGGTCTGATTGCGACAAAGTCACAAGTTATAGGGTTCGGAATGTTACACACAAATTGAGTCGAATTTGAGACGTTGATGCACGGATGGAGCTAACTTGTTTCGACTGTCCCAAATCTTATTCCAACACTTCAAATCTGTTGAAACAATAGTAATAGAAGAGTTTGAGTCCAATTACGAGGTCCGGTTGCGAAAAAGTCACAAGTTATAGGCTTCGGAATCTAACACACAAACTGAGTCCAATTTGAGACGTTGACGCACGGATGGAGCTAACTTGTTTCGACCGTCCCGAATCTTGTTCCAACACATCAAATGTGTTGAAACAATAGTAATAGAAGAGTTTGAGTCCAATTACGAGGTCCGGTTGCGAAAAAGTCACAAGTTATAGGCTTCGGAATGCAACACAGAAACTGAGTCTAATTTGAGACGTTGACGTACGGATGGAGCTAACTTGTTTCGACTGTCCCAAATATTGTTCCAACACATCAAATCTATTGAAACAATAGTAATGGAAGAGTTTGGGCCTAATTGTGAGGTCCGGTTGCGAAAAAGTCACAAGTTATAGGCTACGGAATGTAACACACAAACTGAGTCCAATTTGAGACGTTGACGCACAGATGGAGCTAACTTGTTTCGACTGTCACGAATCTTGTTCCACCACTTCAAATGTGATGAAACAATAGTAATGGAAGAGTTTGAGTCCAATTACGAGGTCCGGTTGCAAAAAAGTCATAAGTTATAGGGTTCGGAACGTAACACACAAACTGAGTCCAATTTGAGACGTTGACGAACGGATGGAGCTAACTTATTTTGACTGTCCCGAATCTTGTTTCAACCCTTCAAATGTGTTGAAACAATAGTAATAGAAGAGTTTGAGTCCAATCACGAGGTCCGGTTGCGAAAAAGTCACAAGTTATAAGCTTCGGAATGAAACACACAAACTGAGTCCAATTTGAGACGTTGACGCACGGATGGAGCTAACTTGTTTCGACTGTCCCAAATATTGTTCCAACACTTCAAATCTGTTAAAACAATAGTAATGGAAGAGTTTGAGTCTAATTATGAGGTCCGGTTGCGAAAAAGTCACAAGTTATAGGCTTCGGAATGTAACACAGAAACTGAGTCCAATTTGAGACGTTGACGAACGGATGGAGGTAACTTGTGTCGACTGTCCCGAATCTTGTTCCAACACTTCAAATATGTTGAAACAATAGTAATGGAAGAGTATGAGTCTAATTATGAGGTCCGGTTCCAAAAAAGTCACAAGTTATAGGCTTCGGAATGTAACACACAAACTGAGTCCAATTTGAGACGTTGACGAACGGATGAAGCTAACTAGTTTCGACCGTCCCGAATCTTGTTCCAACACATCAAATGTGTTGAAATAATAGTAATACAAGAGTTTGAGTCTAATTACGAGGTCCGGTTGCGAAAAAGTCAAAAGTTATAGGTTCGGAATGTAACACACAAACTGAGTCCAATTTGAGACGTTGACGCACGGATGGAGCTAACTTGTTTCGACTGTCACGAATCTTATTCCACCACTTCAAATATGATGAAACAATAGTAATGGAAGAGTTTGAGTCCAATTACGAGATTCGGTTACGAAAAAGTCACAAGTTATAGGGTTCGGAACGTAACACACAAACTGAGTCCAATTTGAGACGTTGACGAACGGATGGAGCTAACTTGTTTCGACCGTCCCGAATCTTGTTCCAACACTTCAAATCTGTTGAAACAATAGTAATAGAAGAGTTTGATTCCAATTACGAGGTCCGGTTGCGAAAAAGTCACAAGTTATAGGCTTAGGAATGTAACAAACAAACTGAGTCCAATTTGAGACGTTGACGCACGGATGTAGCTAACTTGTTTTGACTGTCCCAAATATTGTTCCAACACTTCAAATCTATTGAAACAATAGTAATGGAAGAGTTTGGGTCTAATTGTGAGGTCCGGTTGCGAAAAAGTCACAAGTTATTGGCTATGGAATGTAACACACAAACTGAGTCCAATTTGAGACGTTGACGCACGGATGGAGCTAACTTGTTTCGACAGTCACGATTCTTATTCCACCACTTCAAATGTGATGAAACAATAGTAATGGAAGAGTTTGAGTCCAATTACGAGGTCCGGTTGCGAAAAAGTCACAAGTTATATGGTTCGGAAATAACACACAAACTGTGTCCAATTTGAGACGTTGACGAACGGATGGAGCTAACTTGTTTCGACCATCCCGAATCTTGTTCCAACACATCAAATGTGTTGAAACAATAGTAATAGAAGAGTTTGAGTCCAATTACGAGGTCCGGTTGCGAAAAAGTCACAAGTTATAGGCTTCGGAATGCAACACAGAAACTGAGTCTAATTTGAGACGTTGACGTACGGATGGAGCTAACTTGTTTCGACTGTCCCAAATATTGTTCCAACACTTCAAATCTGTTAAAACAATAGTAATGGAAGAGTTTGAGTCTAATTATGAAGTCCGGTTGCGAAAAAGTCACAAGTTATAGGCTTCGGAATGTAACACAGAAACTGAGTCCAATTTGAGACGTTGACGAACGGATGGAGCTAACTTGTTTCGACTGTCCCGAATCTTGTTCCAACACTTCAAATATGTTGAAACAATAGTAATGGAAGAGTATGAGTCTAATTATGAGGTCCGGTTGCAAAAAAGTCACAAGTTATAGGCTTCGGAATGTAACTCACAAACTGAGTCCAATTTGAGACGTTGACGAACGGATGGAGCTAACTAGTTTCGACCGTCCCGAATCTTGTTCCAACACATCAAATGTGTTGAAATAATAGTAATACAAGAGTTTGAGTCCAATTACGAGTTCCGGTTGCGAAAAAGTCACAAGTTATAGCCTTCGGAATGTAACACACAAACTGAGTCCAATTTGAGACGTTGACGCACGGATGGAGCTAACTTGTTTCGACCGTCCCGAATCTTGTTCCAACACATCAAATGTGTTGAAACAATAGTAATAGAAGAGTTTGAGTCCAATTACGAGGTCCGGTTGCGAAAAAGTCACAAGTTATAGGCTTCGGAATGCAACACAGAAACTGAGTCTAATTTGAGACGTTGACGTACGGATGGAGCTAACTTGTTTCGACTGTCCCAAATATTGTTCCAACACTTCAAATCTGTTAAAACAATAGTAATGGAAGAGTTTGAGTCTAATTATGAGGTCCGGTTGCGAAAAAGTCACAAGTTATAGGCTTCGGAATGTAACACAGAAACTGAGTCCAATTTGAGACGTTGACGAACGGATGGAGCTAACTTGTTTCGACTGTCCCGAATCTTGTTCCAACACTTCAAATATGTTGAAACAATAGTAATGGAAGAGTATGAGTCTAATTATGAGGTCCGGTTGCAAAAAAGTCACAAGTTATAGGCTTCGGAATGTAACTCACAAACTGAGTCCAATTTGAGACGTTGACGAAGGGATGGAGCAAACTTATTTTGACTGTCCCGAATCTTGTTTCAACACTTCAAATGTGTTGAAACAATAGTAATAGAAGAGTTTGAGTCCAATCACGAGGTCCGGTTGCGAAAAAGTCACAAGTTATAGACTCCGGAATGCAACACAGAAACTGAGTCCAATTTGAGACATTGACGTACGGATGGAGCTAACTTGTTTCGACTGTCCCAAATATTGTTCCCACACTTCAAATCTGTTGAAACAATAGTAATGGAAGAGTTTGAGTCTAATTATGAGGTCCGGTTGCGAAAAAGTCACAAGTAATAGGCTTCGGAATGTAACACAGAAACTGAGTCCAATTTGAGACTTTGACGAACGGATGGAGCTAACTTGTTTCGACTGTCCCGAATCTTGTTCCAACACTTCAAATATGTTGAAACAATTGTAATGGAAGAGTATGAGTCTAATTATGAGGTCCGGTTGAAAAAAAGTCACAAGTTATAGGCTTCGGAATGTAACTCACAAACTGAGTCCAATTTGAGACGTTGACGAACGGATAGAGCTAACTAGTTTCGACCGTCCCGAATCTTGTTCCAACACATCAAATGTGTTGAAATAATAGTAATACAAGAGTTTGAGTCCAATTACGAGTTCCGGTAGCGAAAAAGTCACAAGTTATAGGCTTCGGAATGTAACACACAAACTGAGTCCAATTTGAGACGTTGACGCACGGATGGAGCTAACTTGTTTCGACTGTCACGAATCTTGTTCCACCACTTCAAATGTGATGAAACAATAGTAATGGAAGAGTTCGAGTCCAATTACGAGCTCTGGTTGCGAAAAAGTAACAAGTTATAGGGTTCGGAACGTAACACACAAACTGAGTCCAATTTGAGACGTTGACGAACGGATGGAGCTAACTTGTTTCGACCGTCCCGAATCTTGTTCCAACACATCAAATGTGTTGAAATAATAGTAATACAAGAGTTTGAGTCCAATTATGAGGTCCGATTGCGAAAAAGTCACAAGTTATTGGCTTCGGAATGTAACACACAAACTATGTCCAATTTGAGATGTTGACGCACGGATGGAGCTAACTTGTTTTGCCTGTCCCGAATCATGTTCCAATACTTCAAATGTGTTGAAATAATAATAATGGAAGAGTTTGAGTAAAATTACGAGGTCTGATTGCGACAAAGTCACAAGTTATAGGGTTCGGAATGTTACATACAAATTGAGTCGAATTTGAGACGTTGATGCACGGATGGAGCTAACTTGTTTCGACTGTCCCAAATCTTATTCCAACACTTCAAATCTGTTGAAACAATAGTAATAGAAGAGTTTGAGTCCAATTACGAGGTCCGGTTGCGAAAAAGTCACAAGTTATAGGCTTAGGAATGTAACACACAAACTGAGTCCAATTTGAGACGTTGACGCACGGATGGAGCTAACTTGTTTCGACCGTCCCGAATCCTGTTCCAACACATCAAATGTGTTGAAACAATAGTAATAGAAGAGTTTGAGTCCAATTACGAGGTCCGGTTGCGAAAAAGTCACAAATTATAGGCTTCGGAATGCAACACAGAAACTGAGTCTAATTTGAGACGTTGACGTACGGATGGAGCTAACTTGTTTCGACTGTCCCAAATATTGTTCCAACACTTCAAATCTGTTAAAACAATAGTAATGGAAGAGTTTGAGTCTAATTACTAGGTCCGGTTGCGAAAAAGTCACAAGTTATAGGCTTCGGAATGTAACACAGAAACTGAGTCCAATTTGAGACGTTGACGAACAGATGGAGCTAACTTGTTTCGACTGTCCCGAATCTTGTTCCAACACTTCAAATATGTTGAAACAATAGTAATGGAAGAGTATGAGTCTAATTATGAGGTCCGGTTGCAAAAAAGTCACAAGTTATAGGCTTCGGAATGTAACTCACAAACTGAGTCCAATTTGATACGTTGACGAACGGATGGAGCTAACTAGTTTCGACCGTCCCGAATCTTGTTCCAACACATCAAATGTGTTGAAATAATAGTAATACAAGAGTTTGAGTCCAATTACGAGGTCCGGTTGCGAAAAAGTCACAAGTTATAGCCTTCGGAATGTAACACACAAACTGAGTCCAATTTGAGACGTTGACGCACGGATGGAGCTAACTTGTTTCGACCGTCCCGAATCTTGTTCCAACACATCAAATGTGTTGAAACAATAGTAATAGAAGAGTTTGAGTCCAATTACGAGGTCCGGTTGCGAAAAAGTCACAAGTTATAGGCTTCGGAATGCAACACAGAAACTGAGTCTAATTTGAGACGTTGACGTACGGATGGAGCTAACTTGTTTCGACTGTCCCGAATCTTGTTCCAACACTTCAAATATGTTGAAACAATAGTAATGGAAGAGTATGAGTCTAATTATGAGGTCCGGTTGCAAAAAAGTCACAAGTTATAGGCTTCGGAATGTAACTCACAAACTGAGTCCAATTTGAGACGTTGACGAACGGATGGAGCTAACTTGTTTTGCCTGTCCCGAATCATGTTCCAATACTTCAAATGTGTTGAAACAATAATAATGGAAGAGTTTGAGTAAAATTACGAGGTCTGATTGCGACAAAGTCACAAGTTATATGCTTCAGAATGTTACACACAAATTGAGTCGAATTTGAGACGTTGATGCACGGATGGAGCTAACTTGTTTCGACTGTCCCAAATCTTATTCCAACACTTCAAATCTGTTGAAACAATAGTAATAGAAGAGTTTGAGTCCAATTACGAGGTCCGGTTGCGAAAAAGTCACAAGTTATAGGCTTCGGAATGTAACACAGAAACTGAGTCCAATTTGAGACGTTGACGAACGGATGGAGCTAACTTGTTTCGACTGTCCCGAATCTTGTTCCAACACTTCAAATATGTTGAAACAATAGTAATGGAAGAGTATGAGTCTAATTATGAGGTCCGGTTGCAAAAAAGTCACAAGTTATAGGCTTCGGAATGTAACTCACAAACTGAGTCCAATTTGAGACGTTGACGAACGGATGGAGCTAACTAGTTTCGACCGTCCCGAATCTTGTTCCAACACATCAAATGTGTTGAAATAATAGTAATACAAGAGTTTGAGTCCAATTACGAGGTCCGGTTGCGAAAAAGTCACAAGTTATAGCCTTCGGAATGTAACACACAAACTGAGTCCAATTTGAGACGTTGACGCACGGATGGAGCTAACTTGTTTCGACTGTCCCGAATCTTGTTCCAACACTTCAAATATGTTGAAACAATAGTAATGGAAGAGTATGAGTCTAATTATGAGGTCCGGTTGCAAAAAAGTCACAAGTTATAGGCTTCGGAATGTAACTCACAAACTGAGTCCAATTTGAGACGTTGACGAACGGATGGAGCTAACTAGTTTCGACCGTCCCGAATCTTGTTCCAACACATCAAATGTGTTGAAATAATAGTAATACAAGAGTTTGAGTCCAATTACGAGGTCCGGTTGCGAAAAAGTCACAAGTTATAGCCTTCGGAATGTAACACACAAACTGAGTCCAATTTGAGACGTTGACGCACGGATGGAGCTAACTTGTTTCGACCGTCCCGAATCTTGTTCCAACACATCAAATGTGTTGAAACAATAGTAATAGAAGAGTTTGAGTCCAATTACGAGGTCCGGTTGCGAAAAAGTCACAAGTTATAGGCTTCGGAATGCAACACAGAAACTGAGTCTAATTTGAGACGTTGACGTACGGATGGAGCTAACTTGTTTCGACTGTCCCAAATATTGTTCCAACACTTCAAATCTGTTAAAACAATAGTAATGGAAGAGTTTGAGTCTAATTATGAGGTCCGGTTGCGAAAAAGTCACAAGTTATAGGCTTCGGAATGTAACACAGAAACTGAGTCCAATTTGAGACGTTGACGAACGGATGGAGCTAACTTGTTTCGACTGTCCCGAATCTTGTTCCAACACTTCAAATATGTTGAAACAATAGTAATGGAAGAGTATGAGTCTAATTATGAGGTCCGGTTGCAAAAAAGTCACAAGTTATAGGCTTCGGAATGTAACTCACAAACTGAGTCCAATTTGAGACGTTGACGAACGGATGGAGCTAACTAGTTTCGACCATCCCGAATCTTGTTCCAACACATCAAATGTGTTGAAATAATAGTAATACAAGAGTCAGTCCAATTACGAGGTCCGGTTGCGAAAAAGTCTCAAGTTATAGGTTCGGAATGTAACACACAAACTGAGTCCAATTTGAGACGTTGACGCACGGATGGAGCTAACTTGTTTCGACCGTCCCGAATTTTGTTCCAACACATCAAATGTGTTGAAATAATAGTAATACAAGAGTTTGAGTCCAATTACGAGGTTCGGTTTCGAAAAAGTCACAAGTTATTGGCTTCGGAATGTAACACACAAACTATGTCCAATTTGAGATGTTGACGAACAGATGGAGCTAACTTGTTTTGCCTGTCCCGAATCATGTTCCAATACTTCAAATGTGTTGAAACAATAATAATGGAAGAGTTTGAGTAAAATTACGAGGTCTGATTGCGACAAAGTCACAAGTTATAGGCTTCAGAATGTTACACACAAATTGAGTCGAATTTGAGACGTTGATGCACGGATGGAGCTAACTTGTTTCGACTGTCCCAAATCTTATTCCAACACTTCAAATCTGTTCAAACAATAGTAATAGAAGAGTTTGAGTCCAATTACGAGGTCCGGTTGCGAAAAAGTCACAAGTTATAGGCTTAGGAATGTAACACACAAACTGAGTCCAATTTGAGACGTTGACGCACGGATGGAGCTAACTTGTTTCGACCGTGCCGAATCTTGTTCCAACACATCGAATGTGTTGAAACAATAGTTATAGAAGAGTTTGAGTCCAATCACGAGGTCCGGTTGCGAAAAAGTCACAAGTTATAGGCTTCGGAATGCAACACAGAAACTGAGTCCAATTTGAGACGTTGACGCACGGATGGAGCTAACTTGTTTCGACTGTCCCAAATATTGTTCCAACACTTCAAATCTGTTAAAACAATAGTAATGGAAGAGTTTGAGTCTAATTATGAGGTCCGGTTGCGAAAAAGTCACAAGTTATAGGCTTCGGAATGTAACACAGAAACTGAGTCCAATTTGAGACGTTGACGAACGGATGGAGGTAACTTGTTTCGACTGTCCCGAATCTTGTTCCAACACTTCAAATATGTTGAAACAATAGTAATGGAAGAGTATGAGTCTAATTATGAGGCAACACACAAACTAAGTCCAATTTGAGACGAAAACTGAGTCCCGAACTGAGTCAGAAAGAATGAGCTCTCTTCTCTCTCCTCGGGTTTTTGGGGTTTCTTGTGTTCTTTGAAACCCTCTTGCGATCTGTTCTTGGATCCTTTGGTGGCTGGCATTGATCAACTTGCAGGTTTTTGAGGTATCCCTTGATCTCCTTCGATTTCTGCACCCTTTTTGTTTTTTCTTATCGTTATCTTGTTTTTCTTTTACTTATGGCAAGCCCTATTGGGCTTGCTACAGCTCCCTCCATTTTGGGATCTCCTCCTAATGGATCGAAGCGACTTTCTTCTACGTCTCTGTCTTCTTTGACTGTTGGGCTTCCTCCTAGCCTAATAGTTCCTCCTCAGGGATTAACAAGCTCTCCTTTAGTCCCTGTGATTACGAACGTTTCATCTTCGTCTGCTACTCCTCTTGTTACTGATGATTTCCCACCTTTGGGACATCAGCAAAACCCCTCTAACCCTCTTTCATGGAAATCCCTATTCCCTAGATCAACTTCTTGCATCCCCAAATCTGAACTTACCTTCTTTGAACCCTGTTTAGTGGATGGAAAACCTGTAGTCAAATGCCCAGCCTCGGTCTTGGAGGAAGGTAGATCTATCTGGAAAGAATACTTGGTGGGTCAAATTGTGGGTAAGAAATTACCATTCTTCTGGATCAAGAACGCACTTGATAAAATCTGGAAACCAAAGGGAACTCTTGATCTCGCTATGCAGGACAATGGACTTCTCTTTATGAAGTTTTCTGACCCCGAAGATAAAGAAAATGTCCTAGACAACGGCCCATGGTTTATCTCTGGCAGGTTACTGGTCGTTCGACCATGGCAACCTAATGTAGAAACGTTGTTTTCTAAATTTCAATCGCTTCCTATTTGGATAAAACTTATCGATCTGCCCAAAATCCTCTGGACACCCACTGGCATTAGCTATGTTGCCAGCGCTGTGGGTAAACCTATTTGCCTGGATGGAGCAACTGAGAGTAGAAGTCGGCTTTCCTTTGCAAGGGTTTGCGTCGAAGTCAATTCTACTAGTTTATTTCCAGATTTTGTTACTGCAGAAGATGGCGCAGGAAAAAATGTTGAAATTGCTGTCGAATATTCATGGAAGCCTCTCAAATGCACAATCTGTAGTTCTCTTGGCCATAATGATAAGGGTTGTCCCACGCTCAAGAAAATAATACGGAAAGAATGGGTTCCTACCGGTAAATTCATTGAAATAGGTCCCAACTCTGAGAAATCTATTCCAGATAAGAAGATAGAAGAGTCTATACAGTCAGTTTCCAGTAAAAAATTAGAGACGACTTCTATGGATCCTCCAGGTGTTTGTTCTAATGTGCCTTCCGACAGTGTTGTGCCCACTGCTCATTCACTTGAGCTCCAAAACAAATTCAGCATTCTAGATGAGGAGCACCCACCTAAATATGCAGGTCCATCAGATTTTAGTAAAAATGAACTGGGTATTCTCAGGAGGAAGGGGACCAACTTGGAATCTGTTTCGCGTTTACGTGAAGTAATCGTGGAGATGAAGAATTCTTATCTTCCACAACCTGCATCTGGTGAAGATTTGGGGCCTGGTAGCTTACCCCCCAATGAATAATATAGCAGTGTGGAACATTAGGGGTCTCAATGACTCCAATAAGCAGAGGGCAGTTAAGAGCTTTATTCAAACAAAGAAGTTGTCTGTTATTGGCCTTATCGAAACGAAAGTGCGTAGCTCCCTCCGCAGCAGAATCCAATCTTGGATTTGTCCAGGCTGGAAAATTTTAGAGAACTACAGCTGTGATCTTCATGGTCGTATCTGGATCCTTTGGGATCCTATGGTTGTTGAGATCAATACCATTCAAAAGAGTTACCAGGCCATCCATTGTTCTGTCACAGATCTGGTCGGTGCTAAGACTTTTTCCTCACTGTTGTGTATGCCGATAATAGAAAGGAACCCAGAAGAGAATTATGGCAGCTTTTGACTTCATTAGCGGGCAGCATTAACATTCCTTGGACTGTCATGGGCGATTTCAACATTATTAGATATGTTGAAGAAAAAATTGGAGGCAGCCCACCGAAACTTAGTCCTAGACGAGAATTTAATGAATGTTTGATGGATGCTGGTCTTGAAGATCTTAAACACATCGGCATGAAATACACTTGGAGCAATAAGAGCCATGGTAGCAACCAAATCTTCAGCAAACTTGATTGTGTTCTTGTTAACCACCTGTGGGTTAACATGTTTAATGACACAGCAGCAGAATTTCTCCCCCCAGGTATCTCCGATCACTGTCCTGTTGTTTTGAGTTGGAGCCACAAGAATTCGCAAGGTATCAAACCCTTTAAGTTTTTTAACTTTTGGGTGGACCACCCCAACTTCCTGGATATTGTTGAAGAAACTTGGAAGGTCACTATACCTGGGAATCCAATGTTCAGATTTACCCAAAAGCTCAAGTTACTTAAAACCAAGTTGAAAGATTGGAACCGCAGTAACTTCAATCATTTGAAGAATCAAGTTAGTGCTGCAAAAACTGAACTTGATGAAATCCAAAAACTGATTCAGATTCATCCGGGTAACGAAGCATTTAGCAGACAAGAAGCTACTCTACTAAAGAAACACTCTACCTTGTCTGCCTATGAGGAATCTTATCTCAAACAAAAATCCAGAATCAACTGGCTTCAGCTTGGAGATAGTAATACAGCTTTTTTCCACAGCTCTCTTAAAGCTAGGCGGTCTCGGAATGCTATTTTGAGTCTCTATGATCGAAATCAGCATAAGCTTACTGAAACAGATCAGATCAAGGAAGAAATCCTTAGTTATTATAAAGTACAGCTTGGTTCTGTTGTAGATGACTACAATGTTGATATCATCAATTCTTTGCATATGAAGAATATTTTAAATGACACTCAGAAGAATGAGATGGCTGTGAATATAACGGATGAAGAGATACAGAAAGTGCTTTTTGGCATGGAAGATTCCAAGGCTCCGGGGCCTGATGGATTCAATGCTTGCTTCTTTAAGAAGACTTGGCACATTATCAAAGTTGACTTTCTTAAAGCTATTCAGAATTTCTTCCGCTCGCATAAACTTTCTTGTGGAGTTAACTCGACTTTCATATGTCTTATTCCTAAGGTGAGTAACCCCACTTCTATTGCAGATTTCAGACCTATCTCTTGCTGTAATATTATCTACAAATGTATCTCGAAAGTTCTTGCCAACAGATTGAAGCCCTGTCTTCCTTTTCTGGTGGATTCTTCTCAATCTGCCTTCATCAAAGGTAGAAGAATCAGCGACAACATTCAGATATGTCATGAACTGTTCAGAAACTACCACAAAGATGATATTCCTCCTCGTTGCACTGTTAAAATCGACCTCAAGAAGGCATTTGATAATCTCAGATGGGACTTTATTGTGGCTCTACTCAATAAGTTGAATTTCCACCCAGATATCATCGATTGGATCCGTATTTGCATGACTACTGTTAAATATTCAGTGCTTATTAACGGTAGCCCGGAAGGTTACTTTGAAGGTCGTAAGGGTATTAGACAAGGAGATCCTATCTCTCCCTATATCTTTGTGCTAGCTATGGAGGTCTTCCACTTACTCTTACAACAACAAGCTAGTGATGGACTCTTCAAGCTTCATCCTAGATGCAAGGATCCTACCATTACACATCTTTGTTTTGCTGATGACCTCATGGTCTTCTTCGGGGGTGATGTTCAGTCAGCTGCTTCCCTTAACGACACTTTAAATCTCTTCAAACTTATATCGGGGTTAGAAGCAAATAGAGCTAAGAGCACCTTCTTCAGTTCGGGTCTTGACGCCTCTATTAAAGAAGAAATCATTGATATCCTCGGGTTTCAAGAAGGTGTTATCCCCATTAGATACTTGGGATTACCTTTGATCTCTTCTAGATTGTCAGCCATGGATTGTCAGCCTCTTTTGGACAGATTATCCAATCGGATTCAATCTTGGAAAGGTAAACTTCTTTCCTTTGCTGGTAGGCTGGAGCTAATCAAGGCAGTTCTAAACAGCATCCAATTGTATTGGAGCTTCTGCTTTCTTCTCCCAAAGTTTATCATCAAGAAAATGGAATCGCTTTGTGAGCGTTTTCTATGGGGAGGACCAGACTTATTAAGAAAATCTCATCCTATTTCTTGGACGGTCATATGTCATCCTAAGTCTGAAGGAGGTCTTGGATTGAAGAATTTGTCAGTTTGGAACGATGCTGCTATGCTTAGGCATACATTTGCCATAGCTAGTAATCTTGATAGTCTTTGGGTAAGATGGACTAGAACCAACCTTATCAAAACTAAGCAATTTTGGACGATGGAAGTACCCCAGAATAGCTCTTGGGTTTGGCGAAAAGTTCTAGATTCTCGTAATTTGGCTAAAGGGATGATCTTACACCTTATTGGAAATGGCCATAACACTTCCCTCTGGCATGACCCATGGCATCCTAAAGGTATTTTATTGGACGTCTTCAAACGAAATCAACGCTTTGACACCAGCCTTAACCTTCAAGATAAAGTTTCTTGCCTTATTGATGAGGACAGCAAATGGTCTATCCCTTTCGCTCACACTGTCGAGCTCGATCAGGTTTGGAGTAACCTTGCTGAAGTTGATATAGAGCCTCTTATGCCCACTGACGATGTTATCTGGACTCCTTCAACATCAGGTATTTATTCTTTAGGATCAGCTTATGCATCCATCCGGCATTGTAGCGATAAGGTGGACTGGTGCACCATTGTTTGGAATAAGCTCTCTATACCTCGACATAGCTTTATAGCTTGGCTTGCTATTTCCGGTGGCTTAATGACAAAGGATAAGCCTTTCATTAGGCGTGTGACAAACAACTTTAAATGTACCTTCTGCTGGAGTGAGGAAGAAACTGTTAAGCATCTTTTCTTCGACTGTCCCTTCACTAAAAATGTTTGGTCTCAAGTCCTCAAGATTTCTCGCTACAATAGAACTGTGGCTACATCAAACATTGAAGCTCAATGGATACTCAGCAACATCACCGGTTCTGATTCTATTTCTTTAGTAATGCAAGTTGCTTTTAATGCATCTATCTACATAATATGGCAGGAAAGAAATATGCGGATTTTCCAGAATTCCTTCTTACCTAAAGAGAGGATTTTCCAGCAAATTATTGATGTCACTAGAACTCGACTTAGTTCTCTGGAACTTAAAGTGGACGATTCTGGACGGAATAGAGAATTTTTTGAATCCTGGAGGATTCCAATTACATATATCCACAGCACTCCTCTTGCTTGCAAATGGATTGCTCCTTCTCCAACTTTCTGGCTCCTCAACACTGATGGGTCTTTCAGAGATCATACGGCTGGTTATGGAGGCATCCTTCGAGATAGTAACGGCATAGCACTCTTTGCATTTGCAGGTGGCTGCTCCAAGGTTTCTATCATCTTCCATGAATTACAAGCTATTTCCATAGGACTATCCATAGCTTTGTCACGAGGTGTTACTTCGATTCAAATTGCTTCCGATTCAGCCCAAGCAGTTGGCATTATTAAAGGCAATATGATCATTCCATGGCAAGCTCGGAAGCTGGTCTTATCTATAAATCAAAGCTGTGCACAATTGGTTTCTTTTGAGATAGTTCATGTTTTTCGAGAGGTCAATAGAGCTGCCGACCTCCTTGCAGCTATGGTACAAACTATTGGATGTAATATATTATCTCCTTCTTCCTTCCCATCGGATCTGAGCATCATTCTTTCTGAAGATGCCTCAGGCCGTTTGTATTTACGAAGTTGAATTTAAGGTCAGGTAGGGGTCCGCCTAACCCCACGCTTAATTCCCAAAAAAAAAAAAAAGAGTCTAATTATGAGGTCCGGTTCCAAAAAAGTCACAAGTTATAGGCTTCGGATTGTAACACACAAACTGAGTCCAATTTGAGACGTTGACGAACGGATGAAGCTAACTAGTTTCGACCGTCCCGAATCTTGTTCCAACACATCAAATGTGTTGAAATAATAGTAATACAAGAGTTTGAGTCCAATTACGAGGTCCGGTTGCGAAAAAGTCACAAGTTATAGGCTTCGGAATGTAACACACAAACTGAGTCCAATTTGAGACGTTGACGCACGGATAGAGCTAACTTGTTTCGACCGTCCCGAATCTTGTTCCAACACTTCAAATCTGTTGAAACAATAGTAATAGAAGAGTTTGAGTCCAATTACGAGGTCCGGTTGCGAAAAAGTCACAAGTTATAGGCTTAGGAATGTAACACACAAACTGAGTCCAATTTGAGACGTTGACGCACGGATGGAGCTAACTTGTTTCGACCGTCCCGAATCTTGTTCCAACACATCAAATGTGTTGAAACAATAGTAATAGAAGAGTTTGAGTCCAATTACGAGGTCCGGTTACGAAAAAGTCACAAGTTATAGGCTTCGGAATGCAACACAGAAACTGGGTCTAATTTGAGACGTTGACGTACGGATGGAGCTAACTTGTTTCGACTGTCCCGAATCTTGTTCCAACACTTCAAATATGTTGAAACAATAGTAATGGAAGAGTATGAGTCTAATTATGAGGTCCGGTTGCAAAAAAGTCACAAGTTATAGGCTTCGGAATGTAACTCACAAACTGAGTCCAATTTGAGACGTTGACGAACGGATGGAGCTAACTAGTTTCGACCGTCCCGAATCTTGTTCCAACACATCAAATGTGTTGAAATAATAGTAATACAAGAGTTTGAGTCCAATTACGAGGTCCGGTTGCGAAAAAGTCACAAGTTATAGCCTTCGGAATGTAACAAGTCACAATGCGACAAAAAGTCACAAGTTATAGCCTTCGGAAATAATAATAATGGAAGAGTTTGAGTAAAATTACGAGGTCTGATTGCGACAAAGTCACAAGTTATAGGGTTCGGAATGTTACACACAAATTGAGTCGAATTTGAGACGTTGACGAACGGACGGAGCTAACTTGTTTCGACAGTCCCGAATCTTGTTCCAACACTTCAAATATGTTGAAACAATAGTAATGGAAGAGTATGAGTCTAATTATGAGGTCCGATTGCAAAAAAGTCACAAGTTATAGGCTTCGGAATGTAACACACAAACTGAGTCCAATTTGAGACGTTGACGCACGGATGGAGCTAACTAGTTTCGACCGTCCCGAATCTTGTTCCAACACATCAAATGTGTTGAAATAATAGTAATACAAGAGTTTGAGTCCAATTACGAGGTCCGGTTGCGAAAAAGTCACAAGTTATAAGCTTCGGAATGTAACACACAAACTGAGTCCAATTTGAGACGTTGACGCACGGATGGAGCTAACTTGTTTCGACTGTCCCAAATATTGTTCCAACACTTCAAATCTGTTAAAACAATTGCAATGGAAGAGTTTGAGTCTAATTATGAGGTCCGGTTGCGAAAAAGTCACAAGTTATAGGCTTCGGAATGTAACACACAAACTGAGTCCAATTTGAGACGTTGACGCACGGATGGAGCTAACTTGTTTCGAACGTCTCGAATCTTGTTCCAACACATCAAATGTGTTGAAATAATAGTAATACAAGAGTTTGAGTCCAATTACGAGGTCCGGTTGCGAAAAAGTCACAAGTTATAGGCTTCGGAATGCAACACAGAAACTGAGTCCAATTTGAGACGTTGACGAACGGACGGAGCTAACTTGTTTCGACAGTCCCGAATCTTGTTCCAACACTTCAAATATGTTGAAACAATAGTAATGGAAGAGTTTGAGTCTAATTATGAGGTCCGGTTGCGAAAAAGTCACAAGTTATAGGCTTCGGAATGTAACACAGAAATTGAGTCCAATTTGAGACGTTGACGAACGGATGGAGCTAACTTGTTTTGACTGTCCCGAATCTTGTTCCAACACTTCAAATATGTTGAAACAATAGTAATGGAAGAGTATGAGTCTAATTATGAGGTCCGGTTGCAAAAAAGTCACAAGTTATAGGCTTCGGAATGTAACTCACAAACTGAGTCCAATTTGAGACGTTGACGAACGGATGGAGCAAACTTATTTTGACTGTCCCGAATCTTGTTCCAACACATCAAATGTGTTGATTTATTTGTAATACAAGAGTCTGAGTCCAATTACGAGGTCCGGTTGCGAAAAAGTCTCAAGTTATAGGTTCGGAATGTAACACACAAACTGAGTCCAATTTGAGACGTTGACGCACGGATGGAGCTAACTTGTTTCGACTGTCACGAATCTTGTTCCACCACTTCAAATGTGATGAAACAATAGTAATGGAAGAGTTCGAGTCCAATTACGAGCTCCGGTTGCGAAAAAGTCACAAGTTATAGGGTTCGGAACGTAACACACAAACTGAGTCCAATTTGAGACGATGACGAACGGATGGAGCTAACTTGTTTCGACCGTCCCGAATGTTGTTCCAACACATCAAATGTGTTGAAATAATAGTAATACAAGAGTTTGAGTCTAATTACGAGGTCCGGTTGCGAAAAAGTCACAAGTTATAAGCTTCGGAATGTAACACACAAACTGAGTCCAATTTGAGACGTTGACGCACGGATGGAGCTAACTTGTTTCGACTGTCCCAAATATTGTTCCAACACTTCAAATCTGTTAAAACAATAGTAATGGAAGAGTTTGAGTCTAATTATGAGGTCCGGTTGCGAAAAAGTCACAAGTTATAGGCTTCAGAATGTAACACAGAAACTGAGTCCAATTTGAGACTTTGACGAACGGATGGAGCTAACTTGTTTTGCCTGTCCCGAATCATGTTCCAATACTTCAAATGTGTTGAAACAATAATAATGGAAGAGTTTGAGTAAAATTACGAGGTCTGATTGCGACAAAGTCACAAGTTATATGCTTCAGAATGTTACACACAAATTGAGTCGAATTTGAGACGTTGATGCACGGATGGAGCTAACTTGTTTCGACTGTCCCAAATCTTATTCCAACACTTCAAATCTGTTGAAACAATACTAATAGAAGAGTTTGAGTCCAATTACGAGGTCCGGTTGCGAAAAAGTCACAAGTTATAGGCTTAGGAATGTAACACACAAACTGAGTCCAATTTGAGACGTTGACGCACGGATGGAGCTAACTTGTTTCGACCGTCCCGAATCTTGTTCCAACACAACGAATGTGTTGAAACAATAGTTATAGAAGAGTTTGAGTCCAATCACGAGGTCCGGTTGCGAAAAAGTCACAAGTTATAGGCTTCGGAATGCAACACAGAAACTGAGTCCAATTTGAGACGTTGACGAACGGATGGAGCTAACTTGTTTCGACAGTCCCGAATCTTTTTCCAACACTTCAAATATGTTGAAACAATAGTAATGGAAGAGTATGAGTCTAATTATGAGGTCCGATTGCAAAAAAGTCACAAGTTATAGGCTTCGGAATGTAATACACAAACTGAGTCCAATTTGAGACGTTGACGAACGGATGGAGCTAACTAGTTTCGACCGTCCCGAATCTTGTTCCAACACATCAAATGTGTTGAAATAATAGTAATACAAGAGTTTGAGTCCAATTACGAGGTCCGGTTGCGAAAAAGTCACAAGTTATAAGCTTCGGAATGTAACACACAAACTGAGTCCAATTTGAGACGTTGACGAACAGATGGAGCTAACTTGTTTTGCCTGTCCCGAATCATGTTCCAATACTTCAAATGTGTTGAAACAATAATAATGGAAGAGTTTGAGTAAAATTACGAGGTCTGATTGCGACAAAGTCACAAGTTATATGCTTCAGAATGTTACACACAAATTGAGTCGAATTTGAGACGTTGATGCACGGATGGAGCTAACTTGTTTCGACTGTCCCAAATCTTATTCCAACACTTCAAATCTGTTGAAACAATAGTAATAGAAGAGTTTGAGTCCAATTACGAGGTCCGGTTGCGAAAAAGTCACAAGTTATAGGCTTAGGAATGTAACACACAAACTGAGTCCAATTTGAGACGTTGACGCACGGATGGAGCTAACTTGTTTCGACCGTCCCGAATCTTGTTCCAACACAACGAATGTGTTGAAACAATAGTTATAGAAGAGTTTGAGTCCAATCACGAGGTCCGGTTGCGAAAAAGTCACAAGTTATAGGCTTCGGAATGCAACACAGAAACTGAGTCCAATTTGAGACGTTGACGAACGGACGGAGCTAACTTGTTTCGACAGTCCCGAATCTTGTTCCAACACTTCAAATATGTTGAAACAATAGTAATGGAAGAGTATGAGTCTAATTATGAGGTCCGGTTGCGAAAAAGTCACAAGTTATAGGCTTCAGAATGTAACACAGAAACTGAGTCCAATTTGAGACTTTGACGAACGGATGGAGCTAACTTGTTTCGACTGTCCCGAATCTTGTTCCAACACTTCAAATATGTTGAAACAATTGTAATGGAAGAGTAAGAGTCTAATTATGAGGTCCGGTTGCAAAAAAGTCACAAGTTATAGGCTTCGGAATGTAACTCACAAACTGAGTCCAATTTGAGACGTTGACGAACGGATGGAGCTAACTTGTTTCGACTGTCCCAAATATTGTTCCAACACTTCAAATCTGTTAAAACAATAGTAATGGAAGAGTTTGAGTCTAATTATGAGGTCCGGTTGCGAAAAAGTCACAAGTTATAGGCTTCGGAATGTAACACACAAACTGAGTCCAATTTGAGACGTTGACGCACGGATGGAGCTAACTTGTTTCGACCGTCCCGAATCTTGTTCCAACACATCAAATGTGTTGAAACAATAGTAATAGAAGAGTTTGAGTCCAATTACGAGGTCCGGTTGCGAAAAAGTCACAAGTTATAGGCTTCGGAATGCAACACAGAAACTGAGTCTAATTTGAGACGTTGACGTACGGATGGAGCTAACTTGTTTCGACTGTTCCAAATATTGTTCCAACACTTCAAATCTGTTAAAACAATAGTAATGGAAGAGTTTGAGTCTAATTATGAGGTCCGGTTGCGAAAAAGTCACAAGTTATAGGCTTCGGAATGTAACACAGAAATTGAGTCCAATTTGAGACGTTGACGAACGGATGGAGCTAACTTGTTTCGACTGTCCCGAATCTTGTTCCAACACTTCAAATATGTTGAAACAATAGTAATGGAAGAGTATGAGTCTAATTATGAGGTCCGGTTGCAAAAAAGTCACAAGTTATAGGCTTCGGAATGTAACTCACAAACTGAGTCCAATTTGAGACGTTGACGAACGGAAGGAGCAAACTTATTTTGACTGTCCCGAATCTTGTTCCAACACATCAAATGTGTTGATTTATTTGTAATACAAGAGTCTGAGTCCAATTACGAGGTCCGGTTGCGAAAAGGTCTCAAGTTATAGGTTCGGAATGTAACACACAAACTGAGTCCAATTTGAGACGTTGACGCACGGATGGAGCTAACTTGTTTCGACTGTCACGAATCTTGTTCCACCACTTCAAATGTGATGAAACAATAGTAATGGAAGAGTTCGAGTCCAATTACGAGCTCCGGTTGCGAAAAAGTCACAAGTTATAGGGTTCGGAACGTAACACACAAACTGAGTCCAATTTGAGACGATGACGAACGGATGGAGCTAACTTGTTTCGACCGTCCCGAATGTTGTTCCAACACATCAAATGTGTTGAAATAATAGTAATACAAGAGTTTGAGTCCAATTACGAGGTTCGGTTTCGAAAAAGTCACAAGTTATTGGCTTCGGAATGTAACACACAAACTATGTCCAATTTGAGATGTTGACGAACAGATGGAGCTAACTTGTTTTGCCTGTCCCGAATCATGTTCCAATACTTCAAATGTGTTGAAACAATAATAATGGAAGAGTTTGAGTAAAATTACGAGGTCTGATTGCGACAAAGTCACAAGTTATATGCTTCAGAATGTTACACACAAATTGAGTCGAATTTGAGACGTTGATGCACGGATGGAGCTAACTTGTTTCGACTGTCCCAAATCTTATTCCAACACTTCAAATCTGTTGAAACATTAGTAATAGAAGAGTTTGAGTCCAATTACGAGGTCCGGTTGCGAAAAAGTCACAAGTTATAGGCTTAGGAATGTAACACACAAACTGAGTCCAATTTGAGACGTTGACGCACGGATGGAGCTAACTTGTTTCGACCGTCCCGAATCTTGTTCCAACACAACGAATGTGTTGAAACAATAGTTATAGAAGAGTTTGAGTCCAATCACGAGGTCCGGTTGCGAAAAAGTCACAAGTTATAGGCTTCGGAATGCAACACAGAAACTGAGTCCAATTTGAGACGTTGACGAACGGACGGAGCTAACTTGTTTCGACAGTCCCGAATCTTGTTCCAACACTTCAAATATGTTGAAACAATAGTAATGGAAGAGTATGAGTCTAATTATGAGGTCCGGTTGCGAAAAAGTCACAAGTTATAGGCTTCAGAATGTAACACAGAAACTGAGTCCAATTTGAGACTTTGACGAACGGATGGAGCTAACTTGTTTCGACTGTCCCGAATCTTGTTCCAACACTTCAAATATGTTGAAACAATTGTAATGGAAGAGTATGAGTCTAATTATGAGGTCCGGTTGCAAAAAAGTCACAAGTTATAGGCTTCGGAATGTAACTCACAAACTGAGTCCAATTTGAGACGTTGACGAACGGATGGAGCTAACTAGTTTCGACCGTCCCGAATCTTGTTCCAACACATCAAATGTGTTGAAATAATAGTAATACAAGAGTTTGAGTCCAATTACGAGTTCCGGTGGCGAAAAAGTCACAAGTTATAGGCTTCGGAATGTAACACACAAACTGAGTCCAATTTGAGACGTTGACGCACGGATGGAGCTAACTTGTTTCGACCGTCCCGAATCTTGTTCCAACACATCAAATGTGTTGAAACAATAGTAATAGAAGAGTTTGAGTCCAATTACGAGGTCCGGTTGCGAAAAAGTCACAAGTTATAGGCTTCGGAATGCAACACAGAAACTGAGTCTAATTTGAGACGTTGACGTACGGATGGAGCTAACTTGTTTCGACTGTCCCAAATATTGTTCCAACACTTCAAATCTGTTAAAACAATAGTAATGGAAGAGTTTGAGTCTAATTATGAGGTCCGGTTGCGAAAAAGTCACAAGTTATAGGCTTCGGAATGTAACACACAAACTGAGTCCAATTTGAGACGTTGACGCACGGATGGAGCTAACTTGTTTCGACCGTCCCGAATCTTGTTCCAACACATCAAATGTGTTGAAACAATAGTAATAGAAGAGTTTGAGTCCAATTACGAGGTCCGGTTGCGAAAAAGTCACAAGTTATAGGCTTCGGAATGCAACACAGAAACTGAGTCTAATTCGAGACGTTGACGTACGGATGGAGCTAACTTGTTTCGACTGTCCCAAATATTGTTCCAACACTTCAAATCTGTTAAAACAATAGTAATGGAAGAGTTTGAGTCTAATTATGAGGTCCGGTTGCGAAAAAGTCACAAGTTATAGGCTTCGGAATGTAACACAGAAATTGAGTCCAATTTGAGACGTTGACGAACGGATGGAGCTAACTTGTTTCGACTGTCCCGAATCTTGTTCCAACACTTCAAATATGTTGAAACAATAGTAATGGAAGAGTATGAGTCTAATTATGAGGTCCGGTTGCAAAAAAGTCACAAGTTATAGGCTTCGGAATGTAACTCACAAACTGAGTCCAATTTGAGACGTTGACGAACGGATGGAGCTAACTTGTTTCGACTGTCCCGAATCTTGTTTCAACACTTCAAATGTGTTGAAACAATAGTAATAGAAGAGTTTGAGTCCAATCACGAGGTCCGGTTGCGAAAAAGTCACAAGTTATAGACTTCGGAATGCAACACAGAAACTGAGTCCAATTTGAGACATTGACGTACGGATGGAGCTAACTTGTTTCGACTGTCCCAAATATTATTCCAACACTTCAAATCTGTTGAAACAATAGTAATAGAAGAGTTTGAGTCCAATTACGAGGTCCGGTTGCGAAAAAGTCACAAGTTATAGGCTTAGGAACGTAACACACAAACTGAGTCCAATTTGAGACGTTGACGAACGGATGGAGCTAACTTATTTTGACTATCCCGAATCTTGTTTCAACACTTCAAATGTGTTGAAACAATAGTAATAGAAGAGTTTGAGTCCAATCACGAGGTCCGGTTGCGAAAAAGTCACAAGTTATAGACTTCGGAATGCAACACAGAAACTGAGTCCAATTTGAGACATTGACGTACGGATGGAGCTAACTTGTTTCGACTGTCCCAAATATTGTTCCCACACTTCAAATCTGTTGAAACAATAGTAATGGAAGAGTTTGAGTCTAATTATGAGGTCCGGTTGCGAAAAAGTCACAAGTTATAGGCTTCAGAATGTAACACAAACTGAGTCCAATTTGAAACTTTGACGAACGGATGGAGCTAACTTGTTTCGACTGTCCCGAATCTTGTTCCAACACTTCAAATATGTTGAAACAATTGTAATGGAAGAGTATGAGTCTAATTATGAGGTCCGGTTGCAAAAAAGTCACAAGTTATAGGCTTCGGAATGTAACTCACAAACTGAGTCCAATTTGAGACATTGACGAACGGATGGAGCTAACTAGTTTCGACCGTCCCGAATCTTGTTCCAACACATCAAATGTGTTGAAATAATAGTAATACAAGAGTTTGAGTCCAATTACGAGTTCCGGTGGCGAAAAAGTCACAAGTTATAGGCTTCGGAATGTAACACACAAACTGAGTCCAATTTGAGACGTTGACGCACGGATGGAGCTAACTTGTTTCGACCGTCCCGAATCTTGTTCCAACACATCAAATGTGTTGAAACAATAGTAATAGAAGAGTTTGAGTCCAATTACGAGGTCCGGTTGCGAAAAAGTCACAAGTTATAGGCTTCGGAATGCAACACAGAAACTGAGTCTAATTTGAGACGTTGACGTACGGATGGAGCTAACTTGTTTCGACTGTCCCAAATATTGTTCCAACACTTCAAATCTGTTAAAACAATAGTAATGGAAGAGTTTGAGTCTAATTATGAGGTCCGGTTGCGAAAAAGTCACAAGTTATAGGCTTCGGAATGTAACACAGAAATTGAGTCCAATTTGAGACGTTGACGAACGGATGGAGCTAACTTGTTTCGACTGTCCCGAATCTTGTTCCAACACTTCAAATATGTTGAAACAATAGTAATGGAAGAGTATGAGTCTAATTATGAGGTCCGGTTGCAAAAAAGTCACAAGTTATAGTCTTCGGAATGTAACTCACAAACTGAGTCCAATTTGAGACGTTGACGAACGGATGGAGCTAACTAGTTTCGACCGTCCCGAATCTTGTTCCAACACATCAAATGTGTTGAAATAATAGTAATACAAGAGTTTGAGTCCAATTACGAGGTCCGGTTGCGAAAAAGTCACAAGTTATAGCCTTCGGAATGTAACAAGTCACAATGCGACAAAAAGTCACAAGTTATAGCCTTCGGAAATAATAATAATGGAAGAGTTTGAGTAAAATTACGAGGTCTGATTGCGACAAAGTCACAAGTTATAGGGTTCGGAATGTTACACACAAATTGAGTCGAATTTGAGACGTTGACGAACGGACGGAGCTAACTTGTTTCGACAGTCCCGAATCTTGTTCCAACACTTCAAATATGTTGAAACAATAGTAATGGAAGAGTATGAGTCTAATTATGAGGTCCGGTTGCAAAAAAGTCACAAGTTATAGGCTTCGGAATGTAACTCACAAACTGAGTCCAATTTGAGACGTTGACGAACGGATGGAGCAAACTTATTTTGACTGTCCCGAATCTTGTTCCAACACATCAAATGTGTTGATTTATTTGTAATACAAGAGTCTGAGTCCAATTACGAGGTCCGGTTGCGAAAAGGTCTCAAGTTATAGGTTCGGAATGTAACACACAAACTGAGTCCAATTTGAGACGTTGACGCACGGATGGAGCTAACTTGTTTCGACTGTCACGAATCTTGTTCCACCACTTCAAATGTGATGAAACAATAGTAATGGAAGAGTTCGAGTCCAATTACGAGCTCCGGTTGCGAAAAAGTCACAAGTTATAGGGTTCGGAACGTAACACACAAACTGAGTCCAATTTGAGACGATGACGAACGGATGGAGCTAACTTGTTTCGACTGTCCCGAATGTTGTTCCAACACATCAAATGTGTTGAAATAATAGTAATACAAGAGTTTGAGTCCAATTACGAGGTTCGGTTTCGAAAAAGTCACAAGTTATTGGCTTCGGAATGTAACACACAAACTATGTCCAATTTGAGATGTTGACGAACAGATGGAGCTAACTTGTTTTGCCTGTCCCGAATCATGTTCCAATACTTCAAATGTGTTGAAACAATAATAATGGAAGAGTTTGAGTAAAATTACGAGGTCTGATTGCGACAAAGTCACAAGTTATATGCTTCAGAATGTTACACACAAATTGAGTCGAATTTGAGACGTTGATGCACGGATGGAGCTAACTTGTTTCGACTGTCCCAAATCTTATTCCAACACTTCAAATCTGTTGAAACAATAGTAATAGAAAAGTTTGAGTCCAATTACGAGGTCCGGTTGCGAAAAAGTCACAAGTTATAGGCTTAGGAATGTAACACACAAACTGAGTCCAATTTGAGACGTTGACGCACGGATGGAGCTAACTTGTTTCGACCGTCCCGAATCTTGTTCCAACACAACGAATGTGTTGAAACAATAGTTATAGAAGAGTTTGAGTCCAATCACGAGGTCCGGTTGCGAAAAAGTCACAAGTTATAGGCTTCGGAATGCAACACAGAAACTGAGTCCAATTTGAGACGTTGACGAACGGACGGAGCTAACTTGTTTCGACAGTCCCGAATCTTGTTCCAACACTTCAAATATGTTGAAACAATAGTAATGGAAGAGTTTGAGTCTAATTATGAGGTCCGGTTGCGAAAAAGTCACAAGTTATAGGCTTCGGAATGTAACACAGAAATTGAGTCCAATTTGAGACGTTGACGAACGGATGGAGCTAACTTGTTTCGACTGTCCCGAATCTTGTTCCAACACTTCAAATATGTTGAAACAATAGTAATGGAAGAGTATGAGTCTAATTATGAGGTCCGGTTGCAAAAAAGTCACAAGTTATAGGCTTCGGAATGTAACTCACAAACTGAGTCCAATTTGAGACGTTGACGAACGGATGGAGCAAACTTATTTTGACTGTCCCGAATCTTGTTCCAACACATCAAATGTGTTGATTTATTTGTAATACAAGAGTCTGAGTCCAATTACGAGGTCCGGTTGCGAAAAGGTCTCAAGTTATAGGTTCGGAATGTAACACACAAACTGAGTCCAATTTGAGACGTTGACGCACGGATGGAGCTAACTTGTTTCGACTGTCACGAATCTTGTTCCACCACTTCAAATGTGATGAAACAATAGTAATGGAAGAGTTCGAGTCCAATTACGAGCTCCGGTTGCGAAAAAGTCACAAGTTATAGGGTTCGGAACGTAACACACAAACTGAGTCCAATTTGAGACGATGACGAACGGATGGAGCTAACTTGTTTCGACCGTCCCGAATGTTGTTCCAACACATCAAATGTGTTGAAATAATAGTAATACAAGAGTTTGAGTCCAATTATGAGGTTCGGTTTCGAAAAAGTCACAAGTTATTGGCTTCGGAATGTAACACACAAACTATGTCCAATTTGAGATGTTGACGAACAGATGGAGCTAACTTGTTTTGCCTGTCCCGAATCATGTTCCAATACATCAAATGTGTTGAAACAATAATAATGGAAGAGTTTGAGTAAAATTACGAGGTCTGATTGCGACAAAGTCACAAGTTATATGCTTCAGAATGTTACACACAAATTGAGTCGAATTTGAGACGTTGATGCACGGATGGAGCTAACTTGTTTCGACTGTCCCAAATCTTATTCCAACACTTCAAATCTGTTGAAACAATAGTAATAGAAGAGTTTGAGTCCAATTACGAGGTCCGGTTGCGAAAAAGTCACAAGTTATAGGCTTAGGAACGTAACACACAAACTGAGTCCAATTTGAGACGTTGACGAACGGATGGAGCTAACTTATTTTGACTATCCCGAATCTTGTTTCAACACTTCAAATGTGTTGAAACAATAGTAATAGAAGAGTTTGAGTCCAATCACGAGGTCCGGTTGCGAAAAAGTCACAAGTTATAGACTTCGGAATGCAACACAGAAACTGAGTCCAATTTGAGACATTGACGTACGGATGGAGCTAACTTGTTTCGACTGTCCCAAATATTGTTCCCACACTTCAAATCTGTTGAAACAATAGTAATGGAAGAGTTTGAGTCTAATTATGAGGTCCGGTTGCGAAAAAGTCACAAGTTATAGGCTTCAGAATGTAACACAGAAACTGAGTCCAATTTGAAACTTTGACGAACGGATGGAGCTAACTTGTTTCGACTGTCCCGAATCTTGTTCCAACACTTCAAATATGTTGAAACAATTGTAATGGAAGAGTATGAGTCTAATTATGAGGTCCGGTTGCAAAAAAGTCACAAGTTATAGGCTTCGGAATGTAACTCACAAACTGAGTCCAATTTGAGACATTGACGAACGGATGGAGCTAACTAGTTTCGACCGTCCCGAATCTTGTTCCAACACATCAAATGTGTTGAAATAATAGTAATACAAGAGTTTGAGTCCAATTACGAGTTCCGGTGGCGAAAAAGTCACAAGTTATAGGCTTCGGAATGTAACACACAAACTGAGTCCAATTTGAGACGTTGACGCACGGATGGAGCTAACTTGTTTCGACCGTCCCGAATCTTGTTCCAACACATCAAATGTGTTGAAACAATAGTAATAGAAGAGTTTGAGTCCAATTACGAGGTCCGGTTGCGAAAAAGTCACAAGTTATAGGCTTCGGAATGCAACACAGAAACTGAGTCTAATTTGAGACGTTGACGTACGGATGGAGCTAACTTGTTTCGACTGTCCCAAATATTGTTCCAACACTTCAAATCTGTTAAAACAATAGTAATGGAAGAGTTTGAGTCTAATTATGAGGTCCGGTTGCGAAAAAGTCACAAGTTATAGGCTTCGGAATGTAACACAGAAATTGAGTCCAATTTGAGACGTTGACGAACGGATGGAGCTAACTTGTTTCGACTGTCCCGAATCTTGTTCCAACACTTCAAATATGTTGAAACAATAGTAATGGAAGAGTATGAGTCTAATTATGAGGTCCGGTTGCAAAAAAGTCACAAGTTATAGGCTTCGGAATGTAACTCACAAACTGAGTCCAATTTGAGACGTTGACGAACGGATGGAGCTAACTAGTTTCGACCGTCCCGAATCTTGTTCCAACACATCAAATGTGTTGAAATAATAGTAATACAAGAGTTTGAGTCCAATTACGAGGTCCGGTTGCGAAAAAGTCACAAGTTATAGCCTTCGGAATGTAACAAGTCACAATGCGACAAAAAGTCACAAGTTATAGCCTTCGGAAATAATAATAATGGAAGAGTTTGAGTAAAATTACGAGGTCTGATTGCGACAAAGTCACAAGTTATAGGGTTCGGAATGTTACACACAAATTGAGTCGAATTTGAGACGTTGACGAACGGACGGAGCTAACTTGTTTCGACAGTCCCGAATCTTGTTCCAACACTTCAAATATGTTGAAACAATAGTAATGGAAGAGTATGAGTCTAATTATGAGGTCCGATTGCAAAAAAGTCACAAGTTATAGGCTTCGGAATGTAACACACAAACTGAGTCCAATTTGAGACGTTGACGCACGGATGGAGCTAACTAGTTTCGACCGTCCCGAATCTTGTTCCAACACATCAAATGTGTTGAAATAATAGTAATACAAGAGTTTGAGTCCAATTACGAGGTCCGGTTGCGAAAAAGTCACAAGTTATAAGCTTCGGAATGTAACACACAAACTGAGTCCAATTTGAGACGTTGACGCACGGATGGAGCTAACTTGTTTCGACTGTCCCAAATATTGTTCCAACACTTCAAATCTGTTAAAACAATAGTAATGGAAGAGTTTGAGTCTAATTATGAGGTCCGGTTGCGAAAAAGTCACAAGTTATAGGCTTCGGAATGTAACACACAAACTGAGTCCAATTTGAGACGTTGACGCACGGATGGAGCTAACTTGTTTCGAACGTCTCGAATCTTGTTCCAACACATCAAATGTGTTGAAATAATAGTAATACAAGAGTTTGAGTCCAATTACGAGGTCCGGTTGCGAAAAAGTCACAAGTTATAGGCTTCGGAATGCAACACAGAAACTGAGTCCAATTTGAGACGTTGACGAACGGACGGAGCTAACTTGTTTCGACAGTCCCGAATCTTGTTCCAACACTTCAAATATGTTGAAACAATAGTAATGGAAGAGTTTGAGTCTAATTATGAGGTCCGGTTGCGAAAAAGTCACAAGTTATAGGCTTCGGAATGTAACACAGAAATTGAGTCCAATTTGAGACGTTGACGAACGGATGGAGCTAACTTGTTTCGACTGTCCCGAATCTTGTTCCAACACTTCAAATATGTTGAAACAATAGTAATGGAAGAGTATGAGTCTAATTATGAGGTCCGGTTGCAAAAAAGTCACAAGTTATAGGCTTCGGAATGTAACTCACAAACTGAGTCCAATTTGAGACGTTGACGAACGGATGGAGCAAACTTATTTTGACTGTCCCGAATCTTGTTCCAACACATCAAATGTGTTGATTTATTTGTAATACAAGAGTCTGAGTCCAATTACGAGGTCCGGTTGCGAAAAAGTCTCAAGTTATAGGTTCGGAATGTAACACACAAACTGAGTCCAATTTGAGACGTTGACGCACGGATGGAGCTAACTTGTTTCGACTGTCACGAATCTTGTTCCACCACTTCAAATGTGATGAAACAATAGTAATGGAAGAGTTCGAGTCCAATTACGAGCTCCGGTTGCGAAAAAGTCACAAGTTATAGGGTTCGGAACGTAACACACAAACTGAGTCCAATTTGAGACGATGACGAACGGATGGAGCTAACTTGTTTCGACCGTCCCGAATGTTGTTCCAACACATCAAATGTGTTGAAATAATAGTAATACAAGAGTTTGAGTCTAATTACGAGGTCCGGTTGCGAAAAAGTCACAAGTTATAAGCTTCGGAATGTAACACACAAACTGAGTCCAATTTGAGACGTTGACGCACGGATGGAGCTAACTTGTTTCGACTGTCCCAAATATTGTTCCAACACTTCAAATCTGTTAAAACAATAGTAATGGAAGAGTTTGAGTCTAATTATGAGGTCCGGTTGCGAAAAAGTCACAAGTTATAGGCTTCAGAATGTAACACAGAAACTGAGTCCAATTTGAGACTTTGACGAACGGATGGAGCTAACTTGTTTTGCCTGTCCCGAATCATGTTCCAATACTTCAAATGTGTTGAAACAATAATAATGGAAGAGTTTGAGTAAAATTACGAGGTCTGATTGCGACAAAGTCACAAGTTATATGCTTCAGAATGTTACACACAAATTGAGTCGAATTTGAGACGTTGATGCACGGATGGAGCTAACTTGTTTCGACTGTCCCAAATCTTATTCCAACACTTCAAATCTGTTGAAACAATAGTAATAGAAGAGTTTGAGTCCAATTACGAGGTCCGGTTGCGAAAAAGTCACAAGTTATAGGCTTAGGAATGTAACACACAAACTGAGTCCAATTTGAGACGTTGACGCACGGATGGAGCTAACTTGTTTCGACCGTCCCGAATCTTGTTCCAACACAACGAATGTGTTGAAACAATAGTTATAGAAGAGTTTGAGTCCAATCACGAGGTCCGGTTGCGAAAAAGTCACAAGTTATAGGCTTCGGAATGCAACACAGAAACTGAGTCCAATTTGAGACGTTAACGAACGGATGGAGCTAACTTGTTTCGACAGTCCCGAATCTTTTTCCAACACTTCAAATATGTTGAAACAATAGTAATGGAAGAGTATGAGTCTAATTATGAGGTCCGATTGCAAAAAAGTCACAAGTTATAGGCTTCGGAATGTAATACACAAACTGAGTCCAATTTGAGACGTTGACGAACGGATGGAGCTAACTAGTTTCGACCGTCCCGAATCTTGTTCCAACACATCAAATGTGTTGAAATAATAGTAATACAAGAGTTTGAGTCCAATTACGAGGTCCGGTTGCGAAAAAGTCACAAGTTATAAGCTTCGGAATGTAACACACAAACTGAGTCCAATTTGAGACGTTGACGAACAGATGGAGCTAACTTGTTTTGCCTGTCCCGAATCATGTTCCAATACTTCAAATGTGTTGAAACAATAATAATGGAAGAGTTTGAGTAAAATTACGAGGTCTGATTGCGACAAAGTCACAAGTTATATGCTTCAGAATGTTACACACAAATTGAATCGAATTTGAGACGTTGATGCACGGATGGAGCTAACTTGTTTCGACTGTCCCAAATCTTATTCCAACACTTCAAATCTGTTGAAACAATAGTAATAGAAGAGTTTGAGTCCAATTACGAGGTCCGGTTGCGAAAAAGTCACAAGTTATAGGCTTAGGAATGTAACACACAAACTGAGTCCAATTTGAGACGTTGACGCACGGATGGAGCTAACTTGTTTCGACCGTCCCGAATCTTGTTCCAACACAACGAATGTGTTGAAACAATAGTTATAGAAGAGTTTGAGTCCAATCACGAGGTCCGGTTGCGAAAAAGTCACAAGTTATAGGCTTCGGAATGCAACACAGAAACTGAGTCCAATTTGAGACGTTGACGAACGGACGGAGCTAACTTGTTTCGACAGTCCCGAATCTTGTTCCAACACTTCAAATATGTTGAAACAATAGTAATGGAAGAGTATGAGTCTAATTATGAGGTCCGGTTGCGAAAAAGTCACAAGTTATAGGCTTCAGAATGTAACACAGAAACTGAGTCCAATTTGAGACTTTGACGAACGGATGGAGCTAACTTGTTTCGACTGTCCCGAATCTTGTTCCAACACTTCAAATATGTTGAAACAATTGTAATGGAAGAGTATGAGTCTAATTATGAGGTCCGGTTGCAAAAAAGTCACAAGTTATAGGCTTCGGAATGTAACTCACAAACTGAGTCCAATTTGAGACGTTGACGAACGGATGGAGCTAACTTGTTTCGACTGTCCCAAATATTGTTCCAACACTTCAAATCTGTTAAAACAATAGTAATGGAAGAGTTTGAGTCTAATTATGAGGTCCGGTTGCGAAAAAGTCACAAGTTATAGGCTTCGGAATGTAACACACAAACTGAGTCCAATTTGAGACGTTGACGCACGGATGGAGCTAACTTGTTTCGACCGTCCCGAATCTTGTTCCAACACATCAAATGTGTTGAAACAATAGTAATAGAAGAGTTTGAGTCCAATTACGAGGTCCGGTTGCGAAAAAGTCACAAGTTATAGGCTTCGGAATGCAACACAGAAACTGAGTCTAATTTGAGACGTTGACGTACGGATGGAGCTAACTTGTTTCGACTGTCCCAAATATTGTTCCAACACTTCAAATCTGTTAAAACAATAGTAATGGAAGAGTTTGAGTCTAATTATGAGGTCCGGTTGCGAAAAAGTCACAAGTTATAGGCTTCGGAATGTAACACAGAAATTGAGTCCAATTTGAGACGTTGACGAACGGATGGAGCTAACTTGTTTCGACTGTCCCGAATCTTGTTCCAACACTTCAAATATGTTGAAACAATAGTAATGGAAGAGTATGAGTCTAATTATGAGGTCCGGTTGCAAAAAAGTCACAAGTTATAGGCTTCGGAATGTAACTCACAAACTGAGTCCAATTTGAGACGTTGACGAACGGATGGAGCAAACTTATTTTGACTGTCCCGAATCTTGTTCCAACACATCAAATGTGTTGATTTATTTGTAATACAAGAGTCTGAGTCCAATTACGAGGTCCGGTTGCGAAAAGGTCTCAAGTTATAGGTTCGGAATGTAACACACAAACTGAGTCCAATTTGAGACGTTGACGCACGGATGGAGCTAACTTGTTTCGACTGTCACGAATCTTGTTCCACCACTTCAAATGTGATGAAACAATAGTAATGGAAGAGTTCGAGTCCAATTACGAGCTCCGGTTGCGAAAAAGTCACAAGTTATAGGGTTCGGAACGTAACACACAAACTGAGTCCAATTTGAGACGATGACGAACGGATGGAGCTAACTTGTTTCGACCGTCCCGAATGTTGTTCCAACACATCAAATGTGTTGAAATAATAGTAATACAAGAGTTTGAGTCCAATTACGAGGTTCGGTTTCGAAAAAGTCACAAGTTATTGGCTTCGGAATGTAACACACAAACTATGTCCAATTTGAGATGTTGACGAACAGATGGAGCTAACTTGTTTTGCCTGTCCCGAATCATGTTCCAATACTTCAAATGTGTTGAAACAATAATAATGGAAGAGTTTGAGTAAAATTACGAGGTCTGATTGCGACAAAGTCACAAGTTATATGCTTCAGAATGTTACACACAAATTGAGTCGAATTTGAGACGTTGATGCACGGATGGAGCTAACTTGTTTCGACTGTCCCAAATCTTATTCCAACACTTCAAATCTGTTGAAACATTAGTAATAGAAGAGTTTGAGTCCAATTACGAGGTCCGGTTGCGAAAAAGTCACAAGTTATAGGCTTAGGAATGTAACACACAAACTGAGTCCAATTTGAGACGTTGACGCACGGATGGAGCTAACTTGTTTCGACCGTCCCGAATCTTGTTCCAACACAACGAATGTGTTGAAACAATAGTTATAGAAGAGTTTGAGTCCAATCACGAGGTCCGGTTGCGAAAAAGTCACAAGTTATAGGCTTCGGAATGCAACACAGAAACTGAGTCTAATTTGAGACGTTGACGTACGGATGGAGCTAACTTGTTTCGACTGTCCCAAATATTGTTCCAACACTTCAAATCTGTTAAAACAATAGTAATGGAAGAGTTTGAGTCTAATTATGAGGTCCGGTTGCGAAAAAGTCACAAGTTATAGGCTTCGGAATGTAACACACAAACTGAGTCCAATTTGAGACGTTGACGCACGGATGGAGCTAACTTGTTTCGACCGTCCCGAATCTTGTTCCAACACATCAAATGTGTTGAAACAATAGTAATAGAAGAGTTTGAGTCCAATTACGAGGTCCGGTTGCGAAAAAGTCACAAGTTATAGGCTTCGGAATGCAACACAGAAACTGAGTCTAATTCGAGACGTTGACGTACGGATGGAGCTAACTTGTTTCGACTGTCCCAAATATTGTTCCAACACTTCAAATCTGTTAAAACAATAGTAATGGAAGAGTTTGAGTCTAATTATGAGGTCCGGTTGCGAAAAAGTCACAAGTTATAGGCTTCGGAATGTAACACAGAAATTGAGTCCAATTTGAGACGTTGACGAACGGATGGAGCTAACTTGTTTCGACTGTCCCGAATCTTGTTCCAACACTTCAAATATGTTGAAACAATAGTAATGGAAGAGTATGAGTCTAATTATGAGGTCCGGTTGCAAAAAAGTCACAAGTTATAGGCTTCGGAATGTAACTCACAAACTGAGTCCAATTTGAGACGTTGACGAACGGATGGAGCTAACTTGTTTCGACTGTCCCGAATCTTGTTTCAACACTTCAAATGTGTTGAAACAATAGTAATAGAAGAGTTTGAGTCCAATCACGAGGTCCGGTTGCGAAAAAGTCACAAGTTATAGACTTCGGAATGCAACACAGAAACTGAGTCCAATTTGAGACATTGACGTACGGATGGAGCTAACTTGTTTCGACTGTCCCAAATATTATTCCAACACTTCAAATCTGTTGAAACAATAGTAATAGAAGAGTTTGAGTCCAATTACGAGGTCCGGTTGCGAAAAAGTCACAAGTTATAGGCTTAGGAACGTAACACACAAACTGAGTCCAATTTGAGACGTTGACGAACGGATGGAGCTAACTTATTTTGACTATCCCGAATCTTGTTTCAACACTTCAAATGTGTTGAAACAATAGTAATAGAAGAGTTTGAGTCCAATCACGAGGTCCGGTTGCGAAAAAGTCACAAGTTATAGACTTCGGAATGCAACACAGAAACTGAGTCCAATTTGAGACATTGACGTACGGATGGAGCTAACTTGTTTCGACTGTCCCAAATATTGTTCCCACACTTCAAATCTGTTGAAACAATAGTAATGGAAGAGTTTGAGTCTAATTATGAGGTCCGGTTGCGAAAAAGTCACAAGTTATAGGCTTCAGAATGTAACACAGAAACTGAGTCCAATTTGAAACTTTGACGAACGGATGGAGCTAACTTGTTTCGACTGTCCCGAATCTTGTTCCAACACTTCAAATATGTTGAAACAATTGTAATGGAAGAGTATGAGTCTAATTATGAGGTCCGGTTGCAAAAAAGTCACAAGTTATAGGCTTCGGAATGTAACTCACAAACTGAGTCCAATTTGAGACATTGACGAACGGATGGAGCTAACTAGTTTCGACCGTCCCGAATCTTGTTCCAACACATCAAATGTGTTGAAATAATAGTAATACAAGAGTTTGAGTCCAATTACGAGTTCCGGTGGCGAAAAAGTCACAAGTTATAGGCTTCGGAATGTAACACACAAACTGAGTCCAATTTGAGACGTTGACGCACGGATGGAGCTAACTTGTTTCGACCGTCCCGAATCTTGTTCCAACACATCAAATGTGTTGAAACAATAGTAATAGAAGAGTTTGAGTCCAATTACGAGGTCCGGTTGCGAAAAAGTCACAAGTTATAGGCTTCGGAATGCAACACAGAAACTGAGTCTAATTTGAGACGTTGACGTACGGATGGAGCTAACTTGTTTCGACTGTCCCAAATATTGTTCCAACACTTCAAATCTGTTAAAACAATAGTAATGGAAGAGTTTGAGTCTAATTATGAGGTCCGGTTGCGAAAAAGTCACAAGTTATAGGCTTCGGAATGTAACACAGAAATTGAGTCCAATTTGAGACGTTGACGAACGGATGGAGCTAACTTGTTTCGACTGTCCCGAATCTTGTTCCAACACTTCAAATATGTTGAAACAATAGTAATGGAAGAGTATGAGTCTAATTATGAGGTCCGGTTGCAAAAAAGTCACAAGTTATAGTCTTCGGAATGTAACTCACAAACTGAGTCCAATTTGAGACGTTGACGAACGGATGGAGCTAACTAGTTTCGACCGTCCCGAATCTTGTTCCAACACATCAAATGTGTTGAAATAATAGTAATACAAGAGTTTGAGTCCAATTACGAGGTCCGGTTGCGAAAAAGTCACAAGTTATAGCCTTCGGAATGTAACAAGTCACAATGCGACAAAAAGTCACAAGTTATAGCCTTCGGAAATAATAATAATGGAAGAGTTTGAGTAAAATTACGAGGTCTGATTGCGACAAAGTCACAAGTTATAGGGTTCGGAATGTTACACACAAATTGAGTCGAATTTGAGACGTTGACGAACGGACGGAGCTAACTTGTTTCGACAGTCCCGAATCTTGTTCCAACACTTCAAATATGTTGAAACAATAGTAATGGAAGAGTATGAGTCTAATTATGAGGTCCGGTTGCAAAAAAGTCACAAGTTATAGGCTTCGGAATGTAACTCACAAACTGAGTCCAATTTGAGACGTTGACGAACGGATGGAGCAAACTTATTTTGACTGTCCCGAATCTTGTTCCAACACATCAAATGTGTTGATTTATTTGTAATACAAGAGTCTGAGTCCAATTACGAGGTCCGGTTGCGAAAAGGTCTCAAGTTATAGGTTCGGAATGTAACACACAAACTGAGTCCAATTTGAGACGTTGACGCACGGATGGAGCTAACTTGTTTCGACTGTCACGAATCTTGTTCCACCACTTCAAATGTGATGAAACAATAGTAATGGAAGAGTTCGAGTCCAATTACGAGCTCCGGTTGCGAAAAAGTCACAAGTTATAGGGTTCGGAACGTAACACACAAACTGAGTCCAATTTGAGACGATGACGAACGGATGGAGCTAACTTGTTTCGACTGTCCCGAATGTTGTTCCAACACATCAAATGTGTTGAAATAATAGTAATACAAGAGTTTGAGTCCAATTACGAGGTTCGGTTTCGAAAAAGTCACAAGTTATTGGCTTCGGAATGTAACACACAAACTATGTCCAATTTGAGATGTTGACGAACAGATGGAGCTAACTTGTTTTGCCTGTCCCGAATCATGTTCCAATACTTCAAATGTGTTGAAACAATAATAATGGAAGAGTTTGAGTAAAATTACGAGGTCTGATTGCGACAAAGTCACAAGTTATATGCTTCAGAATGTTACACACAAATTGAGTCGAATTTGAGACGTTGATGCACGGATGGAGCTAACTTGTTTCGACTGTCCCAAATCTTATTCCAACACTTCAAATCTGTTGAAACAATAGTAATAGAAAAGTTTGAGTCCAATTACGAGGTCCGGTTGCGAAAAAGTCACAAGTTATAGGCTTAGGAATGTAACACACAAACTGAGTCCAATTTGAGACGTTGACGCACGGATGGAGCTAACTTGTTTCGACCGTCCCGAATCTTGTTCCAACACAACGAATGTGTTGAAACAATAGTTATAGAAGAGTTTGAGTCCAATCACGAGGTCCGGTTGCGAAAAAGTCACAAGTTATAGGCTTCGGAATGCAACACAGAAACTGAGTCCAATTTGAGACGTTGACGAACGGACGGAGCTAACTTGTTTCGACAGTCCCGAATCTTGTTCCAACACTTCAAATATGTTGAAACAATAGTAATGGAAGAGTATGAGTCTAATTATGAGGTCCGATTGCAAAAAAGTCACAAGTTATAGGCTTCGGAATGTAACACACAAACTGAGTCCAATTTGAGACGTTGACGCACGGATGGAGCTAACTAGTTTCGACCGTCCCGAATCTTGTTCCAACACATCAAATGTGTTGAAATAATAGTAATACAAGAGTTTGAGTCCAATTACGAGGTCCGGTTGCGAAAAAGTCACAAGTTATAAGCTTCGGAATGTAACACACAAACTGAGTCCAATTTGAGACGTTGACGCACGGATGGAGCTAACTTGTTTCGACTGTCCCAAATATTGTTCCAACACTTCAAATCTGTTAAAACAATAGTAATGGAAGAGTTTGAGTCTAATTATGAGGTCCGGTTGCGAAAAAGTCACAAGTTATAGGCTTCGGAATGTAACACACAAACTGAGTCCAATTTGAGACGTTGACGCACGGATGGAGCTAACTTGTTTCGAACGTCTCGAATCTTGTTCCAACACATCAAATGTGTTGAAATAATAGTAATACAAGAGTTTGAGTCCAATTACGAGGTCCGGTTGCGAAAAAGTCACAAGTTATAGGCTTCGGAATGCAACACAGAAACTGAGTCCAATTTGAGACGTTGACGAACGGACGGAGCTAACTTGTTTCGACAGTCCCGAATCTTGTTCCAACACTTCAAATATGTTGAAACAATAGTAATGGAAGAGTTTGAGTCTAATTATGAGGTCCGGTTGCGAAAAAGTCACAAGTTATAGGCTTCGGAATGTAACACAGAAATTGAGTCCAATTTGAGACGTTGACGAACGGATGGAGCTAACTTGTTTCGACTGTCCCGAATCTTGTTCCAACACTTCAAATATGTTGAAACAATAGTAATGGAAGAGTATGAGTCTAATTATGAGGTCCGGTTGCAAAAAAGTCACAAGTTATAGGCTTCGGAATGTAACTCACAAACTGAGTCCAATTTGAGACGTTGACGAACGGATGGAGCAAACTTATTTTGACTGTCCCGAATCTTGTTCCAACACATCAAATGTGTTGATTTATTTGTAATACAAGAGTCTGAGTCCAATTACGAGGTCCGGTTGCGAAAAAGTCTCAAGTTATAGGTTCGGAATGTAACACACAAACTGAGTCCAATTTGAGACGTTGACGCACGGATGGAGCTAACTTGTTTCGACTGTCACGAATCTTGTTCCACCACTTCAAATGTGATGAAACAATAGTAATGGAAGAGTTCGAGTCCAATTACGAGCTCCGGTTGCGAAAAAGTCACAAGTTATAGGGTTCGGAACGTAACACACAAACTGAGTCCAATTTGAGACGATGACGAACGGATGGAGCTAACTTGTTTCGACCGTCCCGAATGTTGTTCCAACACATCAAATGTGTTGAAATAATAGTAATACAAGAGTTTGAGTCTAATTACGAGGTCCGGTTGCGAAAAAGTCACAAGTTATAAGCTTCGGAATGTAACACACAAACTGAGTCCAATTTGAGACGTTGACGCACGGATGGAGCTAACTTGTTTCGACTGTCCCAAATATTGTTCCAACACTTCAAATCTGTTAAAACAATAGTAATGGAAGAGTTTGAGTCTAATTATGAGGTCCGGTTGCGAAAAAGTCACAAGTTATAGGCTTCAGAATGTAACACAGAAACTGAGTCCAATTTGAGACTTTGACGAACGGATGGAGCTAACTTGTTTTGCCTGTCCCGAATCATGTTCCAATACTTCAAATGTGTTGAAACAATAATAATGGAAGAGTTTGAGTAAAATTACGAGGTCTGATTGCGACAAAGTCACAAGTTATATGCTTCAGAATGTTACACACAAATTGAGTCGAATTTGAGACGTTGATGCACGGATGGAGCTAACTTGTTTCGACTGTCCCAAATCTTATTCCAACACTTCAAATCTGTTGAAACAATAGTAATAGAAGAGTTTGAGTCCAATTACGAGGTCCGGTTGCGAAAAAGTCACAAGTTATAGGCTTAGGAATGTAACACACAAACTGAGTCCAATTTGAGACGTTGACGCACGGATGGAGCTAACTTGTTTCGACCGTCCCGAATCTTGTTCCAACACAACGAATGTGTTGAAACAATAGTTATAGAAGAGTTTGAGTCCAATCACGAGGTCCGGTTGCGAAAAAGTCACAAGTTATAGGCTTCGGAATGCAACACAGAAACTGAGTCCAATTTGAGACGTTGACGAACGGACGGAGCTAACTTGTTTCGACAGTCCCGAATCTTGTTCCAACACTTCAAATATGTTGAAACAATAGTAATGGAAGAGTATGAGTCTAATTATGAGGTCCGGTTGCGAAAAAGTCACAAGTTATAGGCTTCAGAATGTAACACAGAAACTGAGTCCAATTTGAGACTTTGACGAACGGATGGAGCTAACTTGTTTCGACTGTCCCGAATCTTGTTCCAACACTTCAAATATGTTGAAACAATTGTAATGGAAGAGTATGAGTCTAATTATGAGGTCCGGTTGCAAAAAAGTCACAAGTTATAGGCTTCGGAATGTAACTCACAAACTGAGTCCAATTTGAGACGTTGACGAACGGATGGAGCTAACTTGTTTCGACTGTCCCAAATATTGTTCCAACACTTCAAATCTGTTAAAACAATAGTAATGGAAGAGTTTGAGTCTAATTATGAGGTCCGGTTGCGAAAAAGTCACAAGTTATAGGCTTCGGAATGTAACACACAAACTGAGTCCAATTTGAGACGTTGACGCACGGATGGAGCTAACTTGTTTCGACCGTCCCGAATCTTGTTCCAACACATCAAATGTGTTGAAACAATAGTAATAGAAGAGTTTGAGTCCAATTACGAGGTCCGGTTGCGAAAAAGTCACAAGTTATAGGCTTCGGAATGCAACACAGAAACTGAGTCTAATTTGAGACGTTGACGTACGGATGGAGCTAACTTGTTTCGACTGTCCCAAATATTGTTCCAACACTTCAAATCTGTTAAAACAATAGTAATGGAAGAGTTTGAGTCTAATTATGAGGTCCGGTTGCGAAAAAGTCACAAGTTATAGGCTTCGGAATGTAACACAGAAATTGAGTCCAATTTGAGACTTTGACGAACGGATGGAGCTAACTTGTTTCGACTGTCCCGAATCTTGTTCCAACACTTCAAATATGTTGAAACAATTGTAATGGAAGAGTATGAGTCTAATTATGAGGTCCGGTTGCAAAAAAGTCACAAGTTATAGGCTTCGGAATGTAACTCACAAACTGAGTCCAATTTGAGACGTTGACGAACGGATGGAGCTAACTTGTTTCGACTGTCCCAAATATTGTTCCAACACTTCAAATCTGTTAAAACAATAGTAATGGAAGAGTTTGAGTCTAATTATGAGGTCCGGTTGCGAAAAAGTCACAAGTTATAGGCTTCGGAATGTAACACACAAACTGAGTCCAATTTGAGACGTTGACGCACGGATGGAGCTAACTTGTTTCGACCGTCCCGAATCTTGTTCCAACACATCAAATGTGTTGAAACAATAGTAATAGAAGAGTTTGAGTCCAATTACGAGGTCCGGTTGCGAAAAAGTCACAAGTTATAGGCTTCGGAATGCAACACAGAAACTGAGTCTAATTTGAGACGTTGACGTACGGATGGAGCTAACTTGTTTCGACTGTCCCAAATATTGTTCCAACACTTCAAATCTGTTAAAACAATAGTAATGGAAGAGTTTGAGTCTAATTATGAGGTCCGGTTGCGAAAAAGTCACAAGTTATAGGCTTCGGAATGTAACACAGAAATTGAGTCCAATTTGAGACGTTGACGAACGGATGGAGCTAACTTGTTTCGACTGTCCCGAATCTTGTTCCAACACTTCAATATGTTGAAACAATAGTAATGGAAGAGTATGAGTCTAATTATGAGGTCCGGTTGCAAAAAAGTCACAAGTTATAGGCTTCGGAATGTAACTCACAAACTGAGTCCAATTTGAGACGTTGACGAACGGATGGAGCAAACTTATTTTGACTGTCCCGAATCTTGTTCCAACACATCAAATGTGTTGATTTATTTGTAATACAAGAGTCTGAGTCCAATTACGAGGTCCGGTTGCGAAAAGGTCTCAAGTTATAGGTTCGGAATGTAACACACAAACTGAGTCCAATTTGAGACGTTGACGCACGGATGGAGCTAACTTGTTTCGACTGTCACGAATCTTGTTCCACCACTTCAAATGTGATGAAACAATAGTAATGGAAGAGTTCGAGTCCAATTACGAGCTCCGGTTGCGAAAAAGTCACAAGTTATAGGGTTCGGAACGTAACACACAAACTGAGTCCAATTTGAGACGATGACGAACGGATGGAGCTAACTTGTTTCGACCGTCCCGAATGTTGTTCCAACACATCAAATGTGTTGAAATAATAGTAATACAAGAGTTTGAGTCCAATTACGAGGTTCGGTTTCGAAAAAGTCACAAGTTATTGGCTTCGGAATGTAACACACAAACTATGTCCAATTTGAGATGTTGACGAACAGATGGAGCTAACTTGTTTTGCCTGTCCCGAATCATGTTCCAATACTTCAAATGTGTTGAAACAATAATAATGGAAGAGTTTGAGTAAAATTACGAGGTCTGATTGCGACAAAGTCACAAGTTATATGCTTCAGAATGTTACACACAAATTGAGTCGAATTTGAGACGTTGATGCACGGATGGAGCTAACTTGTTTCGACTGTCCCAAATCTTATTCCAACACTTCAAATCTGTTGAAACATTAGTAATAGAAGAGTTTGAGTCCAATTACGAGGTCCGGTTGCGAAAAAGTCACAAGTTATAGGCTTAGGAATGTAACACACAAACTGAGTCCAATTTGAGACGTTGACGCACGGATGGAGCTAACTTGTTTCGACCGTCCCGAATCTTGTTCCAACACAACGAATGTGTTGAAACAATAGTTATAGAAGAGTTTGAGTCCAATCACGAGGTCCGGTTGCGAAAAAGTCACAAGTTATAGGCTTCGGAATGCAACACAGAAACTGAGTCTAATTTGAGACGTTGACGTACGGATGGAGCTAACTTGTTTCGACTGTCCCAAATATTGTTCCAACACTTCAAATCTGTTAAAACAATAGTAATGGAAGAGTTTGAGTCTAATTATGAGGTCCGGTTGCGAAAAAGTCACAAGTTATAGGCTTCGGAATGTAACACACAAACTGAGTCCAATTTGAGACGTTGACGCACGGATGGAGCTAACTTGTTTCGACCGTCCCGAATCTTGTTCCAACACATCAAATGTGTTGAAACAATAGTAATAGAAGAGTTTGAGTCCAATTACGAGGTCCGGTTGCGAAAAAGTCACAAGTTATAGGCTTCGGAATGCAACACAGAAACTGAGTCTAATTCGAGACGTTGACGTACGGATGGAGCTAACTTGTTTCGACTGTCCCAAATATTGTTCCAACACTTCAAATCTGTTAAAACAATAGTAATGGAAGAGTTTGAGTCTAATTATGAGGTCCGGTTGCGAAAAAGTCACAAGTTATAGGCTTCGGAATGTAACACAGAAATTGAGTCCAATTTGAGACGTTGACGAACGGATGGAGCTAACTTGTTTCGACTGTCCCGAATCTTGTTCCAACACTTCAAATATGTTGAAACAATAGTAATGGAAGAGTATGAGTCTAATTATGAGGTCCGGTTGCAAAAAAGTCACAAGTTATAGGCTTCGGAATGTAACTCACAAACTGAGTCCAATTTGAGACGTTGACGAACGGATGGAGCTAACTTGTTTCGACTGTCCCGAATCTTGTTTCAACACTTCAAATGTGTTGAAACAATAGTAATAGAAGAGTTTGAGTCCAATCACGAGGTCCGGTTGCGAAAAAGTCACAAGTTATAGACTTCGGAATGCAACACAGAAACTGAGTCCAATTTGAGACATTGACGTACGGATGGAGCTAACTTGTTTCGACTGTCCCAAATATTATTCCAACACTTCAAATCTGTTGAAACAATAGTAATAGAAGAGTTTGAGTCCAATTACGAGGTCCGTTGCGAAAAAGTCACAAGTTATAGGCTTAGGAACGTAACACACAAACTGAGTCCAATTTGAGACGTTGACGAACGGATGGAGCTAACTTATTTTGACTATCCCGAATCTTGTTTCAACACTTCAAATGTGTTGAAACAATAGTAATAGAAGAGTTTGAGTCCAATCACGAGGTCCGGTTGCGAAAAAGTCACAAGTTATAGACTTCGGAATGCAACACAGAAACTGAGTCCAATTTGAGACATTGACGTACGGATGGAGCTAACTTGTTTCGACTGTCCCAAATATTGTTCCCACACTTCAAATCTGTTGAAACAATAGTAATGGAAGAGTTTGAGTCTAATTATGAGGTCCGTTGCGAAAAAGTCACAAGTTATAGGCTTCAGAATGTAACACAGAAACTGAGTCCAATTTGAAACTTTGACGAACGGATGGAGCTAACTTGTTTCGACTGTCCCGAATCTTGTTCCAACACTTCAAATATGTTGAAACAATTGTAATGGAAGAGTATGAGTCTAATTATGAGGTCCGGTTGCAAAAAAGTCACAAGTTATAGGCTTCGGAATGTAACTCACAAACTGAGTCCAATTTGAGACATTGACGAACGGATGGAGCTAACTAGTTTCGACCGTCCCGAATCTTGTTCCAACACATCAAATGTGTTGAAATAATAGTAATACAAGAGTTTGAGTCCAATTACGAGTTCCGGTGGCGAAAAAGTCACAAGTTATAGGCTTCGGAATGTAACACACAAACTGAGTCCAATTTGAGACGTTGACGCACGGATGGAGCTAACTTGTTTCGACCGTCCCGAATCTTGTTCCAACACATCAAATGTGTTGAAACAATAGTAATAGAAGAGTTTGAGTCCAATTACGAGGTCCGGTTGCGAAAAAGTCACAAGTTATAGGCTTCGGAATGCAACACAGAAACTGAGTCTAATTTGAGACGTTGACGTACGGATGGAGCTAACTTGTTTCGACTGTCCCAAATATTGTTCCAACACTTCAAATCTGTTAAAACAATAGTAATGGAAGAGTTTGAGTCTAATTATGAGGTCCGGTTGCGAAAAAGTCACAAGTTATAGGCTTCGGAATGTAACACAGAAATTGAGTCCAATTTGAGACGTTGACGAACGGATGGAGCTAACTTGTTTCGACTGTCCCGAATCTTGTTCCAACACTTCAAATATGTTGAAACAATAGTAATGGAAGAGTATGAGTCTAATTATGAGGTCCGGTTGCAAAAAAGTCACAAGTTATAGTCTTCGGAATGTAACTCACAAACTGAGTCCAATTTGAGACGTTGACGAACGGATGGAGCTAACTAGTTTTCGACCGTCCCGAATCTTGTTCCAACACATCAAATGTGTTGAAATAATAGTAATACAAGAGTTTGAGTCCAATTACGAGGTCCGGTTGCGAAAAAGTCACAAGTTATAGCCTTCGGAATGTAACAAGTCACAATGCGACAAAAAGTCACAAGTTATAGCCTTCGGAAATAATAATAATGGAAGAGTTTGAGTAAAATTACGAGGTCTGATTGCGACAAAGTCACAAGTTATAGGGTTCGGATGTTACACACAAATTGAGTCGAATTTGAGACGTTGACGAACGGACGGAGCTAACTTGTTTCGACAGTCCCGAATCTTGTTCCAACACTTCAAATATGTTGAAACAATAGTAATGGAAGAGTATGAGTCTAATTATGAGGTCCGGTTGCAAAAAAGTCACAAGTTATAGGCTTCGGAATGTAACTCACAAACTGAGTCCAATTTGAGACGTTGACGAACGGATGGAGCAAACTTATTTTGACTGTCCCGAATCTTGTTTCCAACACATCAAATGTGTTGATTTATTTGTAATACAAGAGTCTGAGTCCAATTACGAGGTCCGGTTGCGAAAAGGTCTCAAGTTATAGGTTCGGAATGTAACACACAAACTGAGTCCAATTTGAGACGTTGACGCACTGGATGGAGCTAACTTGTTTCGACTGTCACGAATCTTGTTCCACCACTTCAATGTGATGAAACAATAGTAATGGAAGAGTTTCGAGTCCAATTACGAGCTCCGGTTGCGAAAAAGTCACAAGTTATAGGGTTCGGAACGTAACACACAAACTGGAGTCCAATTTGAGACGATGACGAACGGATGGAGCTAACTTGTTTCGACTGTCCCGAATGTTGTTCCAACACATCAAATGTGTTGAAATAATAGTAATACAAGAGTTTGAGTCCATTACGAGGTTCGGTTTCGAAAAAAGTCACAAGTTATTGGCTTCGGAATGTAACACACAAACTATGTCCAATTTGAGATGTTGACGAACAGATGGAGCTAACTTGTTTTGCCTGTCCCGAATCATGTTCCAATACTTCAAATGTGTTGAAACAATAATAATGGAAGAGTTTGAGTAAAATTACGAGGTCTGATTGCGACAAAGTCACAAGTTATATGCTTCAGAATGTTACACACAAATTGAGTCGAATTTGAGTCCGTTGATGCACGGATGGAGCTAACTTGTTTCGACTGTCCCAAATCTTATTCCAACACTTCAAATCTGTTGAAACAATAGTAATAGAAAAGTTTGAGTCCAATTACGAGGTCCGGTTGCGAAAAAGTCACAAGTTATAGGCTTAGGAATGTAACACACAAACTGAGTCCAATTTGAGACGTTGACGCACGGATGGAGCTAACTTGTTTCGACTGTCACGAATCTTGTTCCACCACTTCAAATGTGATGAAACAATAGTAATGGAAGAGTTCGAGTCCAATTACGAGCTCCGGTTGCGAAAAAGTCACAAGTTATAGGGTTCGGAACGTAACACACAAACTGAGTCCAATTTGAGACGATGACGAACGGATGGAGCTAACTTGTTTCGACTGTCCCGAATGTTGTTCCAACACATCAAATGTGTTGAAATAATAGTAATACAAGAGTTTGAGTCCAATTACGAGGTTCGGTTTCGAAAAAGTCACAAGTTATTGCTTCGGAATGTAACACACAAACTATGTCCAATTTGAGATGTTGACGAACAGATGGAGCTAACTTGTTTTGCCTGTCCCGAATCATGTTCCAATACTTCAAATGTGTTGAAACAATAATAATGGAAGAGTTTGAGTAAAATTACGAGGTCTGATTGCGACAAAGTCACAAGTTATATGCTTCAGAATGTTACACACAAATTGAGTCGAATTTGAGACGTTGATGCACGGATGGAGCTAACTTGTTTCGACTGTCCCAAATCTTATTCCAACACTTCAAATCTGTTGAAACAATAGTAATAGAAAAGTTTGAGTCCAATTACGAGGTCCGGTTGCGAAAAAGTCACAAGTTATAGGCTTAGGAATGTAACACACAAACTGAGTCCAATTTGAGACGTTGACGCACGGATGGAGCTAACTTGTTTCGACCGTCCCGAATCTTGTTCCAACACAACGAATGTGTTGAAACAATAGTTATAGAAGAGTTTGAGTCCAATCACGAGTCCGGTTGCGAAAAAGTCACAAGTTATAGGCTTCGGAATGCAACACAGAAACTGAGTCCAATTTGAGACGTTGACGAACGGACGGAGCTAACTTGTTTCGACAGTCCCGAATCTTGTTCCAACACTTCAAATATGTTGAAACAATAGTAATGGAAGAGTTTGAGTCTAATTATGAGGTCCGGTTGCGAAAAAGTCACAAGTTATAGGCTTCGGAATGTAACACAGAAATTGAGTCCAATTTGAGACGTTGACGAACGGATGGAGCTAACTTGTTTCGACTGTCCCGAATCTTGTTCCAACACTTCAAATATGTTGAAACAATAGTAAATGGAAGAGTATGAGTCTAATTATGAGGTCCGGTTGCAAAAAAGTCACAAGTTATAGGCTTCGGAATGTAACTCACAAACTGAGTCCAATTTGAGACGTTGACGAACGGATGGAGCAAACTTATTTTGACTGTCCCGAATCTTGTTCCAACACATCAAATGTGTTGATTTATTTGTAATACAAGAGTCTGAGTCCAATTACGAGGTCCGGTTGCGAAAAGGTCTCAAGTTATAGGTTCGGAATGTAACACACAAACTGAGTCCAATTTGAGACGTTGACGCACGGATGGAGCTAACTTGTTTCGACTGTCACGAATCTTGTTCCACCACTTCAAATGTGATGAAACATAGTAATGGAAGAGTTCGAGTCCAATTACGAGCTCCGGTTGCGAAAAAGTCACAAGTTATAGGGTTCGGAACGTAACACACAAACTGAGTCCAATTTGAGACGATGACGAACGGATGGAGCTAACTTGTTTCGACCGTCCCGAATGTTGTTCCAACACATCAAATGTGTTGAATAATAGTAATACAAGAGTTTGAGTCCAATTATGAGGTTCGGTTTCGAAAAAGTCACAAGTTATTGGCTTCGGAATGTAACACACAAACTATGTCCAATTTGAGATGTTGACGAACAGATGGAGCTAACTTGTTTTGCCTGTCCCGAATCATGTTCCAATACATCAAATGTGTTGAAACAATAATAATGGAAGAGTTTGAGTAAAATTACGAGGTCTGATTGCGACAAAGTCACAAGTTATATGCTTCAGAATGTTACACACAAATTGAGTCGAATTTGAGACGTTGATGCACGGATGGAGCTAACTTGTTTCGACTGTCCCAAATCTTATTCCAACACTTCAAATCTGTTGAAACAATAGTAATAGAAGAGTTTGAGTCCAATTACGAGGTCCGGTTGCGAAAAAGTCACAAGTTATAGGCTTAGGAACGTAACACACAAACTGAGTCCAATTTGAGACGTTGACGAACGGATGGAGCTAACTTATTTTGACTATCCCGAATCTTGTTTCAACACTTCAAATGTGTTGAAACAATAGTAATAGAAGAGTTTGAGTCCAATCACGAGGTCCGGTTGCGAAAAAGTCACAAGTTTTAGACTTCGGAATGCAACACAGAAACTGAGTCCAATTTGAGACATTGACGTACGGATGGAGCTAACTTGTTTCGACTGTCCCAAATATTGTTCCCACACTTCAAATCTGTTGAAACAATAGTAATGGAAGAGTTTGAGTCTAATTATGAGGTCCGGTTGCGAAAAAGTCACAAGTTATAGGCTTCAGAATGTAACACAGAAACTGAGTCCAATTTGAAACTTTGACGAACGGATGGAGCTAACTTGTTTCGACTGTCCCGAATCTTGTTCCAACACTTCAAATATGTTGAAACAATTGTAATGGAAGAGTATGAGTCTAATTATGAGGTCCGGTTGCAAAAAAGTCACAAGTTATAGGCTTCGGAATGTAACTCACAAACTGAGTCCAATTTGAGACATTGACGAACGGATGGAGCTAACTAGTTTCGACCGTCCCGAATCTTGTTCCAACACATCAAATGTGTTGAAATAATAGTAATACAAGAGTTTGAGTCCAATTACGAGGTCCGGTTGCGAAAAAGTCACAAGTTATAGCCTTCGGAATGTAACAAGTCACAATGCGACAAAAAGTCACAAGTTATAGCCTTCGGAAATAATAATAATGGAAGAGTTTGAGTAAAATTACGAGGTCTGATTGCGACAAGTCACAAGTTATAGGGTTCGGAATGTTACACACAAATTGAGTCGAATTTGAGACGTTGACGAACGGACGGAGCTAACTTGTTTCGACAGTCCCGAATCTTGTTCCAACACTTCAAATATGTTGAAACAATAGTAATGGAAGAGTATGAGTCTAATTATGAGGTCCGATTGCAAAAAAGTCACAAGTTATAGGCTTCGGAATGTAACACACAAACTGAGTCCAATTTGAGACGTTGACGCACGGATGGAGCTAACTAGTTTCGACCGTCCCGAATCTTGTTCCAACACATCAAATGTGTTGAAATAATAGTAATACAAGAGTTTGAGTCCAATTACGAGGTCCGGTGCGAAAAAGTCACAAGTTATAAGCTTCGGAATGTAACACACAAACTGAGTCCAATTTGAGACGTTGACGCACGGATGGAGCTAACTTGTTTCGACTGTCCCAAATATTGTTCCAACACTTCAAATCTGTTAAAACAATAGTAATGGAAGAGTTTGAGTCTAATTATGAGGTCCGGTTGCGAAAAAGTCACAAGTTATAGGCTTCGGAATGTAACACACAAACTGAGTCCAATTTGAGACGTTGACGCACGGATGGAGCTAACTTGTTTCGAACGTCTCGAATCTTGTTCCAACACATCAAATGTGTGAAATAATAGTATACAAGAGTTTGAGTCCAATTACGAGGTCCGGTTGCGAAAAAGTCACAAGTTATAGGCTTCGGAATGCAACACAGAAACTGAGTCCAATTTGAGACGTTGACGAACGGACGGAGCTAACTTGTTTCGACAGTCCCGAATCTTGTTCCAACACTTCAAATATGTTGAAACAATAGTAATGGAAGAGTTTGAGTCTAATTATGAGGTCCGGTTGCGAAAAAGTCACAAGTTATAGGCTTCGGAATGTAACACAGAAATTGAGTCCAATTTGAGACGTTGACGAACGGATGGAGCTAACTTGTTTCGACTGTCCCGAATCTTGTTCCAACACTTCAAATATGTTGAAACAATAGTAATGGAAGAGTATGAGTCTAATATGAGGTCCGGTTGCAAAAAAGTCACAAGTTATAGGCCTTCGGAATGTAACTCACAAACTGAGTCCAATTTGAGACTTGACGAACGGATGGAGCAAACTTATTTTGACTGTCCCGAATCTTGTTCCAACACATCAAATGTGTTGATTTATTTGTAATACAAGAGTCTGAGTCCAATTACGAGGTCCGGTTGCGAAAAAGTCTCAAGTTATAGGTTCGGAATGTAACACACAAACTGAGTCCAATTTGAGGACGTTGACGCACGGATGGAGCTAACTTGTTTCGACTGTCACGAATCTTGTTCCACCACTTCAAATGTGATGAAACAATAGTAATGGAAGAGTTCGAGTCCAATTACGAGCTCCGTTGCGAAAAAGTCACAAGTTATAGGGTTCGGAACGTAACACACAAACTGAGTCCAATTTGAGACGATGACGAACGGATGAGCTAACTTGTTTCGACCGTCCCGAATGTTGTTCCAACACATCAAATGTGTTGAAATAATAGTAATACAAGAGTTTGAGTCTAATTACGAGGTCCGGTTGCGAAAAAGTCACAAGTTATAAGCTTCGGAATGTAACACACAAACTGAGTCCAATTTGAGACGTTGTACGCACGGATGGAGCTAACTTGTTTCGACTGTCCCAAATATTGTTCCAACACTTCAAATCTGTTTAAAAACAATAGTAATGGAAGAGTTTTGAGTCTAATTATGAGGTCCGGTTGCGAAAAAGTCACAAGTTATAGGCTTCAGAATGATAACACAGAAACTGAGTCCAATTGAGACTTTGACGCACGGATGGAGCTAACTTGTTTTGCCTGTCCCGAATCATGTTCCAATACTTCAAATGTGTTGAAACAATAATAATGGAAGAGTTTGAGTAAAATTACGAGGTCTGATTGCGACAAAGTCACAAGTTATATGCTTCAGAATGTTACACACAAATTGAGTCGAATTTGAGGACGTTGATGCACGATGGAGCTACTTGTTCGACTGTCCCAAATTCTATTCCAACACTTCAAATCTGTTGAAACAATAGTAATAGAAGAGTTTGAGTCCAATTACGAGGTCCGGTTGCGAAAAAGTCACAAGTTATAGGCTTTGGAATGTAACACACAAACTGAGTCAATTGAGACGTTGACCGCACGGATGGAGCTAACTTGTTTCGACCGTCCCGAAATCTTGTTCCAACACACGAATGTGTTGAAACAATAGTTATAGAAGAGTTTGAGTCCAATCACGAGGTCCGGTTGCGAAAAGTACAAGTTATAGGCTTCGGAATGCAACACAGAAAACTGAGTCCAATTTGAGACGTTAACGAACGGATGGAGCTAACATGTTTCGACAGTCCCGAATCTTTTTCCAACACTTCAAATATGTTGAAACAATAGTAATGGAAGAGTATGAGTCTAATTATGAGGTCGATTGCTAAAAGTCACAAGTTATAGGCTTCGGAATGTAATACACAAACTGAGTCAATTTGAGGACGTTGACGAACGGATGGAGCTAACTAGTTTCGACCGTCCGAATCTTGTTCCAACACATCAAATGTGTTGAATAATAGTAATACAAGAGTTTGAGTCCAATTACGAGGTCCGGTTGCGAAAAAGTCACAAGTTATAAGCTTCGGAATGTAACACCCAAACTGGAGTCCAATTTGAGACGTTGACGAACAGATGGAGCTAACTTGTTTGCCTGTCCCGAATCATGTTCCAATACTTCAAATGTGTTGAAACAATAATAATGGAAGAGTTTGAGTAAAATTACGAGGTCTGATTGCGACAAAGGTCACAAGTTATATGCTTCAGAATGTTACACACAAATTGAATCGAATTTGAGACGTTGATGCACGGATGGAGCTAACTTGTTTCGACTGTCCCAAATCTTATTCCAACACTTCAAATCTGTTGAAACAATAGTAATAGAAGAGTTTGAGTCCAATTACGAGGTCCGGTTGCGAAAAAGTCACAAGTTATAGGCTTAGGAATGTAACACACAAACTGAGTCCAATTTGAGACGTTGACGACGGATGGAGCTAACTTGTTTCGACCGTCCCGAATCTTGTTCCAACACAACGAATGTGTTGAAACAATAGTTATAGAAGAGTTTGAGTCCAATCACGAGGTCCGGTGCGAAAAAAGTCACAGTATAGGCTTCGGAATGCAACACAGAAACTGAGTCCAATTTGAGACGTTGACGAACGGACGGAGCTAACTTGTTTCGACAGTCCCGAATCTTGTTCCAACACTTCAAATATGTTGAAACAATAGTAATGGAAGAGTATGAGTCTAATTATGAGGTCCGGTTTGCGAAAAAGTCACAAGTTATAGGCTTCAGAAGTAACACAGAAACTGAGTCCAATTTGAGACTTTGACGAACGGATGGAGCTAACTTGTTTCGACTGTCCCGAATCTTGTTCCAACACTTCAAATATGTGAAACAATTGTAATGGAAGAGTATGAGTCTAATTATGAGGTCGGTTGCAAAAAGTCACAAGTTATAGGCTTCGGAATGTAACTCACAAACTGAGTCCAATTTGAGACGTTGACGAACGGATGGAGCTAACTTGTTTTCGACTGTCCCAAATATTGTTCCAACACTTCAAATCTGTTAAAACAATAGTAATGGAAGAGTTTGAGTCTAATTATGAGGTCCGGTTGCGAAAAGTCACAAGTTATAGGCTTCGGAATGTAACACACAAACTGAGTCCAACTTTGAGACGTTGACGCACGGATGGAGCTAACTTGTTTCGACCGTCCCGAATCTTGTTCCAACACATCAAATGTGTTGAAACAATAGTAATAGAAGAGTTTGAGTCCAATTACGAGGTCCGGTTGCGAAAAAAGGTCACAAGTTATAGGCTTCGGAATGCAACACAGAAACTGAGTCTAATTTGAGACGTTGACGTACGGATGGAGCTAACTTGTTTCGACTGTCCCAAATAATGTTCCAACACTTCAAATCTGTTAAAAACAATAGTAATGGAAGAGTTTGAGTCTAATTATGAGGTCCGGTTGCGAAAAAGTCACAAGTTATAGGCTTCGGAATGTAACACAGAAATTGAGTCCAATTTGAGACGTTGACGAACGATGGAGCTAACTTTTTCGACTGTCCCGAATCTTGTCCAACACTTCAAATATGTTGAAACAATAGTAATGGAAGAGTATGATCTAATTATGAGGTCCGGTTGCAAAAAGTCACAAGTTATAGGCTTCGGAATGTAACTCACAAACTGAGTCCAATTTGAGACGTTGACGAACGGATGGAGCAAACTTATTTTGACTGTCCGAATCTTGTTCCAACACATCAAATGTGTTGATTTATTGTAATACAAGAGTCTGAGTCCAATTACGAGGTCCGTTGCGAAAAGGTCTCAAGTTATAGTTCGGAATGTAACACACAAACTGAGTCCAATTTGAGACGTTGACGCACGGATGGAGCTAACTTGTTTCGACTGTCACGAATCTTGTTCCACCACTTCAAATGTGATGAAACAATAGTAATGGAAGAGTTCGAGTCCAATTACGAGCTCCGGTTGCGAAAAAGTCACAAGTTATAGGGTTCGGAACGTAACACACAAACTGAGTCCAATTGAGGACGATGACGAACGGATGGAGCTAACTTGTTTCGACCGTCCCGAATGTTGTTCCAACACATCAAATGTGTTGAAATAATAGTAATACAAGAGTTTGAGTCCAATTACGAGGTTCGGTTTCGAAAAAGTCACAAGTTATTGGCTTCGGAATGTAACACACAAACTATGTCAATTTGAGATGTTGACGAACAGATGGAGCTAACTTGTTTTGCTGTCCCGAATCATGTTCCAATACTTCAAATGTGTTGAAACAATAATAATGGAAGAGTTTGAGTAAAATTACGAGGTCTGATTGCGACAAAGTCACAAGTTATATGCTTCAGAATGTTACACACAAATTGAGTCGAATTTGAGACGTTGATGCACGGATGGAGCTAACTTGTTTCGACTGTCCCAAATCTTATTCCAACACTTCAAATCTGTTGAAACATTAGTAATAGAGAGTTTGAGTCCAATTACGAGGTCCGGTTGCGAAAAAGTCACAAGTTATAGGCTTAGGAATGTAACACACAAACTGAGTCCAATTTGAGACGTTGACGCACGGATGGAGCTAACTTGTTTCGACCGTCCCGAATCTTGTTCCAACACAACGAATGTGTTGAAACAATAGTTATAGAAGAGTTTGAGTCCAATCACGAGGTCCGGTTGCGAAAAAGTCACAAGTTATAGGCTTCGGAATGCAACACAGAAACTGAGTCTAATTTGAGACGTTGACGTACGGATGGAGCTAACTTGTTTCGACTGTCCCAAATATTGTTCCAACACTTCAAATCTGTTAAAACAATAGTAATGGAAGAGTTTGAGTCTAATTATGAGGTCCGGTTGCGAAAAAGTCACAAGTTATAGGCTTCGGAATGTAACACACAAACTGAGTCCAATTTGAGACGTTGACGCACGGATGGAGCTAACTTGTTTCGACCGTCCCGAATCTTGTTCCAACACATCAAATGTGTTGAAACAATAGTAATAGAAGAGTTTGAGTCCAATTACGAGGTCCGGTTGCGAAAAAGTCACAAGTTATAGTGGCTTCGGATTGCAACACAGAAACTGAGGTCTAATTCGAGACGTTGACGTACGGATGGAGCTAACTTGTTTCGACTGTCCCAAATATTGTTCCACACCTTCAAATCTGTTAAAACAATAGTAATGGAAGAGTTGAGTCTAATTATGAGGTCCGGTTGCGAAAAAGTCACAAGTTATAGGCTTCGGAATGTAACACAGAAATTGAGTCCAATTTGAGACGTTGACGAACGGATGGAGCTAACTTGTTTCGACCTGTCCCGAATCTTGTTCCAACACTTCAAATATGTTGAAACAATAGTAATAGGAAGAGTATGAGTCTAATTATGAGGTCCGGTTGCAAAAAAGTCACAAGTTATAGGCTTCGAATGTAACTCACAAACTGAGTCCAATTTGAGACGTTGACGAACGGATGGAAGCTACTTGTTTTCGACTGTCCCGAATCTTGTTTCAACACTTCAAATGTGTTGAAACAATTAATAGAAGAGTTTGAGTCCAATCACGAGGTCCGGTTGCGAAAAAGTCACAAGTTATAGACTTCGGAATGCAACACAGAAACTGAGTCCAATTGAGACATTGACGTAACGGATGGAGCTAACTTGTTTCGACGTCCCAAATATTATTCCAACACTTCAAATCTGTTGAAACAATAGTAATAGAAGAGTTTGAGTCCAATTACGAGGTCCGGTTGCGAAAAAGTCACAAGTTATAGGCTTAGGAACGTAACACACAAACTGAGTCCAATTTGAGACGTTGACGAACGGATGGAGCTAACTTATTTTGACTATCCCGAATCTTGTTTCAACACTTCAAATGTGTTGAAACAATAGTAAAGAAGAGTTTGAGTCCAATCACGAGGTCCGTTGCGAAAAAGTCACAAGTTATAGACTTCGGAATGCAACACAGAAACTGAGTCCAATTTGAGACATTGACGTACGATGGAGCTAACTTGTTTCGACTGTCCCAAATATTGTTCCCACACTTCAAATCTGTTGAAACAATAGTAATGGAAGAGTTTGAGTCTAATTATGAGGTCCGGTTGCGAAAAAGTCACAAGTTATAGGCTTCAGAATGTAACACAGAAACTGAGTCCAATTTGAAACTTTGACGAACGGATGGAGCTAACTTGTTTCGACTGTCCCGAATCTTGTTCCAACACTTCAAATATGTTGAAACAATTGTAATGGAAGAGTATGAGTCTAATTATGAGGTCCGGTTGCAAAAAAGTCACAAGTTATAGGCTTCGGAATGTAACTCACAAACTGAGTCCAATTTGAGACATTGACGAACGGATGGAGCTAACTAGTTTCGACCGTCCCGAATCTTGTTCCAACACATCAAATGTGTTGAAATAATAGTAATACAAGAGTTTGAGTCCAATTACGAGTTCCGGGCGAAAAAGTCACAAGTTATAGGCTTCGGAATGTAACACACAAACTGAGTCCAATTTGAGACGTTGACGCACGGATGGAGCTAACTTGTTTCGACCGTCCCGAATCTTGTTCCAACACATCAAATGTGTTGAAACAATAGTAATAGAAGAGTTTGAGTCCAATTACGAGGTCCGGTTGCGAAAAAGTCACAAGTTATAGCTTCGGAATGCAACACAGAAACTGAGTCTAATTTGAGACGTTGACGTACGGATGGAGCTAACTTGTTTCGACTGTCCCAAATATTGTTCCAACACTTCAAATCTGTTAAAACAATAGTAATGGAAGAGTTTGAGTCTAATTATGAGGTCCGGTTGCGAAAAAGTCACAAGTTATAGGCTTCGGAATGTAACACAGAAATTGAGTCCAATTTGAGACGTTGACGAACGATGGAGCTAACTTGTTTCGACTGTCCCGAATCTTGTTCCAACACTTCAAATATGTTGAAACAATAGTAATGGAAGAGTATGAGTCTAATTAGAGGTCCGGTTGCAAAAAAGTCACAAGTTATAGTCTTCGGAATGTAACTCACAAACTGAGTCCAATTTCGAGACGTTGACGAACGGATGGAAGCTAACTAGTTTCGACGTCCCGAATCTCTGTTCCAACACATCAAATGTGTTGAAATAATAGTAATCCCAAGAGTTTGAGTCCAATTACGAGGTCCGGTTGCGAAAAAGTCACAAGTTATAGCCTTCGGAATGTAACAAGTCACAATGCGACAAAAAGTCACAAGTTATAGCCTTCGGAAATAATAATAATGGAAGAGTTTGAGTAAAATTACGAGGTCTGATTGCGACAAAGTCACAAGTTATAGGGTTCGGAATGTTACACACAAATTGAGTCGAATTTGAGACGTTGACGAACGGACGGAGCTAACTTGTTTCGACAGTCCCGAATCTTGTTCCAACACTTCAAATATGTTGAAACAATAGTAATGGAAGAGATGAGTCTAATATGAGTCCGGTTGCAAAAAAGTCACAAGTTTAGGCTTCGGAATGTAACTCACAAACTGAGTCCAATTTGAGACGTTGACGAACGGATGGAGCAAACTTATTTTGACTGGTCCCGAATCTTGTTCCAACACATCAAATGTGTTGATTTATTTGTAATACAAGAGTCTGAGTCCCAATTACGAGGTCCGGTGCGAAAAGGTCTCAAGTTATAGGTTCGGATGTAACACACAACTGAGTCCAATTTGAGACGTTGACGCACGATGGAGCTAACTTGTTTCGACTGTCACGAATCTTGTTCCACCACTTCAAATGTGATGAACAATAGTAATGGAAGAGTTCGAGTCCAATTACGAGCTCCGGTTGCGAAAAAGTCACAAGTTATAGGTGTCGGAACGTAACACACAAACTGAGTCCAATGTGAGACGAATGACGAACGGATGGAGCTAACTTGTTTCGACTGTCCCGACTGTTGTTTCCAACACATCAAATGTGTTGAAATAATAGTAATACAAGAGTTTTGAGTCCAATTACGAGGTTCGGTTTCGAAAAAGTCACAAGTTATTGGCTTCGGAATGTAACACACAAACTATGTCCAATTGAGATGTTGACGAACAGATGGAGCTAACTTGTTTGCCTGTCCCGAATCATGTCCAATACTTCAAATGTGTTAAACAATAATAATGGAAGAGTTTGAGTAAAATTACGAGGTCTGATTGCGACAAAGTCACAAGTTTATATGCTTCAGAATGTTACACACAAATTGAGTCGAATTGAGACGTTGATGCACGGATGGAGCTAACTTGTTTCGACTGTCCCAAATCTTATTCCAACACTTCAAATCTGTTGAAACAATAGTAATAGAAAAGTTTGAGTCCAATTACGAGGTCCGGTTGCGAAAAAGTCACAAGTTATAGGCTTAGGAATGTAACACACAAACTGAGTCCAATTTGAGACGTTGACGCACGATGGACTAACTTGTTTCGACCGTCCCGAATCTTGTTCCAACACAACGAATGTGTTGAAACAATAGTTATAGAAGAGTTTGAGTCCAATCACGAGCCGGTTGCGAAAAAGTCACAAGTTATAGGCTTCGGAATGCAACACAGAAACTGAGTCCAATTTGAGACGTTGACGAACGACGGAGCTAACTTGTTTCGACAGTCCCGAATCTTGTTCCAACACTTCAAATAGTTGAAACAATAGTAATGGAAAGTATGATCTAATGAGGTCCGATTGCAAAAAAGTCACAAGTTATAGCTTCGGAATGTAACACACAAACTGAGTCCAATTTGAGACGTTGACGCACGGATGGAGCTAACTATTTCGACGTCCCGAATCTTGTTCCAACACATCATCAAATGTGTTGAAATAATAGTAATACAAGAGTTTGAGTCCAATTACGAGTCCGGTTGCGAAAAAGTCACAAGTTATAAGCTTCGAATGTAACACACAAACTGAGTCCAATTTGAGACGTTGACGCACGGATGGGAGCTAACTTGTTTCGACTGTCCCAAATATTGTTCCAACACTTCAAATCTTTAAAACAATAGTAATGAAGAGTTTGAGTCTAATTATGAGGTCCGTTGCGAAAAAGTCACAAGTTATAGGCTTCGGAATGTAACACACAAACTGAGTCCAATTGAGACGTTGACGCACGGATGGAGCTAACTTGTTTCGAACGTCTCGCATCTTGTTCCAACACATCAAATGTGTTGAAATAATAGTAATACAAGAGTTTGAGGTCCAATTACGAGGTCCGGTTGCGAAAAGATCACAAGTTATAGGCTTCGGAATGCAACACAGAAACTGAGTCCAATTGAGACGTTGACGAACGGACGGAGCTAACTTGTTTGACAGTCCCGAATCATTGTTCAACACTTCAAATATGTTGAAACAATAGTAATGGAAGAGTTTGAGTCTAATTATGAGGTCCGGTTGCGGAAAAAGTCACAAGTTATAGGCTTCGGAATGTAACACAGAAATTGAGTCCAATTTGAGACGGTTGACGAACGGATGGAGCTAACTTGTTTTCGACTGTCCCGAATCTTGTTCCCACACTTCAAATATGTTGAAACAATAGTAATGGGGAAGAGTATGAGTCTAATTAGAGGTCCGGTTGCAAAAAAGTCACAAGTTATAGGCTTCGGAATGTAACTCCACAAACTGAGTCCAATTTGAGACGTTGACGACCGATGGAGCAAACTTATTTTGACTGTCCCAGATCTTGTTCCAACACATCAAATGGTGTTGATTTATTTGTAATACAAGAGTCCTGAGTCCAATTACGAGGTCCGGTTGCGAAAAAGTCTCAAGTTATAGGGTTCGGAATGTAACACACAAACTGAGTCCAATTTGAGACGTTGACGCACGGATGGAGCTAACTTGTTTCGACTGTCACGAATCTTGTTCCACCTCCACTTCAAATGTGATGAAACATTCAGTAATAGGAAGAGTTCGAGTCCAATTACGAGCTCCGGTGCGAAAAAGTCACAAGTTATAGGGTTCGGAACGTAACACACAAACCTGAGTCCAATTTGAGACGATGACGAACGGATGGAGCTAACTTGTTTCGGACCGTCCCGAATGTTGTTCCAACACATCAAATGTGTTGAAATAATAGTAATACAAGAGTTTGAGTCTAATTACGAGGTCCGGTTGCGAAAAAGTCACAAGTTATAAGCTTCGGAATGTAACACACAAACTGAGTCCAATTTGAGACGTTGACGCACGGATGGAGCTAACTTGTTTCGACTGTCCCAAATATTGTTCCAACACTTCAAAATCTGTTAAAACAATAGTAATGGAAGAGTTTGAGTCTATATATGAGGTCCGGTTGCGAAAAATGTCAGCAGTTATAGGCTTCAGAATGTAACACAGAAACTGAGTCCAATTGAGACTTTGACGAACGGATGGAGCTAACTTGTTTTGCCTGTCCCGATCATGTTCCAATACTTCAAATGTGTTGAAACAATAATAATGGAAGAGTTTGAGTAAAATTGACGAGGCTGATTGGCGACAAAGTCACAAGTTATATGCTTCTGAAAGTTACAACACAAATTGAGTCGAATTTGAAGACGTTGATGCACGGATGGAGCTAACTTGTTTCGACTGTCCCAAATCTTATTCCAACACTTCAAATCAGTTGAAAACAATAGTAATAGAAGAGTTTGAGTCCAATTACGAGGTCCGGTTGCGAAAAAGTCACAAGTTATAGGCTTAGGACTGTAACACACAAACTGAGTCCACTTTGAGACGTTGACGCACGGATGGAGCTAACTTGTTTCGAACCGTCCCGAATCTTGTTCCAACACAACGAATGTGTTGAAACAATAGTTATAGAAGAGTTTGAGTCCAATCACGAGGTCCGGTTGCGAAAAAGTCACAAGTATAGGCTTCGGAATGCAACACAGAAACTGAGTCCAATTTGAGACGTTGACGAACGGACGGAGCTAACTTGTTTCGACAGTCCCCGAATCTTGTTCCAACACTTCAAATATGTTGAAACAATAGTAATGGAAGAGTATGAGTCTAATTATGAGGTCCGGTTGCGAAAAAGTCACAAGTTATAGGCTTCAGAAGTGTAACACAGAAACCTGAGTCCAATTTGAGACTTTGACGAACGGATGGAGCTAACTTGTTTCGACTGTCCCGAATCTTGTTCCAACACTTCAAATATGTTGAAACAATTGTAATGGAAGAGTATGAGTCTAATTATGAGGTCCGGTTGCAAAAAAGTCACAAGTTATAGGCTTCGGAATGTAACTCACAAACTGAGTCCATTTGAGACGTTGACGAACGGATGGAGCTAACTTGTTTCGACTGTCCCAAATATTGTTCCAACACTTCAAATCTGTTAAAACAATAGTAATGGAAGAGTTTGAGTCCTAATTATGAGGTCCGGTTGCGAAAAAGTCACAAGTTATAGGCTTCGGAATGTAACACACAAACTGAGTCCAATTTGAGACGTTGACGCACGGATGGAGCTAACTTGTTTCGGACCGTCCCGAATCTTGTTCCAACACATCAAATGTGTTGAAACAATAGTAATAGAAGAGTTGAGTCAATTACGAGGTCCGGTTGCGAAAAAGTCACAAGTTATAGGCTTCGGAATGCAACACAGAAACTGAGTCTATTTGAGACGTTGACGTACGGATGGAGCTAACTTGTTTCGACTGTCCCAAATATTGTTTTCCAACACTTCAAATCTGTTAAAACAATAGTAATGGAAGAGTTTGAGTCTAATTATGAGGTCCGTTTGCGAAAAAGTCACAAGTTATAGGCTTCGGAATGTAACACAGAAATTGAGTCCAATTTGAGACTTTGACGAACGGATGGAGCTAACTTGTTTCGACTGTCCCCGAATCTTTGTTCCAACACTTCAAATATGTTGAAACAATTGTAATGGAAGAGTATGAGTCCTAATTATGAGGTCCGGTTGCAAAAAAGTCACAAGTTATAGGCTTCGGAATGTACTCACAAACTGAGTCCAATTTGAGACGTTGACGAACGGATGGAGCTAACTTGTTTCGACTGTCCCAAATATTGTTCCAACACTTCAAATCTGTTAAAACAATAGTAATGGAAGAGTTTGAGTCTAATTATGAGGTCCGGTTGCGAAAAACGTCACAAGTTATAGGCTTCGGAATGTAACACACAAACTGAGTCCAATTTGAGACGTTGACGCACGGATGGAGCTAACTTGTTTTCGACCGTCCGAATCTTGTTCCACACACATCAAATGTGTTGAAACAATAGTAATAGAAGAGTTTGAGTCCAATTACGAGGTCCCGGTTGCGAAAAAAGTCACAAGTTATAGGCTTCGGAATGCAACACAGAACCTGAGTCTAATTTGAGACGTTGACGTACGGATGGAGCTAACTTGTTTCGACTGTCCCAAATATTGTTCCAAACACTTCAAATCTGTTAAAACAATAGTAATGGAAGAGTTTGAGTCTAATTATGAGGTTCCGGTTGCGAAAAAGTCACAAGTTATAGGCTTCGGAATGTAACACAGAAATTGAGTCCAATTTGAGACGTTGACGAACGGATGGGAGCTAACTTGTTTCGACTGTCCCGAATCATGTTCCAACACCTTCAAATATGTTGAAACAATAGTAATGGAAGAGTATGAGTCTAATTATGAGGTCCGGTTGCAAAAAGTCACAGTTATAGGCTTCGGAATGTACTCACAAAACTGAGTTCCAATTTGAGACGTTGACGAACGGATGGAGCAAACTTATTTTGACTGTCCCGAATCTTGTTCCAACACATCAAATGTGTTGATTTATTTGTAATACAAGAGTCTGAGTCCAATTACGAGGTCCGGTTGCGAAAAGGTCTCAAGTTATAGGTTCGGAATGTAACACACAACTGAGTCCAATTTGAGACGTTGACGCACGGATGGAGCTAACTTGTTTCGACTGTCACGAATCTTGTTCCACCACTTCAAATGTGATGAAACAATAGTAATGGAAGAGTTCGAGTCCAATTACGAGCTCCGGTTGCGAAAAAGTCACAAGTTATAGGGTTCGGAACGTAACACACAAACTGAGTCCAATTTGAGACGATGACGAACGGATGGAGCTAACTTGTTTCGACCGTCCCGAATGTTGTTCCAACACATCAATGTGTTGAAATAATAGTAATACAAGAGTTTGAGTCCAATTACGAGGTTCGGTTTCGAAAAAGTCACAAGTTATTGGCTTCGGAATGTAACACACAAACTATGTCCAATTTGAGATGTTGTCGAACAGATGGAGCTAACTTGTTTTGCCTGTCCCGAATCATGTTCCAATACTTCAAATGTGTTGAAACAATAATAATGGAAGAGTTTGAGTAAAATTACGAGGTCTGATTGCGACAAAGTCACAAGTTATATGCTTCAGAATGTTACACACAAATTGAGTCGAATTTGAGACGTTGATGCACGGATGGAGCTAACTTGTTTCGACTGTCCCAAATCTTATTCCAACACTTCAAATCTGTTGAAACATTAGTAATAGAAGAGTTTGAGTCCAATTACGAGGGTCCGGTTGCGAAAAAGTCACAAGTTATAGGCTTAGGAATGTAACACACAAACTGAGTCCAATTTGAGACGTTGACGCACGGATGGAGCTAACTTGTTTCGACCGTCCCGAATCTTGTTCCAACACAACGAATGTGTTGAAACAATAGTTATAGAGAGTTTGAGTCCAATCACGAGGTCCGGTTGCGAAAAAGTCACAAGTTATAGGCTTCGGAATGCAACACAGAAACTGAGTCTAATTTGAGACGTTGACGTACGGATGGAGCTAACTTGTTTCGACTGTCCCAATATTGTTCCAACACTTCAAATCTGTTAAAACAATAGTAATGGAAGAGTTTGAGTCTAATTATGAGGTCCGGTTGCGAAAAAGTCACAAGTTATAGGCTTCGGAATGTAACACACAAACTGAGTCCAATTTGAGACGTTGACGCACGGATGGAGCTAACTTGTTTCGACCGTCCCGAATCTTGTTCCAACACATCAAATGTGTTGAAACAATAGTAATAGAAGAGTTTGAGTCCAATTACGAGGTCCGGTTGCGAAAAAGTCACAAGTTATAGGCTTCGGAATGCAACACAGAAACTGAGTCTAATTCGAGACGTTGACGTACGGATGGAGCTAACTTGTTTCGACTGTCCCAAATATTGTTCCAACACTTCAAATCTGTTAAAACAATAGTAATGGAAGAGTTTGAGTCTAATTATGAGGTCCGGTTGCGAAAAAGTCACAAGTTATAGGCTTCGGAATGTAACACAGAAATTGAGTCCAATTTGAGACGTTGACGAACGGATGGAGCTAACTTGTTTTCGACTGTCCCGAATCTTGTTCCAACACTTCAAATATGTTGAAACAATAGTAATGGAAGAGTATGAGTCTAATTATGAGGTCCGGTTGCAAAAAAGTCACAAGTTATAGGCTTCGGAATGTAACTCACAAACTGAGTCCAATTTGAGACGTTGACGAACGGATGGAGCTAACTTGTTTCGACTGTCCCGAATCTTGTTCAACACTTCAAATGTGTTGAAACAATAGTAATAGAAGAGTTTGAGTCCAATCACGAGGTCCGGTTGCGAAAAAGTCACAAGTTATAGACTTCGGAATGCAACACAGAAACTGAGTCCAATTTGAGACATTGACGTACGGATGGAGCTAACTTGTTTCGACTGTCCCAAATATTATTCCAACACTTCAAATCTGTTGAAACAATAGTAATAGAAGAGTTTGAGTCCAATTACGAGGTCCGGTTGCGAAAAAGTCACAAGTTATAGGCTTAGGAACGTAACACACAAACTGAGTCCAATTTGAGACGTTGACGAACGGATGGAGCTAACTTATTTTGACTATCCCGAATCTTGTTTCAACACTTCAAATGTGTTGAAACAATAGTAATAGAAGAGTTTGAGTCCAATCACGAGGTCCGGTTGCGAAAAAGTCACAAGTTATAGACTTCGGAATGCAACACAGAAACTGAGTCCAATTTGAGACATTGACGTACGGATGGAGCTAACTTGTTTCGACTGTCCCAAATATTGTTCCCACACTTCAAATCTGTTGAAACAATAGTAATGGAAGAGTTTGAGTCTAATTATGAGGTCCGGTTGCGAAAAAGTCACAAGTTATAGGCTTCAGAATGTAACACAGAAACTGAGTCCCAATTTGAAACTTTGACGAACGGATGGAGCTAACTTGTTTCGACTGTCCCGAATCTTGTTCCAACACTTCAATATGTTGAAACAATTGTAATGGAAGAGTATGAGTCTAATTATGAGGTCCGGTTGCAAAAAAGTCACAAGTTATAGGCTTCGGAATGTAACTCACAAACTGAGTCCAATTTGAGACATTGACGAACGGATGGAGCTAACTAGTTTCGACCGTCCCGAATCTTGTTCCAACACATCAAATGTGTTGAAATAATAGTAATACAAGAGTTTGAGTCCAATTACGAGTTCCGGTGGCGAAAAAGTCACAAGTTATAGGCTTCGGAATGTAACACACAAACTGAGTCCAATTTGAGACGTTGACGCACGGATGGAGCTAACTTGTTTCGACCGTCCCGAATCTTGTTCCAACACATCAAATGTGTTGAAACAATAGTAATAGAAGAGTTTGAGTCCAATTACGAGGTCCGGTGCGAAAAAGTCACAAGTTATAGGCTTCGGAATGCAACACAGAAACTGAGTCTAATTTGAGACGTTGACGTACGGATGGAGCTAACTTGTTTCGACTGTCCCAAATATTGTTCCAACACTTCAAATCTGTTAAAACAATAGTAATGGAAGAGTTTGAGTCTAATTATGAGGTCCGGTTGCGAAAAAGTCACAAGTTATAGGCTTCGGAATGTAACACAGAAATTGAGTCCAATTTGAGACGTTGACGAACGGATGGAGCTAACTTGTTTCGACTGTCCCGAATCTTGTTCCAACACTTCAAATATGTTGAAACAATAGTAATGGAAGAGTATGAGTCTAATTATGAGGTCCGGTTGCAAAAAAGTCACAAGTTATAGTCTTCGGAATGTAACTCACAAACTGAGTCCAATTTGAGACGTTGACGAACGGATGGAGCTAACTAGTTTCGACCGTCCCGAATCTTGTTCCAACACATCAAATGTGTTGAAATAATAGTAATACAAGAGTTTGAGTCCAATTACGAGGTCCGGTTGCGAAAAAGTCACAAGTTATAGCCTTCGGAATGTAACAAGTCACAATGCGACAAAAAGTCACAAGTTATAGCCTTCGGAAATAATAATAATGGAAGAGTTTGAGTAAAATTACGAGGTCTGATTGCGACAAAGTCACAAGTTATAGGGTTCGGAATGTTACACACAAATTGAGTCGAATTTGAGACGTTGACGAACGGACGGAGCTAACTTGTTTCGACAGTCCCGAATCTTGTTCCAACACTTCAAATATGTTGAAACAATAGTAATGGAAGAGTATGAGTCTAATTATGAGGTCCGGTTGCAAAAAAAGTCACAAGTTATAGGCTTCGGAATGTAACTCACAAACTGAGTCCAATTTGAGACGTTGACGAACGGATGGAGCAAACTTATTTTGACTGTCCCGAATCTTGTTCCAACACATCAAATGTGTTGATTTATTTGTAATACAAGAGTCTGAGTCCAATTACGAGGTCCGGTTGCGAAAAGGTCTCAAGTTATAGGTTCGGAATGTAACACACAAACTGAGTCCAATTTGAGACGTTGACGCACGGATGGAGCTAACTTGTTTCGACTGTCACGAATCTTGTTCCACCACTTCAAATGTGATGAAACAATAGTAATGGAAGAGTTCGAGTCCAATTACGAGCTCCGGTTGCGAAAAAGTCACAAGTTATAGGGTTCGGAACGTAACACACAAACTGAGTCCAATTTGAGACGATGACGAACGGATGGAGCTAACTTGTTTCGACTGTCCCGAATGTTGTTCCAACACATCAAATGTGTTGAAATAATAGTAATACAAGAGTTTGAGTCCAATTACGAGGTTCGGTTTCGAAAAAGTCACAAGTTATTGGCTTCGGAATGTAACACACAAACTATGTCCAATTTGAGATGTTGACGAACAGATGGAGCTAACTTGTTTTGCCTGTCCCGAATCATGTTCCAATACTTCAAATGTGTTGAAACAATAATAATGGAAGAGTTTGAGTAAAATTACGAGGTCTGATTGCGACAAAGTCACAAGTTATATGCTTCAGAATGTTACACACAAATTGAGTCGAATTTGAGACGTTGATGCACGGATGGAGCTAACTTGTTTCGACTGTCCCAAATCTTATTCCAACACTTCAAATCTGTTGAAACAATAGTAATAGAAAAGTTTGAGTCCAATTACGAGGTCCGGTTGCGAAAAAGTCACAAGTTATAGGCTTAGGAATGTAACACACAAACTGAGTCCAATTTGAGACGTTGACGCACGGATGGAGCTAACTTGTTTCGACCGTCCCGAATCTTGTTCCAACACAACGAATGTGTTGAAACAATAGTTATAGAAGAGTTTGAGTCCAATCACGAGGTCCGGTTGCGAAAAAGTCACAAGTTATAGGCTTCGGAATGCAACACAGAAACTGAGTCTAATTTGAGACGTTGACGTACGGATGGAGCTAACTTGTTTCGACTGTCCCAAATATTGTTCCAACACTTCAAATCTGTTAAAACAATAGTAATGGAAGAGTTTGAGTCTAATTATGAGGTCCGGTTGCGAAAAAGTCACAAGTTATAGGCTTCGGAATGTAACACAGAAATTGAGTCCAATTTGAGACGTTGACGAACGGATGGAGCTAACTTGTTTCGACTGTCCCGAATCTTGTTCCAACACTTCAAATATGTTGAAACAATAGTAATGGAAGAGTATGAGTCTAATTATGAGGTCCGGTTGCAAAAAAGTCACAAGTTATAGGCTTCGGAATGTAACTCACAAACTGAGTCCAATTTGAGACGTTGACGAACGGATGGAGCAAACTTATTTTGACTGTCCCGAATCTTGTTCCAACACATCAAATGTGTTGATTTATTTGTAATACAAGAGTCTGAGTCCAATTACGAGGTCCGGTTGCGAAAAGGTCTCAAGTTATAGGTTCGGAATGTAACACACAAACTGAGTCCAATTTGAGACGTTGACGCACGGATGGAGCTAACTTGTTTCGACTGTCACGAATCTTGTTCCACCACTTCAAATGTGATGAAACAATAGTAATGGAAGAGTTCGAGTCCAATTACGAGCTCCGGTTGCGAAAAAGTCACAAGTTATAGGGTTCGGAACGTAACACACAAACTGAGTCCAATTTGAGACGATGACGAACGGATGGAGCTAACTTGTTTCGACCGTCCCGAATGTTGTTCCAACACATCAAATGTGTTGAAATAATAGTAATACAAGAGTTTGAGTCCAATTACGAGGTTCGGTTTCGAAAAAGTCACAAGTTATTGGCTTCGGAATGTAACACACAAACTATGTCCAATTTGAGATGTTGACGAACAGATGGAGCTAACTTGTTTTGCCTGTCCCGAATCATGTTCCAATACTTCAAATGTGTTGAAACAATAATAATGGAAGAGTTTGAGTAAAATTACGAGGTCTGATTGCGACAAAGTCACAAGTTATATGCTTCAGAATGTTACACACAAATTGAGTCGAATTTGAGACGTTGATGCACGGATGGAGCTAACTTGTTTCGACTGTCCCAAATCTTATTCCAACACTTCAAATCTGTTGAAACATTAGTAATAGAAGAGTTTGAGTCCAATTACGAGGTCCGGTTGCGAAAAAGTCACAAGTTATAGGCTTAGGAATGTAACACACAAACTGAGTCCAATTTGAGACGTTGACGCACGGATGGAGCTAACTTGTTTCGACCGTCCCGAATCTTGTTCCAACACAACGAATGTGTTGAAACAATAGTTATAGAAGAGTTTGAGTCCAATCACGAGGTCCGGTTGCGAAAAAGTCACAAGTTATAGGCTTCGGAATGCAACACAGAAACTGAGTCTAATTTGAGACGTTGACGTACGGATGGAGCTAACTTGTTTCGACTGTCCCAAATATTGTTCCAACACTTCAAATCTGTTAAAACAATAGTAATGGAAGAGTTTGAGTCTAATTATGAGGTCCGGTTGCGAAAAAGTCACAAGTTATAGGCTTCGGAATGTAACACACAAACTGAGTCCAATTTGAGACGTTGACGCACGGATGGAGCTAACTTGTTTCGACCGTCCCGAATCTTGTTCCAACACATCAAATGTGTTGAAACAATAGTAATAGAAGAGTTTGAGTCCAATTACGAGGTCCGGTTGCGAAAAAGTCACAAGTTATAGGCTTCGGAATGCAACACAGAAACTGAGTCTAATTCGAGACGTTGACGTACGGATGGAGCTAACTTGTTTCGACTGTCCCAAATATTGTTCCAACACTTCAAATCTGTTAAAACAATAGTAATGGAAGAGTTTGAGTCTAATTATGAGGTCCGGTTGCGAAAAAGTCACAAGTTATAGGCTTCGGAATGTAACACAGAAATTGAGTCCAATTTGAGACGTTGACGAACGGATGGAGCTAACTTGTTTCGACTGTCCCGAATCTTGTTCCAACACTTCAAATATGTTGAAACAATAGTAATGGAAGAGTATGAGTCTAATTATGAGGTCCGGTTGCAAAAAAAGTCACAAGTTATAGGCTTCGGAATGTAACTCACAAACTGAGTCCAATTTGAGACGTTGACGAACGGATGGAGCTAACTTGTTTCGACTGTCCCGAATCTTGTTTCAACACTTCAAATGTGTTGAAACAATAGTAATAGAAGAGTTTGAGTCCAATCACGAGGTCCGGTTGCGAAAAAGTCACAAGTTATAGACTTCGGAATGCAACACAGAAACTGAGTCCAATTTGAGACATTGACGTACGGATGGAGCTAACTTGTTTCGACTGTCCCAAATATTATTCCAACACTTCAAATCTGTTGAAACAATAGTAATAGAAGAGTTTGAGTCCAATTACGAGGTCCGGTTGCGAAAAAGTCACAAGTTATAGGCTTAGGAACGTAACACACAAACTGAGTCCAATTTGAGACGTTGACGAACGGATGGAGCTAACTTATTTTGACTATCCCGAATCTTGTTTCAACACTTCAAATGTGTTGAAACAATAGTAATAGAAGAGTTTGAGTCCAATCACGAGGTCCGGTTGCGAAAAAGTCACAAGTTATAGACTTCGGAATGCAACACAGAAACTGAGTCCAATTTGAGACATTGACGTACGGATGGAGCTAACTTGTTTCGACTGTCCCAAATATTATTCCAACACTTCAAATCTGTTGAAACAATAGTAATAGAAGAGTTTGAGTCCAATTACGAGGTCCGGTTGCGAAAAAGTCACAAGTTATAGGCTTAGGAACGTAACACACAAACTGAGTCCAATTTGAGACGTTGACGAACGGATGGAGCTAACTTATTTTGACTATCCCGAATCTTGTTTCAACACTTCAAATGTGTTGAAACAATAGTAATAGAAGAGTTTGAGTCCAATCACGAGGTCCGGTTGCGAAAAAGTCACAAGTTATAGACTTCGGAATGCAACACAGAAACTGAGTCCAATTTGAGACATTGACGTACGGATGGAGCTAACTTGTTTCGACTGTCCCAAATATTGTTCCCACACTTCAAATCTGTTGAAACAATAGTAATGGAAGAGTTTGAGTCTAATTATGAGGTCCGGTTGCGAAAAAGTCACAAGTTATAGGCTTCAGAATGTAACACAGAAACTGAGTCCAATTTGAAACTTTGACGAACGGATGGAGCTAACTTGTTTCGACTGTCCCGAATCTTGTTCCAACACTTCAAATATGTTGAAACAATTGTAATGGAAGAGTATGAGTCTAATTATGAGGTCCGGTTGCAAAAAAGTCACAAGTTATAGGCTTCGGAATGTAACTCACAAACTGAGTCCAATTTGAGACATTGACGAACGGATGGAGCTAACTAGTTTCGACCGTCCCGAATCTTGTTCCAACACATCAAATGTGTTGAAATAATAGTAATACAAGAGTTTGAGTCCAATTACGAGTTCCGGTGGCGAAAAAGTCACAAGTTATAGGCTTCGGAATGTAACACACAAACTGAGTCCAATTTGAGACGTTGACGCACGGATGGAGCTAACTTGTTTCGACCGTCCCGAATCTTGTTCCAACACATCAAATGTGTTGAAACAATAGTAATAGAAGAGTTTGAGTCCAATTACGAGGTCCGGTTGCGAAAAAGTCACAAGTTATAGGCTTCGGAATGCAACACAGAAACTGAGTCTAATTTGAGACGTTGACGTACGGATGGAGCTAACTTGTTTCGACTGTCCCAAATATTGTTCCAACACTTCAAATCTGTTAAAACAATAGTAATGGAAGAGTTTGAGTCTAATTATGAGGTCCGGTTGCGAAAAAGTCACAAGTTATAGGCTTCGGAATGTAACACAGAAATTGAGTCCAATTTGAGACGTTGACGAACGGATGGAGCTAACTTGTTTCGACTGTCCCGAATCTTGTTCCAACACTTCAAATATGTTGAAACAATAGTAATGGAAGAGTATGAGTCTAATTATGAGGTCCGGTTGCAAAAAAGTCACAAGTTATAGTCTTCGGAATGTAACTCACAAACTGAGTCCAATTTGAGACGTTGACGAACGGATGGAGCTAACTAGTTTCGACCGTCCCGAATCTTGTTCCAACACATCAAATGTGTTGAAATAATAGTAATACAAGAGTTTGAGTCCAATTACGAGGTCCGGTTGCGAAAAAGTCACAAGTTATAGCCTTCGGAATGTAACAAGTCACAATGCGACAAAAAGTCACAAGTTATAGCCTTCGGAAATAATAATAATGGAAGAGTTTGAGTAAAATTACGAGGTCTGATTGCGACAAAGTCACAAGTTATAGGGTTCGGAATGTTACACACAAATTGAGTCGAATTTGAGACGTTGACGAACGGACGGAGCTAACTTGTTTCGACAGTCCCGAATCTTGTTCCAACACTTCAAATATGTTGAAACAATAGTAATGGAAGAGTATGAGTCTAATTATGAGGTCCGGTTGCAAAAAAGTCACAAGTTATAGGCTTCGGAATGTAACTCACAAACTGAGTCCAATTTGAGACGTTGACGAACGGATGGAGCAAACTTATTTTGACTGTCCCGAATCTTGTTCCAACACATCAAATGTGTTGATTTATTTGTAATACAAGAGTCTGAGTCCAATTACGAGGTCCGGTTGCGAAAAGGTCTCAAGTTATAGGTTCGGAATGTAACACACAAACTGAGTCCAATTTGAGACGTTGACGCACGGATGGAGCTAACTTGTTTCGACTGTCACGAATCTTGTTCCACCACTTCAAATGTGATGAAACAATAGTAATGGAAGAGTTCGAGTCCAATTACGAGCTCCGGTTGCGAAAAAGTCACAAGTTATAGGGTTCGGAACGTAACACACAAACTGAGTCCAATTTGAGACGATGACGAACGGATGGAGCTAACTTGTTTCGACTGTCCCGAATGTTGTTCCAACACATCAAATGTGTTGAAATAATAGTAATACAAGAGTTTGAGTCCAATTACGAGGTTCGGTTTCGAAAAAGTCACAAGTTATTGGCTTCGGAATGTAACACACAAACTATGTCCAATTTGAGATGTTGACGAACAGATGGAGCTAACTTGTTTTGCCTGTCCCGAATCATGTTCCAATACTTCAAATGTGTTGAAACAATAATAATGGAAGAGTTTGAGTAAAATTACGAGGTCTGATTGCGACAAAGTCACAAGTTATATGCTTCAGAATGTTACACACAAATTGAGTCGAATTTGAGACGTTGATGCACGGATGGAGCTAACTTGTTTCGACTGTCCCAAATCTTATTCCAACACTTCAAATCTGTTGAAACAATAGTAATAGAAAAGTTTGAGTCCAATTACGAGGTCCGGTTGCGAAAAAGTCACAAGTTATAGGCTTAGGAATGTAACACACAAACTGAGTCCAATTTGAGACGTTGACGCACGGATGGAGCTAACTTGTTTCGACCGTCCCGAATCTTGTTCCAACACAACGAATGTGTTGAAACAATAGTTATAGAAGAGTTTGAGTCCAATCACGAGGTCCGGTTGCGAAAAAGTCACAAGTTATAGGCTTCGGAATGCAACACAGAAACTGAGTCCAATTTGAGACGTTGACGAACGGACGGAGCTAACTTGTTTCGACAGTCCCGAATCTTGTTCCAACACTTCAAATATGTTGAAACAATAGTAATGGAAGAGTTTGAGTCTAATTATGAGGTCCGGTTGCGAAAAAGTCACAAGTTATAGGCTTCGGAATGTAACACAGAAATTGAGTCCAATTTGAGACGTTGACGAACGGATGGAGCTAACTTGTTTCGACTGTCCCGAATCTTGTTCCAACACTTCAAATATGTTGAAACAATAGTAATGGAAGAGTATGAGTCTAATTATGAGGTCCGGTTGCAAAAAAGTCACAAGTTATAGGCTTCGGAATGTAACTCACAAACTGAGTCCAATTTGAGACGTTGACGAACGGATGGAGCAAACTTATTTTGACTGTCCCGAATCTTGTTCCAACACATCAAATGTGTTGATTTATTTGTAATACAAGAGTCTGAGTCCAATTACGAGGTCCGGTTGCGAAAAGGTCTCAAGTTATAGGTTCGGAATGTAACACACAAACTGAGTCCAATTTGAGACGTTGACGCACGGATGGAGCTAACTTGTTTCGACTGTCACGAATCTTGTTCCACCACTTCAAATGTGATGAAACAATAGTAATGGAAGAGTTCGAGTCCAATTACGAGCTCCGGTTGCGAAAAAGTCACAAGTTATAGGGTTCGGAACGTAACACACAAACTGAGTCCAATTTGAGACGATGACGAACGGATGGAGCTAACTTGTTTCGACCGTCCCGAATGTTGTTCCAACACATCAAATGTGTTGAAATAATAGTAATACAAGAGTTTGAGTCCAATTATGAGGTTCGGTTTCGAAAAAGTCACAAGTTATTGGCTTCGGAATGTAACACACAAACTATGTCCAATTTGAGATGTTGACGAACAGATGGAGCTAACTTGTTTTGCCTGTCCCGAATCATGTTCCAATACATCAAATGTGTTGAAACAATAATAATGGAAGAGTTTGAGTAAAATTACGAGGTCTGATTGCGACAAAGTCACAAGTTATATGCTTCAGAATGTTACACACAAATTGAGTCGAATTTGAGACGTTGATGCACGGATGGAGCTAACTTGTTTCGACTGTCCCAAATCTTATTCCAACACTTCAAATCTGTTGAAACAATAGTAATAGAAGAGTTTGAGTCCAATTACGAGGTCCGGTTGCGAAAAAGTCACAAGTTATAGGCTTAGGAACGTAACACACAAACTGAGTCCAATTTGAGACGTTGACGAACGGATGGAGCTAACTTATTTTGACTATCCCGAATCTTGTTTCAACACTTCAAATGTGTTGAAACAATAGTAATAGAAGAGTTTGAGTCCAATCACGAGGTCCGGTTGCGAAAAAGTCACAAGTTATAGACTTCGGAATGCAACACAGAAACTGAGTCCAATTTGAGACATTGACGTACGGATGGAGCTAACTTGTTTCGACTGTCCCAAATATTGTTCCCACACTTCAAATCTGTTGAAACAATAGTAATGGAAGAGTTTGAGTCTAATTATGAGGTCCGGTTGCGAAAAAGTCACAAGTTATAGGCTTCAGAATGTAACACAGAAACTGAGTCCAATTTGAAACTTTGACGAACGGATGGAGCTAACTTGTTTCGACTGTCCCGAATCTTGTTCCAACACTTCAAATATGTTGAAACAATTGTAATGGAAGAGTATGAGTCTAATTATGAGGTCCGGTTGCAAAAAAGTCACAAGTTATAGGCTTCGGAATGTAACTCACAAACTGAGTCCAATTTGAGACATTGACGAACGGATGGAGCTAACTAGTTTCGACCGTCCCGAATCTTGTTCCAACACATCAAATGTGTTGAAATAATAGTAATACAAGAGTTTGAGTCCAATTACGAGTTCCGGTGGCGAAAAAGTCACAAGTTATAGGCTTCGGAATGTAACACACAAACTGAGTCCAATTTGAGACGTTGACGCACGGATGGAGCTAACTTGTTTCGACCGTCCCGAATCTTGTTCCAACACATCAAATGTGTTGAAACAATAGTAATAGAAGAGTTTGAGTCCAATTACGAGGTCCGGTTGCGAAAAAGTCACAAGTTATAGGCTTCGGAATGCAACACAGAAACTGAGTCTAATTTGAGACGTTGACGTACGGATGGAGCTAACTTGTTTCGACTGTCCCAAATATTGTTCCAACACTTCAAATCTGTTAAAACAATAGTAATGGAAGAGTTTGAGTCTAATTATGAGGTCCGGTTGCGAAAAAGTCACAAGTTATAGGCTTCGGAATGTAACACAGAAATTGAGTCCAATTTGAGACGTTGACGAACGGATGGAGCTAACTTGTTTCGACTGTCCCGAATCTTGTTCCAACACTTCAAATATGTTGAAACAATAGTAATGGAAGAGTATGAGTCTAATTATGAGGTCCGGTTGCAAAAAAGTCACAAGTTATAGGCTTCGGAATGTAACTCACAAACTGAGTCCAATTTGAGACGTTGACGAACGGATGGAGCTAACTAGTTTCGACCGTCCCGAATCTTGTTCCAACACATCAAATGTGTTGAAATAATAGTAATACAAGAGTTTGAGTCCAATTACGAGGTCCGGTTGCGAAAAAGTCACAAGTTATAGCCTTCGGAATGTAACAAGTCACAATGCGACAAAAAGTCACAAGTTATAGCCTTCGGAAATAATAATAATGGAAGAGTTTGAGTAAAATTACGAGGTCTGATTGCGACAAAGTCACAAGTTATAGGGTTCGGAATGTTACACACAAATTGAGTCGAATTTGAGACGTTGACGAACGGACGGAGCTAACTTGTTTCGACAGTCCCGAATCTTGTTCCAACACTTCAAATATGTTGAAACAATAGTAATGGAAGAGTATGAGTCTAATTATGAGGTCCGATTGCAAAAAAGTCACAAGTTATAGGCTTCGGAATGTAACACACAAACTGAGTCCAATTTGAGACGTTGACGCACGGATGGAGCTAACTAGTTTCGACCGTCCCGAATCTTGTTCCAACACATCAAATGTGTTGAAATAATAGTAATACAAGAGTTTGAGTCCAATTACGAGGTCCGGTTGCGAAAAAGTCACAAGTTATAAGCTTCGGAATGTAACACACAAACTGAGTCCAATTTGAGACGTTGACGCACGGATGGAGCTAACTTGTTTCGACTGTCCCAAATATTGTTCCAACACTTCAAATCTGTTAAAACAATAGTAATGGAAGAGTTTGAGTCTAATTATGAGGTCCGGTTGCGAAAAAGTCACAAGTTATAGGCTTCGGAATGTAACACACAAACTGAGTCCAATTTGAGACGTTGACGCACGGATGGAGCTAACTTGTTTCGAACGTCTCGAATCTTGTTCCAACACATCAAATGTGTTGAAATAATAGTAATACAAGAGTTTGAGTCCAATTACGAGGTCCGGTTGCGAAAAAGTCACAAGTTATAGGCTTCGGAATGCAACACAGAAACTGAGTCCAATTTGAGACGTTGACGAACGGACGGAGCTAACTTGTTTCGACAGTCCCGAATCTTGTTCCAACACTTCAAATATGTTGAAACAATAGTAATGGAAGAGTTTGAGTCTAATTATGAGGTCCGGTTGCGAAAAAGTCACAAGTTATAGGCTTCGGAATGTAACACAGAAATTGAGTCCAATTTGAGACGTTGACGAACGGATGGAGCTAACTTGTTTCGACTGTCCCGAATCTTGTTCCAACACTTCAAATATGTTGAAACAATAGTAATGGAAGAGTATGAGTCTAATTATGAGGTCCGGTTGCAAAAAAGTCACAAGTTATAGGCTTCGGAATGTAACTCACAAACTGAGTCCAATTTGAGACGTTGACGAACGGATGGAGCAAACTTATTTTGACTGTCCCGAATCTTGTTCCAACACATCAAATGTGTTGATTTATTTGTAATACAAGAGTCTGAGTCCAATTACGAGGTCCGGTTGCGAAAAAGTCTCAAGTTATAGGTTCGGAATGTAACACACAAACTGAGTCCAATTTGAGACGTTGACGCACGGATGGAGCTAACTTGTTTCGACTGTCACGAATCTTGTTCCACCACTTCAAATGTGATGAAACAATAGTAATGGAAGAGTTCGAGTCCAATTACGAGCTCCGGTTGCGAAAAAGTCACAAGTTATAGGGTTCGGAACGTAACACACAAACTGAGTCCAATTTGAGACGATGACGAACGGATGGAGCTAACTTGTTTCGACCGTCCCGAATGTTGTTCCAACACATCAAATGTGTTGAAATAATAGTAATACAAGAGTTTGAGTCTAATTACGAGGTCCGGTTGCGAAAAAGTCACAAGTTATAAGCTTCGGAATGTAACACACAAACTGAGTCCAATTTGAGACGTTGACGCACGGATGGAGCTAACTTGTTTCGACTGTCCCAAATATTGTTCCAACACTTCAAATCTGTTAAAACAATAGTAATGGAAGAGTTTGAGTCTAATTATGAGGTCCGGTTGCGAAAAAGTCACAAGTTATAGGCTTCAGAATGTAACACAGAAACTGAGTCCAATTTGAGACTTTGACGAACGGATGGAGCTAACTTGTTTTGCCTGTCCCGAATCATGTTCCAATACTTCAAATGTGTTGAAACAATAATAATGGAAGAGTTTGAGTAAAATTACGAGGTCTGATTGCGACAAAGTCACAAGTTATATGCTTCAGAATGTTACACACAAATTGAGTCGAATTTGAGACGTTGATGCACGGATGGAGCTAACTTGTTTCGACTGTCCCAAATCTTATTCCAACACTTCAAATCTGTTGAAACAATAGTAATAGAAGAGTTTGAGTCCAATTACGAGGTCCGGTTGCGAAAAAGTCACAAGTTATAGGCTTAGGAATGTAACACACAAACTGAGTCCAATTTGAGACGTTGACGCACGGATGGAGCTAACTTGTTTCGACCGTCCCGAATCTTGTTCCAACACAACGAATGTGTTGAAACAATAGTTATAGAAGAGTTTGAGTCCAATCACGAGGTCCGGTTGCGAAAAAGTCACAAGTTATAGGCTTCGGAATGCAACACAGAAACTGAGTCCAATTTGAGACGTTAACGAACGGATGGAGCTAACTTGTTTCGACAGTCCCGAATCTTTTTCCAACACTTCAAATATGTTGAAACAATAGTAATGGAAGAGTATGAGTCTAATTATGAGGTCCGATTGCAAAAAAGTCACAAGTTATAGGCTTCGGAATGTAATACACAAACTGAGTCCAATTTGAGACGTTGACGAACGGATGGAGCTAACTAGTTTCGACCGTCCCGAATCTTGTTCCAACACATCAAATGTGTTGAAATAATAGTAATACAAGAGTTTGAGTCCAATTACGAGGTCCGGTTGCGAAAAAGTCACAAGTTATAAGCTTCGGAATGTAACACACAAACTGAGTCCAATTTGAGACGTTGACGAACAGATGGAGCTAACTTGTTTTGCCTGTCCCGAATCATGTTCCAATACTTCAAATGTGTTGAAACAATAATAATGGAAGAGTTTGAGTAAAATTACGAGGTCTGATTGCGACAAAGTCACAAGTTATATGCTTCAGAATGTTACACACAAATTGAATCGAATTTGAGACGTTGATGCACGGATGGAGCTAACTTGTTTCGACTGTCCCAAATCTTATTCCAACACTTCAAATCTGTTGAAACAATAGTAATAGAAGAGTTTGAGTCCAATTACGAGGTCCGGTTGCGAAAAAGTCACAAGTTATAGGCTTAGGAATGTAACACACAAACTGAGTCCAATTTGAGACGTTGACGCACGGATGGAGCTAACTTGTTTCGACCGTCCCGAATCTTGTTCCAACACAACGAATGTGTTGAAACAATAGTTATAGAAGAGTTTGAGTCCAATCACGAGGTCCGGTTGCGAAAAAGTCACAAGTTATAGGCTTCGGAATGCAACACAGAAACTGAGTCCAATTTGAGACGTTGACGAACGGACGGAGCTAACTTGTTTCGACAGTCCCGAATCTTGTTCCAACACTTCAAATATGTTGAAACAATAGTAATGGAAGAGTATGAGTCTAATTATGAGGTCCGGTTGCGAAAAAGTCACAAGTTATAGGCTTCAGAATGTAACACAGAAACTGAGTCCAATTTGAGACTTTGACGAACGGATGGAGCTAACTTGTTTCGACTGTCCCGAATCTTGTTCCAACACTTCAAATATGTTGAAACAATTGTAATGGAAGAGTATGAGTCTAATTATGAGGTCCGGTTGCAAAAAAGTCACAAGTTATAGGCTTCGGAATGTAACTCACAAACTGAGTCCAATTTGAGACGTTGACGAACGGATGGAGCTAACTTGTTTCGACTGTCCCAAATATTGTTCCAACACTTCAAATCTGTTAAAACAATAGTAATGGAAGAGTTTGAGTCTAATTATGAGGTCCGGTTGCGAAAAAGTCACAAGTTATAGGCTTCGGAATGTAACACACAAACTGAGTCCAATTTGAGACGTTGACGCACGGATGGAGCTAACTTGTTTCGACCGTCCCGAATCTTGTTCCAACACATCAAATGTGTTGAAACAATAGTAATAGAAGAGTTTGAGTCCAATTACGAGGTCCGGTTGCGAAAAAGTCACAAGTTATAGGCTTCGGAATGCAACACAGAAACTGAGTCTAATTTGAGACGTTGACGTACGGATGGAGCTAACTTGTTTCGACTGTCCCAAATATTGTTCCAACACTTCAAATCTGTTAAAACAATAGTAATGGAAGAGTTTGAGTCTAATTATGAGGTCCGGTTGCGAAAAAGTCACAAGTTATAGGCTTCGGAATGTAACACAGAAATTGAGTCCAATTTGAGACGTTGACGAACGGATGGAGCTAACTTGTTTCGACTGTCCCGAATCTTGTTCCAACACTTCAAATATGTTGAAACAATAGTAATGGAAGAGTATGAGTCTAATTATGAGGTCCGGTTGCAAAAAAGTCACAAGTTATAGGCTTCGGAATGTAACTCACAAACTGAGTCCAATTTGAGACGTTGACGAACGGATGGAGCAAACTTATTTTGACTGTCCCGAATCTTGTTCCAACACATCAAATGTGTTGATTTATTTGTAATACAAGAGTCTGAGTCCAATTACGAGGTCCGGTTGCGAAAAGGTCTCAAGTTATAGGTTCGGAATGTAACACACAAACTGAGTCCAATTTGAGACGTTGACGCACGGATGGAGCTAACTTGTTTCGACTGTCACGAATCTTGTTCCACCACTTCAAATGTGATGAAACAATAGTAATGGAAGAGTTCGAGTCCAATTACGAGCTCCGGTTGCGAAAAAGTCACAAGTTATAGGGTTCGGAACGTAACACACAAACTGAGTCCAATTTGAGACGATGACGAACGGATGGAGCTAACTTGTTTCGACCGTCCCGAATGTTGTTCCAACACATCAAATGTGTTGAAATAATAGTAATACAAGAGTTTGAGTCCAATTACGAGGTTCGGTTTCGAAAAAGTCACAAGTTATTGGCTTCGGAATGTAACACACAAACTATGTCCAATTTGAGATGTTGACGAACAGATGGAGCTAACTTGTTTTGCCTGTCCCGAATCATGTTCCAATACTTCAAATGTGTTGAAACAATAATAATGGAAGAGTTTGAGTAAAATTACGAGGTCTGATTGCGACAAAGTCACAAGTTATATGCTTCAGAATGTTACACACAAATTGAGTCGAATTTGAGACGTTGATGCACGGATGGAGCTAACTTGTTTCGACTGTCCCAAATCTTATTCCAACACTTCAAATCTGTTGAAACATTAGTAATAGAAGAGTTTGAGTCCAATTACGAGGTCCGGTTGCGAAAAAGTCACAAGTTATAGGCTTAGGAATGTAACACACAAACTGAGTCCAATTTGAGACGTTGACGCACGGATGGAGCTAACTTGTTTCGACCGTCCCGAATCTTGTTCCAACACAACGAATGTGTTGAAACAATAGTTATAGAAGAGTTTGAGTCCAATCACGAGGTCCGGTTGCGAAAAAGTCACAAGTTATAGGCTTCGGAATGCAACACAGAAACTGAGTCCAATTTGAGACGTTGACGAACGGACGGAGCTAACTTGTTTCGACAGTCCCGAATCTTGTTCCAACACTTCAAATATGTTGAAACAATAGTAATGGAAGAGTATGAGTCTAATTATGAGGTCCGGTTGCGAAAAAGTCACAAGTTATAGGCTTCAGAATGTAACACAGAAACTGAGTCCAATTTGAGACTTTGACGAACGGATGGAGCTAACTTGTTTCGACTGTCCCGAATCTTGTTCCAACACTTCAAATATGTTGAAACAATTGTAATGGAAGAGTATGAGTCTAATTATGAGGTCCGGTTGCAAAAAAGTCACAAGTTATAGGCTTCGGAATGTAACTCACAAACTGAGTCCAATTTGAGACGTTGACGAACGGATGGAGCTAACTAGTTTCGACCGTCCCGAATCTTGTTCCAACACATCAAATGTGTTGAAATAATAGTAATACAAGAGTTTGAGTCCAATTACGAGTTCCGGTGGCGAAAAAGTCACAAGTTATAGGCTTCGGAATGTAACACACAAACTGAGTCCAATTTGAGACGTTGACGCACGGATGGAGCTAACTTGTTTCGACCGTCCCGAATCTTGTTCCAACACATCAAATGTGTTGAAACAATAGTAATAGAAGAGTTTGAGTCCAATTACGAGGTCCGGTTGCGAAAAAGTCACAAGTTATAGGCTTCGGAATGCAACACAGAAACTGAGTCTAATTTGAGACGTTGACGTACGGATGGAGCTAACTTGTTTCGACTGTCCCAAATATTGTTCCAACACTTCAAATCTGTTAAAACAATAGTAATGGAAGAGTTTGAGTCTAATTATGAGGTCCGGTTGCGAAAAAGTCACAAGTTATAGGCTTCGGAATGTAACACACAAACTGAGTCCAATTTGAGACGTTGACGCACGGATGGAGCTAACTTGTTTCGACCGTCCCGAATCTTGTTCCAACACATCAAATGTGTTGAAACAATAGTAATAGAAGAGTTTGAGTCCAATTACGAGGTCCGGTTGCGAAAAAGTCACAAGTTATAGGCTTCGGAATGCAACACAGAAACTGAGTCTAATTCGAGACGTTGACGTACGGATGGAGCTAACTTGTTTCGACTGTCCCAAATATTGTTCCAACACTTCAAATCTGTTAAAACAATAGTAATGGAAGAGTTTGAGTCTAATTATGAGGTCCGGTTGCGAAAAAGTCACAAGTTATAGGCTTCGGAATGTAACACAGAAATTGAGTCCAATTTGAGATGTTGACGAACGGATGGAGCTAACTTGTTTCGACTGTCCCGAATCTTGTTCCAACACTTCAAATATGTTGAAACAATAGTAATGGAAGAGTATGAGTCTAATTATGAGGTCCGGTTGCAAAAAAGTCACAAGTTATAGGCTTCGGAATGTAACTCACAAACTGAGTCCAATTTGAGACGTTGACGAACGGATGGAGCAAACTTATTTTGACTGTCCCGAATCTTGTTCCAACACATCAAATGTGTTGATTTATTTGTAATACAAGAGTCTGAGTCCAATTACGAGGTCCGGTTGCGAAAAGGTCTCAAGTTATAGGTTCGGAATGTAACACACAAACTGAGTCCAATTTGAGACGTTGACGCACGGATGGAGCTAACTTGTTTCGACTGTCACGAATCTTGTTCCACCACTTCAAATGTGATGAAACAATAGTAATGGAAGAGTTCGAGTCCAATTACGAGCTCCGGTTGCGAAAAAGTCACAAGTTATAGGGTTCGGAACGTAACACACAAACTGAGTCCAATTTGAGACGATGACGAACGGATGGAGCTAACTTGTTTCGACTGTTCCGAATGTTGTTCCAACACATCAAATGTGTTGAAATAATAGTAATACAAGAGTTTGAGTCCAATTACGAGGTTCGGTTTCGAAAAAGTCACAAGTTATTGGCTTCGGAATGTAACACACAAACTATGTCCAATTTGAGATGTTGACGAACAGATGGAGCTAACTTGTTTTGCCTGTCCCGAATCATGTTCCAATACTTCAAATGTGTTGAAACAATAATAATGGAAGAGTTTGAGTAAAATTACGAGGTCTGATTGCGACAAAGTCACAAGTTATATGCTTCAGAATGTTACACACAAATTGAGTCGAATTTGAGACGTTGATGCACGGATGGAGCTAACTTGTTTCGACTGTCCCAAATCTTATTCCAACACTTCAAGTCTGTTGAAACAATAGTAATAGAAAAGTTTGAGTCCAATTACGAGGTCCGGTTGCGAAAAAGTCACAAGTTATAGGCTTAGGAATGTAACACACAAACTGAGTCCAATTTGAGACGTTGACGCACGGATGGAGCTAACTTGTTTCGACCGTCCCGAATCTTGTTCCAACACAACGAATGTGTTGAAACAATAGTTATAGAAGAGTTTGAGTCCAATCACGAGGTCCGGTTGCGAAAAGTCACAAGTTATAGGCTTCGGAATGCAACACAGAAACTGAGTCCAATTTGAGACGTTGACGAACGGACGGAGCTAACTTGTTTCGACAGTCCCGAATCTTGTTCCAACACTTCAAATATGTTGAAACAATAGTAATGGAAGAGTTTGAGTCTAATTATGAGGTCCGGTTGCGAAAAAGTCACAAGTTATAGGCTTCGGAATGTAACACAGAAATTGAGTCCAATTTGAGACGTTGACGAACGGATGGAGCTAACTTGTTTCGACTGTCCCGAATCTTGTTCCAACACTTCAAATATGTTGAAACAATAGTAATGGAAGAGTATGAGTCTAATTATGAGGTCCGGTTGCAAAAAAGTCACAAGTTATAGGCTTCGGAATGTAACTCACAAACTGAGTCCAATTTGAGACGTTGACGAACGGATGGAGCAAACTTATTTTGACTGTCCCGAATCTTGTTCCAACACATCAAATGTGTTGATTTATTTGTAATACAAGAGTCTGAGTCCAATTACGAGGTCCGGTTGCGAAAAGGTCTCAAGTTATAGGTTCGGAATGTAACACACAAACTGAGTCCAATTTGAGACGTTGACGCACGGATGGAGCTAACTTGTTTCGACTGTCACGAATCTTGTTCCACCACTTCAAATGTGATGAAACAATAGTAATGGAAGAGTTCGAGTCCAATTACGAGCTCCGGTTGCGAAAAAGTCACAAGTTATAGGGTTCGGAACGTAACACACAAACTGAGTCCAATTTGAGACGATGACGAACGGATGGAGCTAACTTGTTTCGACCGTCCCGAATGTTGTTCCAACACATCAAATGTGTTGAAATAATAGTAATACAAGAGTTTGAGTCCAATTATGAGGTTCGGTTTCGAAAAAGTCACAAGTTATTGGCTTCGGAATGTAACACACAAACTATGTCCAATTTGAGATGTTGACGAACAGATGGAGCTAACTTGTTTTGCCTGTCCCGAATCATGTTCCAATACATCAAATGTGTTGAAACAATAATAATGGAAGAGTTTGAGTAAAATTACGAGGTCTGATTGCGACAAAGTCACAAGTTATATGCTTCAGAATGTTACACACAAATTGAGTCGAATTTGAGACGTTGATGCACGGATGGAGCTAACTTGTTTCGACTGTCCCAAATCTTATTCCAACACTTCAAATCTGTTGAAACAATAGTAATAGAAGAGTTTGAGTCCAATTACGAGGTCCGGTTGCGAAAAAGTCACAAGTTATAGGCTTAGGAACGTAACACACAAACTGAGTCCAATTTGAGACGTTGACGAACGGATGGAGCTAACTTATTTTGACTATCCCGAATCTTGTTTCAACACTTCAAATGTGTTGAAACAATAGTAATAGAAGAGTTTGAGTCCAATCACGAGGTCCGGTTGCGAAAAAGTCACAAGTTATAGACTTCGGAATGCAACACAGAAACTGAGTCCAATTTGAGACATTGACGTACGGATGGAGCTAACTTGTTTCGACTGTCCCAAATATTGTTCCCACAATTCAAATCTGTTGAAACAATAGTAATGGAAGAGTTTGAGTCTAATTATGAGGTCCGGTTGCGAAAAAGTCACAAGTTATAGGCTTCAGAATGTAACACAGAAACTGAGTCCAATTTGAAACTTTGACGAACGGATGGAGCTAACTTGTTTCGACTGTCCCGAATCTTGTTCCAACACTTCAAATATGTTGAAACAATTGTAATGGAAGAGTATGAGTCTAATTATGAGGTCCGGTTGCAAAAAAGTCACAAGTTATAGGCTTCGGAATGTAACTCACAAACTGAGTCCAATTTGAGACATTGACGAACGGATGGAGCTAACTAGTTTCGACCGTCCCGAATCTTGTTCCAACACATCAAATGTGTTGAAATAATAGTAATACAAGAGTTTGAGTCCAATTACGAGTTCCGGTGGCGAAAAAGTCACAAGTTATAGGCTTCGGAATGTAACACACAAACTGAGTCCAATTTGAGACGTTGACGCACGGATGGAGCTAACTTGTTTCGACCGTCCCGAATCTTGTTCCAACACATCAAATGTGTTGAAACAATAGTAATAGAAGAGTTTGAGTCCAATTACGAGGTCCGGTTGCGAAAAAGTCACAAGTTATAGGCTTCGGAATGCAACACAGAAACTGAGTCTAATTTGAGACGTTGACGTACGGATGGAGCTAACTTGTTTCGACTGTCCCAAATATTGTTCCAACACTTCAAATCTGTTAAAACAATAGTAATGGAAGAGTTTGAGTCTAATTATGAGGTCCGGTTGCGAAAAAGTCACAAGTTATAGGCTTCGGAATGTAACACAGAAATTGAGTCCAATTTGAGACGTTGACGAACGGATGGAGCTAACTTGTTTCGACTGTCCCGAATCTTGTTCCAACACTTCAAATATGTTGAAACAATAGTAATGGAAGAGTATGAGTCTAATTATGAGGTCCGGTTGCAAAAAAGTCACAAGTTATAGGCTTCGGAATGTAACTCACAAACTGAGTCCAATTTGAGACGTTGACGAACGGATGGAGCAAACTTATTTTGACTGTCCCGAATCTTGTTCCAACACATCAAATGTGTTGATTTATTTGTAATACAAGAGTCTGAGTCCAATTACGAGGTCCGGTTGCGAAAAAGTCTCAAGTTATAGGTTCGGAATGTAACACACAAACTGAGTCCAATTTGAGACGTTGACGCACGGATGGAGCTAACTTGTTTCGACTGTCACGAATCTTGTTCCACCACTTCAAATGTGATGAAACAATAGTAATGGAAGAGTTCGAGTCCAATTACGAGCTCCGGTTGCGAAAAAGTCACAAGTTATAGGGTTCGGAACGTAACACACAAACTGAGTCCAATTTGAGACGATGACGAACGGATGGAGCTAACTTGTTTCGACCGTCCCGAATGTTGTTCCAACACATCAAATGTGTTGAAATAATAGTAATACAAGAGTTTGAGTCCAATTACGAGGTTCGGTTTCGAAAAAGTCACAAGTTATTGGCTTCGGAATGTAACACACAAACTATGTCCAATTTGAGATGTTGACGAACAGATGGAGCTAACTTGTTTTGCCTGTCCCGAATCATGTTCCAATACTTCAAATGTGTTGAAACAATAATAATGGAAGAGTTTGAGTAAAATTACGAGGTCTGATTGCAACAAAGTCACAAGTTATATGCTTCAGAATGTTACACACAAATTGAGTCGAATTTGAGACGTTGATGCACGGATGGAGCTAACTTGTTTCGACTGTCCCAAATCTTATTCCAACACTTCAAGTCTGTTGAAACAATAGTAATAGAAGAGTTTGAGTCCAATTACGAGGTCCGGTTGCGAAAAAGTCACAAGTTATAGGCTTAGGAATGTAACACACAAACTGAGTCCAATTTGAGACGTTGACGCACGGATGGAGCTAACTTGTTTCGACCGTCCCGAATCTTGTTCCAACACAACGAATGTGTTGAAACAATAGTTATAGAAGAGTTTGAGTCCAATCACGAGGTCCGGTTGCGAAAAAGTCACAAGTTATAGGCTTCGGAATGCAACACAGAAACTGAGTCCAATTTGAGACGTTGACGAACGGACGGAGCTAACTTGTTTCGACAGTCCCGAATCTTGTTCCAACACTTCAAATATGTTGAAACAATAGTAATGGAAGAGTTTGAGTCTAATTATGAGGTCCGGTTGCGAAAAAGTCACAAGTTATAGGCTTCGGAATGTAACACAGAAATTGAGTCCAATTTGAGACGTTGACGAACGGATGGAGCTAACTTGTTTCGACTGTCCCGAATCTTGTTCCAACACTTCAAATATGTTGAAACAATAGTAATGGAAGAGTATGAGTCTAATTATGAGGTCCGGTTGCAAAAAAGTCACAAGTTATAGGCTTCGGAATGTAACTCACAAACTGAGTCCAATTTGAGACGTTGACGAACGGATGGAGCAAACTTATTTTGACTGTCCCGAATCTTGTTCCAACACATCAAATGTGTTGATTTATTTGTAATACAAGAGTCTGAGTCCAATTACGAGGTCCGGTTGCGAAAAAGTCTCAAGTTATAGGTTCGGAATGTAACACACAAACTGAGTCCAATTTGAGACGTTGACGCACGGATGGAGCTAACTTGTTTCGACTGTCACGAATCTTGTTCCACCACTTCAAATGTGATGAAACAATAGTAATGGAAGAGTTCGAGTCCAATTACGAGCTCCGGTTGCGAAAAAGTCACAAGTTATAGGGTTCGGAACGTAACACACAAACTGAGTCCAATTTGAGACGATGACGAACGGATGGAGCTAACTTGTTTCGACCGTCCCGAATGTTGTTCCAACACATCAAATGTGTTGAAATAATAGTAATACAAGAGTTTGAGTCCAATTACGAGGTTCGGTTTCGAAAAAGTCACAAGTTATTGGCTTCGGAATGTAACACACAAACTATGTCCAATTTGAGATGTTGACGAACAGATGGAGCTAACTTGTTTTGCCTGTCCCGAATCATGTTCCAATACTTCAAATGTGTTGAAACAATAATAATGGAAGAGTTTGAGTAAAATTACGAGGTCTGATTGCGACAAAGTCACAAGTTATATGCTTCAGAATGTTACACACAAATTGAGTCGAATTTGAGACGTTGATGCACGGATGGAGCTAACTTGTTTCGACTGTCCCAAATCTTATTCCAACACTTCAAATCTGTTGAAACAATAGTAATAGAAGAGTTTGAGTCCAATTACGAGGTCCGGTTGCGAAAAAGTCAGAAGTTATAGGCTTAGGAACGTAACACACAAACTGAGTCCAATTTGAGACGTTGACGAACGGATGGAGCTAACTTATTTTGACTATCCCGAATCTTGTTTCAACACTTCAAATGTGTTGAAACAATAGTAATAGAAGAGTTTGAGTCCAATCACGAGGTCCGGTTGCGAAAAAGTCACAAGTTATAGACTTCGGAATGCAACACAGAAACTGAGTCCAATTTGAGACATTGACGTACGGATGGAGCTAACTTGTTTCGACTGTCCCAAATATTGTTCCCACACTTCAAATCTGTTGAAACAATAGTAATGGAAGAGTTTGAGTCTAATTATGAGGTCCGGTTGCGAAAAAGTCACAAGTTATAGGCTTCAGAATGTAACACAGAAACTGAGTCCAATTTGAGACTTTGACGAACGGATGGAGCTAACTTGTTTCGACTGTCCCGAATCTTGTTCCAACACTTCAAATATGTTGAAACAATTGTAATGGAAGAGTATGAGTCTAATTATGAGGTCCGGTTGCAAAAAAGTCACAAGTTATAGGCTTCGGAATGTAACTCACAAACTGAGTCCAATTTGAGACGTTGACGAACGGATGGAGCTAACTAGTTTCGACCGTCCCGAATCTTGTTCCAACACATCAAATGTGTTGAAATAATAGTAATACAAGAGTTTGAGTCTAATTACGAGTTCCGGTGGCGAAAAAGTCACAAGTTATAGGCTTCGGAATGTAACACACAAACTGAGTCCAATTTGAGACGTTGACGCACGGATGGAGCTAACTTGTTTCGACCGTCCCGAATCTTGTTCCAACACATCAAATGTGTTGAAACAATAGTAATAGAAGAGTTTGAGTCCAATTACGAGGTCCGGTTGCGAAAAAGTCACAAGTTATAGGCTTCGGAATGCAACACAGAAACTGAGTCTAATTTGAGACGTTGACGTACGGATGGAGCTAACTTGTTTCGACTGTCCCAAATATTGTTCCAACACTTCAAATCTGTTAAAACAATAGTAATGGAAGAGTTTGAGTCTAATTATGAGGTCCGGTTGCGAAAAAGTCACAAGTTATAGGCTTCGGAATGTAACACAGAAATTGAGTCCAATTTGAGACGTTGACGAACGGATGGAGCTAACTTGTTTCGACTGTCCCGAATCTTGTTCCAACACTTCAAATATGTTGAAACAATAGTAATGGAAGAGTATGAGTCTAATTATGAGGTCCGGTTGCAAAAAAGTCACAAGTTATAGGCTTCGGAATGTAACTCACAAACTGAGTCCAATTTGAGACGTTGACGAACGGATGGAGCAAACTTATTTTGACTGTCCCGAATCTTGTTCCAACACATCAAATGTGTTGATTTATTTGTAATACAAGAGTCTGAGTCCAATTACGAGGTCCGGTTGCGAAAAAGTCTCAAGTTATAGGTTCGGAATGTAACACACAAACTGAGTCCAATTTGAGACGTTGACGCACGGATGGAGCTAACTTGTTTCGACTGTCACGAATCTTGTTCCACCACTTCAAATGTGATGAAACAATAGTAATGGAAGAGTTCGAGTCCAATTACGAGCTCCGGTTGCGAAAAAGTCACAAGTTATAGGGTTCGGAACGTAACACACAAACTGAGTCCAATTTGAGACGATGACGAACGGATGGAGCTAACTTGTTTCGACCGTCCCGAATGTTGTTCCAACACATCAAATGTGTTGAAATAATAGTAATACAAGAGTTTGAGTCCAATTACGAGGTTCGGTTTCGAAAAAGTCACAAGTTATTGGCTTCGGAATGTAACACACAAACTATGTCCAATTTGAGATGTTGACGAACAGATGGAGCTAACTTGTTTTGCCTGTCCCGAATCATGTTCCAATACTTCAAATGTGTTGAAACAATAATAATGGAAGAGTTTGAGTAAAATTACGAGGTCTGATTGCGACAAAGTCACAAGTTATATGCTTCAGAATGTTACACACAAATTGAGTCGAATTTGAGACGTTGATGCACGGATGGAGCTAACTTGTTTCGACTGTCCCAAATCTTATTCCAACACTTCAAATCTGTTGAAACAATAGTAATAGAAGAGTTTGAGTCCAATTACGAGGTCCGGTTGCGAAAAACTCACAAGTTATAGGCTTAGGAATGTAACACACAAACTGAGTCCAATTTGAGACGTTGACGCACGGATGGAGTTAACTTGTTTCGACCGTCCCGAATCTTGTTCCAACACAACGAATGTGTTGAAACAATAGTTATAGAAGAGTTTGAGTCCAATCACGAGGTCCGGTTGCGAAAAAGTCACAAGTTATAGGCTTCGGAATGCAACACAGAAACTGAGTCCAATTTGAGACGTTGACGAACGGACGGAGCTAACTTGTTTCGACAGTCCCGAATCTTGTTCCAACACTTCAAATATGTTGAAACAATAGTAATGGAAGAGTTTGAGTCTAATTATGAGGTCCGGTTGCGAAAAAGTCACAAGTTATAGGCTTCGGAATGTAACACAGAAATTGAGTCCAATTTGAGACGTTGACGAACGGATGGAGCTAACTTGTTTCGACTGTCCCGAATCTTGTTCCAACACTTCAAATATGTTGAAACAATAGTAATGGAAGAGTATGAGTCTAATTATGAGGTCCGGTTGCAAAAAAGTCACAAGTTATAGGCTTCGGAATGTAACTCACAAATTGAGTCCAATTTGAGACGTTGACGAACGGATGGAGCAAACTTATTTTGACTGTCCCGAATCTTGTTCCAACACATCAAATGTGTTGATTTATTTGTAATACAAGAGTCTGAGTCCAATTACGAGGTCCGGTTGCGAAAAAGTCTCAAGCTATAGGTTCGGAATGTAACACACAAACTGAGTCCAATTTGAGACGTTGACGCACGGATGGAGCTAACTTGTTTCGACTGTCACGAATCTTGTTCCACCACTTCAAATGTGATGAAACAATAGTAATGGAAGAGTTCGAGTCCAATTACGAGCTCCGGTTGCGAAAAAGTCACAAGTTATAGGGTTCGGAACGTAACACACAAACTGAGTCCAATTTGAGACGATGACGAACGGATGGAGCTAACTTGTTTCGACCGTCCCGAATGTTGTTCCAACACATCAAATGTGTTGAAATAATAGTAATACAAGAGTTTGAGTCCAATTACGAGGTTCGGTTTCGAAAAAGTCACAAGTTATTGGCTTCGGAATGTAACACACAAACTATGTCCAATTTGAGATGTTGACGAACAGATGGAGCTAACTTGTTTTGCCTGTCCCGAATCATGTTCCAATACTTCAAATGTGTTGAAACAATAATAATGGAAGAGTTTGAGTAAAATTACGAGGTCTGATTGCGACAAAGTCACAAGTTATATGCTTCAGAATGTTACACACAAATTGAGTCGAATTTGAGACGTTGATGCACGGATGGAGCTAACTTGTTTCGACTGTCCCAAATCTTATTCCAACACTTCAAATCTGTTGAAACAATAGTAATAGAAGAGTTTGAGTCCAATTACGAGGTCCGGTTGCGAAAAAGTCACAAGTTATAGGCTTAGGAATGTAACACACAAACTGAGTCCAATTTGAGACGTTGACGCACGGATGGAGCTAACTTGTTTCGACCGTCCCGAATCTTGTTCCAACACAACGAATGTGTTGAAACAATAGTTATAGAAGAGTTTGAGTCCAATCACGAGGTCCGGTTGCGAAAAAGTCACAAGTTATAGGCTTCGGAATGCAACACAGAAACTGAGTCCAATTTGAGACGTTGACGAACGGACGGAGCTAACTTGTTTCGACAGTCCCGAATCTTGTTCCAACACTTCAAATATGTTGAAACAATAGTAATGGAAGAGTTTGAGTCTAATTATGAGGTCCGGTTGCGAAAAAGTCACAAGTTATAGGCTTCGGAATGTAACACAGAAATTGAGTCCAATTTGAGACGTTGACGAACGGATGGAGCTAACTTGTTTCGACTGTCCCGAATCTTGTTCCAACACTTCAAATATGTTGAAACAATAGTAATGGAAGAGTATGAGTCTAATTATGAGGTCCGGTTGCAAAAAAGTCACAAGTTATAGGCTTCGGAATGTAACTCACAAACTGAGTCCAATTTGAGACGTTGACGAACGGATGGAGCAAACTTATTTTGACTGTCCCGAATCTTGTTCCAACACATCAAATGTGTTGATTTATTTGTAATACAAGAGTCTGAGTCCAATTACGAGGTCCGGTTGCGAAAAAGTCTCAAGCTATAGGTTCGGAATGTAACACACAAACTGAGTCCAATTTGAGACGTTGACGCACGGATGGAGCTAACTTGTTTCGACTGTCACGAATCTTGTTCCACCACTTCAAATGTGATGAAACAATAGTAATGGAAGAGTTCGAGTCCAATTACGAGCTCCGGTTGCGAAAAAGTCACAAGTTATAGGGTTCGGAACGTAACACACAAACTGAGTCCAATTTGAGACGATGACGAACGGATGGAGCTAACTTGTTTCGACCGTCCCGAATGTTGTTCCAACACATCAAATGTGTTGAAATAATAGTAATACAAGAGTTTGAGTCCAATTACGAGGTTCGGTTTCGAAAAAGTCACAAGTTATTGGCTTCGGAATGTAACACACAAACTATGTCCAATTTGAGATGTTGACGAACAGATGGAGCTAACTTGTTTTGCCTGTCCCGAATCATGTTCCAATACTTCAAATGTGTTGAAACAATAATAATGGAAGAGTTTGAGTAAAATTACGAGGTCTGATTGCGACAAAGTCACAAGTTATATGCTTCAGAATGTTACACACAAATTGAGTCGAATTTGAGACGTTGATGCACGGATGGAGCTAACTTGTTTCGACTGTCCCAAATCTTATTCCAACACTTCAAATCTGTTGAAACAATAGTAATAGAAGAGTTTGAGTCCAATTACGAGGTCCGGTTGCGAAAAAGTCACAAGTTATAGGCTTAGGAATGTAACACACAAACTGAGTCCAATTTGAGACGTTGACGCACGGATGGAGCTAACTTGTTTCGACCGTCCCGAATCTTGTTCCAACACAACGAATGTGTTGAAACAATAGTTATAGAAGAGTTTGAGTCCAATCACGAGGTCCGGTTGCGAAAAAGTCACAAGTTATAGGCTTCGGAATGCAACACAGAAACTGAGTCCAATTTGAGACGTTGACGAACGGACGGAGCTAACTTGTTTCGACAGTCCCGAATCTTGTTCCAACACTTCAAATATGTTGAAACAATAGTAATGGAAGAGTATGAGTCTAATTACGAGATTCGGTTACGAAAAAGTCACAAGTTATAGGGTTCGGAACGTAACACACAAACCGAGTCCAATTTGAGACGTTGACGAACGGATGGAGCTAACATGTTTCGACCGTCCCGAATCTTGTTCCAACACTTCAAATCTGTTGAAACAATAGTAATAGAAGAGTTTGAGTCCAATTACGAGGTCCGGTTGCGAAAAAGTCACAAGTTATAGGCTTAGGAATGTAACAAACAAACTGAGTCCAATTTGAGACGTTGACGCACGGATGGAGCTAACTTGTTTTGACTGTCCCAAATATTGTTCCAACACTTCAAATCTATTGAAACAATAGTAATGGAAGAGTTTGGGTCTAATTGTGAGGTCCGGTTGCGAAAAAGTCACAAGTTATAGGCTATGGAATGTAACACACAAACTGAGTCCAATTTGAGACGTTGACGCACAGATGGAGCTAACTTGTTTCGACTGTCACGATTCTTATTCCACCACTTCAAATGTGATGAAACAATAGTAATGGAAGAGTTTGAGTCCAATTACGAGGTCCGGTTGCGAAAAAGTCACAAGTTATATGGTTCGGAAATAACACACAAACTGAGTCCAATTTGAGACGTTGACGAACGGATGGAGCTAACTTGTTTCGACCATCCCTTATCTTGTTCCAACACATCAAATGTGTTGAAATAGTAATACAAGAGTTTGTGTCCAATTACGAGTTCCGTTAGAGAAAAAGTCACAAGTTATAGGCTTCGGAATGTAACACACAAACTGAGTCCAATTTGAGACGTTGACGCACGGATGGAGCTAACTTGTTTCGACCGTCCCGAATCTTGTTCTAACACATCAAATGTGTTGAAATAATAGTACTACAAGAGTTTGAGTCCAATTACGAGGTCCAATTGCGAAAAAGTCACAAGTTATTGGCTTCGGAATGTAACACACAAACTATGTCAAATTGGAGATGTTGACGCACGGATGGAGCTAACTAGTTTTGCCTGTCCCGAATCATGTTCCAATACTTCAAATGTGTTGAAATAATAATAATGGAAGAGTTTGAGTAAAATTACGAGGTCTGATTGCGACAAAGTCACAAGTTATAGGGTTCGGAATGTTACACACAAATTGAGTCGAATTTGAGACGTTGATGCACGGATGGAGCTAACTTGTTTCGACTGTCCCAAATCTTATTCCAACACTTCAAATCTGTTGAAACAATAGTAATAGAAGAGTTTGAGTCCAATTACGAGGTCCGGTTGCGAAAAAGTCACAAGTTATAGGCTTAGGAATGTAACACACAAACTGAGTCCAATTTGAGACGTTGACGCACGGATGGAGCTAACTTGTTTCGACCGTCCCGAATCTTGTTCCAACACATCAAATGTGTTGAAACAATAGTAATAGAAGAGTTTGAGTCCAATTACGAGGTCCGGTTGCGAAAAAGTCACAAATTATAGGCTTCGGAATGTAACACAGAAACTGGGTCTAATTTGAGACGTTGACGTACGGATGGAGCTAACTTGTTTCGACTGTCCCAAATATTGTTCCAACACTTCAAATCTGTTAAAACAATAGTAATGGAAGAGTTTGAGTCTAATTATGAGGTCCGGTTGCGAAAAAGTCACAAGTTATAGGCTTCGGAATGTAACACCGAAACTGAGTCCAATTTGAGACGTTGACGAACGGATGGAGCTAACTTGTTTCGACTGTCCCGAATCTTGTTCCAACACTTCAAATATGTTGAAACAATAGTAATGGAAGAGTATGAGTCTAATTATGAGGTCCGGTTGCAAAAAAGTCACAAGTTATAGGCTTCGGAATGTAACACACAAACTGAGTCCAATTTGAGACGTTGACGAACGGATGGAGCTAACTAGTTTCGACGGTCCCGAATCTTGTTCCAACACATCAAATGTGTTGAAATAATAGTAATACAAGAGTCTGAGTCTAATTACGAGGTCCGGTTGCGAAAAAGTCACAAGTTATAGGCTTAGGAATGTAACACACAAACTGAGTCCAATTTGAGACGTTGACGCACGGATGGAGCTAACTTGTTTTGACTGTCCCAAATATTGTTCCAACACATCAAATCTATTGAAACAATAGTAATGGAAGAGTTTGGGCCTAATTGTGAGGTCCGGTTGCGAAAAAGTCACAAGTTATAGGCTACGGAATGTAACACACAAACTGAGTCCAATTTGAGACGTTGACGCACAGATGGAGCTAACTTGTTTCGACTGTCACGAATCTTGTTCCACCACTTCAAATGTGATGAAACAAAAGTAATGGAAGAGTTTGAGTCCAATTATGAGGTCCGGTTGCAAAAAATTCACAAGTTATAGGGTTCGGAACGTAACACACAAACTGAGTCCAATTTGAGACGTTGACGAACGGATGGAGCTAACTTATTTTGACTATCCCGAATCTTGTTTCAACACTTCAAATGTGTTGAAACAATAGTAATAGAAGAGTTTGAGTCCAATCACGAGGTCCGGTTGCGAAAAAGTCACAAGTTATAGACTTCGGAATGCAACACAGAAACTGAGTCCAATTTGAGACATTGACGTACGGATGGAGCTAACTTGTTTCGACTGTCCCAAATATTGTTCCCACACTTCAAATCTGTTGAAACAATAGTAATGGAAGAGTTTGAGTCTAATTATGAGGTCCGGTTGCGAAAAAGTCACAAGTTATAGGCTTCAGAATGTAACACAGAAACTGAGTCCAATTTGAGACTTTGACGAACGGATGGAGCTAACTTGTTTCGACTGTCCCGAATCTTGTTCCAACACTTCAAATATGTTGAAACAATTGTAATGGAAGAGTATGAGTCTAATTATGAGGTCCGGTTGCAAAAAAGTCACAAGTTATAGGCTTCAGAATGTAACTCACAAACTGAGTCCAATTTGAGACGTTGACGAACGGATGGAGCTAACTAGTTTCGACCGTCCCGAATCTTGTTCCAACACATCAAATGTGTTGAAATAATAGTAATACAAGAGTTTGAGTCCAATTACGAGTTCCGGTGGCGAAAAAGTCACAAGTTATAGGCTTCGGAATGTAACACACAAACTGAGTCCAATTTGAGACGTTGACGCACGGATGGAGCTAACTTGTTTCGACCGTCCCGAATCTTGTTCCAACACATCAAATGTGTTGAAACAATAGTAATAGAAGAGATTGAGTCCAATTACGAGGTCCGGTTGCGAAAAAGTCACAAGTTATAGGCTTCGGAATGCAACACAGAAACTAAGTCTAATTTGAGACGTTGACGTACGGATGGAGCTAACTTGTTTCGACTGTCCCAAATATTGTTCCAAGACTTCAAATCTGTTAAAACAATAGTAATGGAAGAGTTTGAGTCTAATTATGAGGTCCGGTTGCGAAAAAGTCACAAGTTATAGGCTTCGGAATGTAACACAGAAATTGAGTCCAATTTGAGACGTTGACGAACGGATGGAGCTAACTTGTTTCGACTGTCCCGAATCTTGTTCCAACACTTCAAATATGTTGAAACAATAGTAATGGAAGAGTATGAGTCTAATTATGAGGTCCGGTTGCAAAAAAGTCACAAGTTATAGGCTTCGGAATGTAACTCACAAACTGAGTCCAATTTGAGACGTTGACGAACGGATGGAGCAAACTTATTTTGACTGTCCCGAATCTTGTTCCAACACATCAAATGTGTTGATTTATTTGTAATACAAGAGTCTGAGTCCAATTACGAGGTCCGGTTGCGAAAAAGTCTCAAGTTATAGGTTCGGAATGTAACACACAAACTGAGTCCAATTTGAGACGTTGACGCACGGATGGAGCTAACTTGTTTCGACTGTCACGAATCTTGTTCCACCACTTCAAATGTGATGAAACAATAGTAATGGAAGAGTTCGAGTCCAATTACGAGCTCCGGTTGCGAAAAAGTCACAAGTTATAGGGTTCGGAACGTAACACACAAACTGAGTCCAATTTGAGACGATGACGAACGGATGGAGCTAACTTGTTTCGACCGTCCCGAATGTTGTTCCAACACATCAAATGTGTTGAAATAATAGTAATACAAGAGTTTGAGTCCAATTACGAGGTTCGGTTTCGAAAAAGTCACAAGTTATTGGCTTCGGAATGTAACACACAAACTATGTCCAATTTGAGATGTTGACGAACAGATGGAGCTAACTTGTTTTGCCTGTCCCGAATCATGTTCCAATACTTCAAATGTGTTGAAACAATAATAATGGAAGAGTTTGAGTAAAATTACGAGGTCTGATTGCGACAAAGTCACAAGTTATATGCTTCAGAATGTTACACACAAATTGAGTCGAATTTGAGACGTTGATGCACGGATGGAGCTAACTTGTTTCGACTGTCCCAAATCTTATTCCAACACTTCAAATCTGTTGAAACAATAGTAATAGAAGAGTTTGAGTCCAATTACGAGGTCCGGTTGCGAAAAAGTCACAAGTTATAGGCTTAGGAATGTAACACACAAACTGAGTCCAATTTGAGACGTTGACGCACGGATGGAGCTAACTTGTTTCGACCGTCCCGAATCTTGTTCCAACACAACGAATGTGTTGAAACAATAGTTATAGAAGAGTTTGAGTCCAATCACGAGGTCCGGTTGCGAAAAAGTCACAAGTTATAGGCTTCGGAATGCAACACAGAAACTGAGTCCAATTTGAGACGTTGACGAACGGACGGAGCTAACTTGTTTCGACAGTCCCGAATCTTGTTCCAACACTTCAAATATGTTGAAACAATAGTAATGGAAGAGTATGAGTCTAATTATGAGGTCCGATTGCAAAAAAGTCACAAGTTATAGGCTTCGGAATGTAACACACAAACTGAGTCCAATTTGAGACGTTGACGAACGGATGGAGCTAACTAGTTTCGACCGTCCCGAATCTTGTTCCAACACATCAAATGTGTTGAAATAATAGTAATACAAGAGTTTGAGTCCAATTACGAGGTCCGGTTGCGAAAAAGTCACAAGTTTTAAGCTTCGGAATGTAACACACAAACTGAGTCCAATTTGAGACGTTGACGCACGGATGGCGCTAACTTGTTTCGACTGTCCCAAATATTGTTCCAACACTTCAAATCTGTTAAAACAATAGTAATGGAAGAGTTTGAGTCTAATTATGAGGTCCGGTTGCGAAAAAGTCACAAGTTATAGGCTTCGGAATGTAACACAGAAACTGTGTCCAATTTGAGACGTTGACGAACGGATGGAGGTAACTTGTTTCGACTGTCCCGAATCTTGTTCCAACACTTCAAATATGTTGAAACAATAGTAATGGAAGAGTATGAGTCTAATTATGAGGTCCGGTTCCAAAAAAGTCAAAAGTTATAGGCTTCGGAATGTAACACACAAACTGAGTCCAATTTGAGACGTTGACGAACGGATGAAGCTAACTAGTTTCGACCGTCCCGAATCTTGTTCCAACACATCAAATGTGTTGAAATAATAGTAATACAAGAGTTTGAGTCCAATTACGAGGTCCGGTTGCGAAAAAGTCACAAGTTATAGGTTCGGAATGTAACACACAAACTGAGTCCAATTTGAGACGTTGACGCACGGATGGAGCTAACTTGTTTCGACTGTCACGAATCTTGTTCCACCACTTCAAATATGATGAATTAATAGTAATGGAAGAGTTTGAGTCCAATTACGAGATTCGGTTACGAAAAAGTCACAAGTTATAGGGTTCGGAACGTAACACACAAACTGAGTCCAATTTGAGACGTTGATGCACGGATGGAGCTAACTTGTTTCGACCGTCCCGAATCTTGTTCCAACACTTCAAATCTGTTGAAACAATAGTAATAGAAGAGTTTGAGTCCAATTACGAGGTCCGGTTGCGAAAAAGTCACAAGTTATAGGCTTAGGAATGTAACAAACAAACTGAGTCCAATTTGAGACGTTGACGCACGGATGGAGCTAACTTGTTTTGACTGTCCCAAATATTGTTCCAACACTTCAAATCTATTGAAACAATAGTAATGGAAGAGTTTGGGTCTAATTGAGAGGTCCGGTTGCGAAAAAGTCACAAGTTATAGGCTATGGAATGTAACACACAAACTGAGTCCAATTTGAGACGTTGACGCACAGATGGAGCTAACTTGTTTTGACTGTCACGATTCTTATTCCACCACTTCAAATGTGATGAAACAATAGTAATGGAAGAGTTTGAGTCCAATTACGAGGTCCGGTTGCGAAAAAGTCACAAGTTATATGGTTCGGAAATAACACACAAACTGAGTCCAATTTGAGACGTTGACGAACGGATGGAGCTAACTTGTTTCGACCATCCCTTATCTTGTTCCAACACATCAAATGTGTTGAAATAGTAATACAAGAGTTTGTGTCCAATTACGAGTTCCGGTAGAGAAAAAGTCACAAGTTATAGGCTTCGGAATGTAACACACAAACTGAGTCCAATTTGAGACGTTGACGCACGGATGGAGCTAACTTGTTTCGACCGTCCCGAATCTTGTTCCAACACATCAAATGTGTTGAAATAATAGTACTACAAGAGTTTGAGTCCAATTACGAGGTCCAATTGCGAAAAAGTCACAAGTTATTGGCTTCGGAATGTAACACACAAATTATGTCAAATTGGAGATGTTGACGCACGGATGGAGCTAACTAGTTTTGCCTGTCCCGAATCATGTTCCAATACTTCAAATGTGTTGAAATAATAATAATGGAAGAGTTTGAGTAAAATTACGAGGTCTGATTGCGACAAAGTCACAAGTTATAGGGTTCGGAATGTTACACACAAATTGAGTCGAATTTGAGACGTTGATGCACGGATGGAGCTAACTTGTTTCGAGTTTCCCAAATCTTATTCCAACACTTCAAATCTGTTGAAACAATAGTAATAGAAGAGTTTGAGTCCAATTACGAGGTCCGGTTGCGAAAAAGTCACAAGTTATAGGCTTAGGAATGTAACACACAAACTGAGTCCAATTTGAGACGTTGACGCACGGATGGAGCTAACTTGTTTCGACCGTCCCGAATCTTGTTCCAACACATCAAATGTGTTGAAACAATAGTAATAGAAGAGTTTGAGTCCAATTACGAGGTCCGGTTGCGAAAAAGTCACAAATTATAGGCTTCGGAATGTAACACAGAAACTGGGTCTAATTTGAGACGTTGACGTACGGATGGAGCTAACTTGTTTCGACTGTCCCAAATATTGTTCCAACACTTCAAATCTGTTAAAACAATAGTAATGGAAGAGTTTGAGTCTAATTATGAGGTCCGGTTGCGAAAAAGTCACAAGTTATAGGCTTCGGAATGTAACACCGAAACTGAGTCCAATTTGAGACGTTGACGAACGGATGGAGCTAACTTGTTTCGACTGTCCCGAATCTTGTTCCAACACTTCAAATATGTTGAAACAATAGTAATGGAAGAGTATGAGTCTAATTATGAGGTCCGGTTGCAAAAAAGTCACAAGTTATAGGCTTCGGAATGTAACACACAAACTGAGTCCAATTTGAGACGTTGACGAACGGATGGAGCTAACTAGTTTCGACGGTCCCGAATCTTGTTCCAACACATCAAATATGTTGAAATAATAGTAATACAAGAGTCTGAGTCTAATTACGAGGTCCGGTTGCGAAAAAGTCACAAGTTATAGGCTTAGGAATGTAACACACAAACTGAGTCCAATTTGAGACGTTGACGCACGGATGGAGCTAACTTGTTTTGACTGTCCCAAATATTGTTCCAACACATCAAATCTATTGAAACAATAGTAATGGAAGAGTTTGGGCCTAATTGTGAGGTCCGGTTGCGAAAAAGTCACAAGTTATAGGCTACGGAATGTAACACACAAACTGAGTCCAATTTGAGACGTTGACGCACAGATGGAGCTAACTTGTTTCGACTGTCACGAATCTTGTTCCACCACTTCAAATGTGATGAAACAATAGTAATGGAAGAGTTTGAGTCCAATTACGAGGTCCGGTTGCAAAAAAGTCACAAGTTATAGGGTTCGGAACGTAACACACAAACTGAGTCCAATTTGAGACGTTGACGAACGGATGGAGCTAACTTATTTTGACTATCCCGAATCTTGTTTCAACACTTCAAATGTGTTGAAACAATAGTAATAGAAGAGTTTGAGTCCAATCACGAGGTCCGGTTGCGAAAAAGTCACAAGTTATAGACTTCGGAATGCAACACAGAAACTGAGTCCAATTTGAGACATTGACGTACGGATGGAGCTAACTTGTTTCGACTGTCCCAAATATTGTTCCCACACTTCAAATCTGTTGAAACAATAGTAATGGAAAAGTTTGAGTCAAATTATGAGGTCCGGTTGCGAAAAAGTCACAAGTTATAGGCTTCAGAATGTAACACAGAAACTGAGTCCAATTTGAGACTTTGACGAACGGATGGAGCTAACTTGTTTCGACTGTCCCGAATCTTGTTCCAACACTTCAAATATGTTGAAACAATTGTAATGGAAGAGTATGAGTCTAATTATGAGGTCCGGTTGCAAAAAAGTCACAAGTTATAGGCTTCGGAATGTAACTCACAAACTGAGTCCAATTTGAGACGTTGACGAACGGATGGAGCTAACTAGTTTCGACCGTCCCGAATCTTGTTCCAACACATCAAATGTGTTGAAATAATAGTAATACAAGAGTTTGAGTCCAATTACGAGTTCCGGTGGCGAAAAAGTCACAAGTTATAGGCTTCGGAATGTAACACACAAACTGAGTCCAATTTGAGACGTTGACGCACGGATGGAGCTAACTTGTTTCGACTGTCACGAATCTTGTTCCACCACTTCAAATGTGATGAAACAATAGTAATGGAAGAGTTCGAGTCCAATTACGAGCTCTGGTTGCGAAAAAGTAACAAATTATAGGGTTCGGAACGTAACACACAAACTGAGTCCAATTTGAGACGTTGTCGAACGGATGGAGCTAACTTGTTTCGACCGTCCCGAATCTTGTTCCAACACATCAAATGTGCTGAAATAATAGTAATACAAGAGTTTGAGTCCAATTATGAGGTCCGATTGCGAAAAAGTCAGAAGTTATTGGCTTCGGAATGTAACACACAAACTATGTCCAATTTGAGATGTTGACGCACGGATGGAGCTAACTTGTTTTGCCTGTCCCGAATCATGTTCCAATACTTTAAATGTGTTGAAATAATAATAATGGAAGAGTTTGAGTAAAATTACGAGGTCTGATTGCGACAAAGTCACAAGTTATAGGGTTCGGAATGTTACATACAAATTGAGTCGAATTTGAGACGTTGATGCACGGATGGAGCTAACTTGTTTCGAGTGTCCCAAATCTTATTCCAACACTTCAAATCTGTTGAAACAATAGTAATAGAAGAGTTTGAGTCCAATTACGAGGTCCGGTTGCGAAAAAGTCACAAGTTATAGGCTTAGGAATGTAACACACAAACTGAGTCCAATTTGAGACGTTGCCGCACGGATGGAGCTAACTTGTTTCGACCGTCCCGAATCTTGTTCCAACACATCAAATGTGTTGAAACAATAGTAATAGAAGAGTTTGAGTCCAATTACGAGGTCCGGTTGCGAAAAAGTCACAAATTATAGGCTTCGGAATGCAACACAGAAATTGAGTCTAATTTGAGACGTTGACGTACGGATGGAGCTAACTTGTTTCGACTGTCACGAATCTTGTTCCACCACTCCAAATATGATGAAACAATAGTAATGGAAGAGTTTGAGTCCAATTACGAGGTCCGGTTGCGAAAAAGTCACAAGTTATATGGTTCGGAAATAACACACAAACTGAGTCCAATTTGAGACGTTGACGAACGGATGGAGCTAACTTGTTTAGACTGTCCCGAATCTTGTTCCAACACTTCAAATATGTTGAAACAATAGTAATGGAAGAGTATGAGTCTAATTATGAGGTCCTGTTGCAAAAAAGTCACAAGTTATAGGCTTCGGAATGTAACTCACAAACTGAGTCCAATTTGAGACGTTGACGAACGGATGGAGCTAACTAGTTTCGACCGTCCCGAATCTTGTTCCAACACATCAAATGTGTTGAAATAATAGTAATACAAGAGTTTGAGTCCAATTACGAGGTCCGGTTGCGAAAAAGTCACAAGTTATAGCCTTCGGAATGTAACACACAAACTGAGTCCAATTTGAGACGTTGACGCACGGATGGAGCTAACTTGTTTCGACCGTCCCGAATCTTGTTCCAACACATCAAATGTGTTGAAACAATAGTAATAGAAGAGTTAGAGTCCAATTACGAGGTCCGGTTGCGAAAAAGTCACAAGTTATAGGCTTCGGAATGCAACACAGAAACTGAGTCTAATTTGAGACGTTGACGTACGGATGGAGCTAACTTGTTTCGACTGTCCCAAATATTGTTCCAACACTTCAAATATGTTGAAACAATAGTAATGGAAGAGTATGAGTCTAATTATGAGGTCCGGTTGCAAAAAAGTCACAAGTTATAGGCTTCGGAATGTAACTCACAAACTGAGTCCAATTTGAGATGTTGACGAACGGATGGAGCTAACTAGTTTCGACCGTCCCGAATCTTGTTCCAACACATCAAATGTGTTGAAATAATAGTAATACAAGAGTCTGAGTCCAATTACGAGGTCCGGTTGCGAAAAAGTCACAAGTTATAGGGTTCGGAACGTAACACACAAACTGAGTCCAATTTGAGACGATGACGAACGGATGGAGCTAACTTGTTTCGACCGTCCCGAATGTTGTTCCAACACATCAAATGTGTTGAAATAATAGTAATACAAGAGTTTGAGTCCAATTACGAGGTTCGGTTTCGAAAAAGTCACAAGTTATTGGCTTCGGAATGTAACACACAAACTATGTCCAATTTGAGATGTTGACGAACAGATGGAGCTAACTTGTTTTGCCTGTCCCGAATCATGTTCCAATACTTCAAATGTGTTGAAACAATAATAATGGAAGAGTTTGAGTAAAATTACGAGGTCTGATTGCGACAAAGTCACAAGTTATAGGCTTCAGAATGTTATACACAAATTGAGTCGAATTTGAGACGTTGATGCACGGATGGAGCTAACTTGTTTCGACTGTCCCAAATCTTATTCCAACACTTCAAATCTGTTGAAACAATAGTAATAGAAGAGTTTGAGTCCAATTACGAGGTCCGATTGCGAAAAAGTCACAAGTTATAGGCTTAGGAATGTAACACACAAACTGAGTCCAATTTGAGACGTTGACGCACGGATGGAGCTAACTTGTTTCGACCGTCCCGAATCTTGTTCCAACACATCGAATGTGTTGAAACAATAGTTATAGAAGAGTTTGAGTCCAATCACGAGGTCCGGTTGCGAAAAAGTCACAAGTTATAGGCTTCGGAATGCAACACAGAAACTGAGTCCAATTTGAGACGTTGACGAACGGACGGAGCTAACTTGTTTCGACAGTCCCGAATCTTGTTCCAACACTTCAAATATGTTGAAACAATAGTAATGGAAGAGTTTGAGTCTAACTATGAGGTCCGGTTGCGAAAAAGTCACAAGTTATAGGCTTCGGAATGCAACACAGAAACTGAGTCTAATTTGAGACGTTGACGTACGGATGGAGCTAACTTGTTTCGACTGTCCCAAATATTGTTCCAACACTTCAAATCTGTTAAAACAATAGTAATGGGAGAGTTTGAGTCTAATTATGAGGTCCGGTTGCGAAAAAGTCACAAGTTATAGGCTTCGGAATGTAACACACAAACTGAGTCCAATTTGAGACGTTGACGAACGGATGAAGCTAACTAGTTTCGACCGTCCCGAATCTTGTTCCAACACATCAAATGTGTTGAAATAATAGTAATACAAGAGTTTGAGTCCAATTACGAGGTCCGGTTGCGAAAAAGTCACAAGTTATAGGTTCGGAATGTAACACACAAACTGAGTCCAATTTGAGACGTTGACGCACGGATGGAGCTAACTTGTTTCGACTGTCACGAATCTTGTTCCACCACTTCAAATATGATGAAACAATAGTAATTGAAGACTTTGAGTCCAATTACGAGATTCGGTTACGAAAAAGTCACAAGTTATAGGGTTCGGAACGTAACACACAAACTGAGTCCAATTTGAGACGTTGACGAACGGATGGAGCTAACTTGTTTCGACCGTCCCGAATCTTGTTCCAACACTTCAAATCTGTTGAAACAATAGTAATAGAAGAGTTTGAGTCCAATTACGAGGTCCGGTTGCGAAAAAGTCACAAGTTATAGGCTTAGGAATGTAACAAACAAACTGAGTCCAATTTGAGACGTTGACGCACGGATGGAGCTAACTTGTTTTGACTGTCCCAAATATTGTTCCAACACTTCAAATCTATTGAAACAATAGTAATGGAAGAGTTTGGGTCTAATTGTGAGGTCCGGTTGCGAAAAAGTCACAAGTTATAGGCTATGGAATGTAACACACAAACTGAGTCCAATTTGAGACGTTGACGCACGGATGGAGCTAACATGTTTCGACTGTCATGATTCTTATTCCACCACTTCAAATGTGATGAAACAATAGTAATGGAAGAGTTTGAGTCCAATTACGAGGTCCGGTTGCGAAAAAGTCACAAGTTATATGGTTCGGAAATAACACACAAACTGAGTCCAATTTGAGACGTTGACGAACGGATGGAGCTAACTTGTTTCGACCATCCCGAATCTTGTTCCAACACATCAAATGTGTTGAAATAGTAATACAAGAGTTTGAGTCCAATTACGAGTTCCGGTAGAGAAAAAGTCACAAGTTCTAGGCTTCGGAATGTAACACACAAACTGAGTCATATTTGAGACGTTGACGCACGGATGGAGCTAACTTGTTTCGACCCTCCCGAATCTTGTTCCAACACATCAAATGTGTTGAAATAATAGTAATACAAGAGTCTGAGTCCAATTACGAGGTTCGGTTACGAAAAAGTCACAAGTTATAGGCTTAGGAATGTAACACACAAACTGAGTCCAATTTGAGACGTTGACGCACGGATGGAGCTAACTTGTTTTGACTGTCCCAAATATTGTTCCAACACTTCAAATCTATTGAAACAATAGTAATGGAAGAGTTTGGGTCTAACTGTGAGGTCCGGTTGCGAAAAAGTCACAAGTTATAGGCTAGGGAATGTAACACACAAACTGAGTCCAATTTGAGACGTTGACGCACGGATGGAGCTAACTTGTTTCGACTGTCACGATTCTTATTCCACCACTTCAAATGTGATGAAACAATAGTAATGGAAGAGTTTGAGTCCAATTACAAGGTCCGGTTGCGAAAAAGTCACAAGTTATATGGTTCGGAAATAACACACAAACTGAGTCCAATTTGAGACGTTGACGAACGGATGGAGCTAACTTGTTTCGACCATCCCGAATCCTGTTCCAACACATCAAATGTGTTGAAATAGTAATAAAAGAGTTTGAGTCCAATTAAGAGTTCCGGTAGAGAAAAAGTCACAAGTTATAGGCTTCGGAATGTAACACACAAACTGAGTCCAATTTGAGACGTTGACGCACGGATGGAGCTAACTTGTTTCGACCCTCCCGAATCTTGTTCCAACACATCAAATGTGTTGAAATAATAGTAATACAAGAGTCTGAGTCCAATTACGAGGTTCGGTTGCGAAAAAGTCACAAGTTATAGGCTTAGGAATGTAACACACAAACTGAGTCCAATTTGAGACGTTGACGCACGGATGGAGCTAACTTGTTTTGACTGTCCCAAATATTGTTCCAACACTTCAAATCTATTGAAACAATAGTAATGGAAGAGTTTGGGTCTAATTGTGAGGTCCGGTTGCGAAAAAGTCACAAGTTATAGGCTATGGAATGTAACACACAAACTGAGTCCAATTTGAGACGTTGACGCACGGATGGGGCTAACTTGTTTCGACTGTCACGATTCTTATTCCACCACTTCAAATGTGATGAAACAATAGTAATGGAAGAGTTTGAGTCCAATTACGAGGTCCGGTTGCGAAAAAGTCACAAGTTATATGGTTCGGAAATAACACACAAACTGAGTCCAATTTGAGACGTTGACGAACGGATGGAGCTAACTTGTTTCGACCATCCCGAATCTTGTTCCAACACATCTAATGTGTTGAAATAGTAATACAAGAGTTTGAGTCCAATTACGAGTTCCGGTAGAGAAAAAGTCACAAGTTATAGGCTTCGGAATGTAACACACAAACTGAGTCCAATTTGAGACGTTGACGCACGGATGGAGCTAACTTGTTTCGACCGTCCCGAATCTTGTTCCAACACATCAAATGTGTTGAAAGAATAGTAATACAAGAGTTTGAGTCCAATTACGAGGTCCGATTGCGAAAAAGTCACAAGTTATTGGCTTCGGAATGTAACACACAAACTATGTCCAATTTGAGATGTTGACGCACGGATGGAGCTAACTCGTTTTGCCTGTCCCGAATCATGTTCCAATACTTCAAATGTGTTGAAATAATAATAATGGAAGAGTTTGAGTAAAATTACGAGGTCTGATTGCGACAAAGTCACAAGTTATAGGGTTCGGAATGTTACACACAAATTGAGTCGAATTTGAGACGTTGATGCACGGATGGAGCTAACTTGTTTCGACTGTCCCAAATCTTATTCCAACACTTCAAATCTGTTGAAACAATAGTATTAGAAGAGTTTGAGTCCAATTACGAGGTCCGGTTGCGAAAAAGTCACAAGTTATAGGCTTAGGAATGTAACACACAAACTGAGTCCAATTTGAGACGTTGACGCACGGATGGAGCTAACTTGTTTCGACCGTCCCGAATCTTGTTCCAACACATCAAATGTGTTGAAACAATAGTAATAGAAGAGTTTGAGTCCAATTACGAGGTCCGGTTGCGAAAAAGTCACAAATTATAGGCTTCGGAATGTAACACAGAAACTGGGTCTAATTTGAGACGTTGACGTACGGATGGAGCTAACTTGTTTCGACTGTCCCAAATATTGTTCCAACACTTCAAATCTGTTAAAACAATAGTAATGGAAGAGTTTGAGTCTAATTATGAGGTCCGGTTGCGAAAAAGTCACAAGTTATAGGCTTCGGAATGTAACACCGAAACTGAGTCCAATTTGAGACGTTGACGAACGGATGGAGCTAACTTGTTTCGACTGTCCCGAATCTTGTTCCAACACTTCAAATATGTTGAAACAATAGTAATGGAAGAGTATGAGTCTAATTATGAGGTCCGGTTGCAAAAAAGTCACAAGTTATAGGCTTCGGAATGTAACACACAAACTGAGTCCAATTTGAGACGTTGACGAACGGATGGAGCTAACTAGTTTCGACGGTCCCGAATCTTGTTCCAACACATCAAATGTGTTGAAATAATAGTAATACAAGAGTCTGAGTCCAATTACGAGGTCCGGTTGCGAAAAAGTCACAAGTTATAGGCTTAGGAATGTAACACACAAACTGAGTCCAATTTGAGACGTTGACGCACGGATGGAGCTAACTTGTTTTGACTGTCCCAAATATTGTTCCAACACATCAAATCTATTGAAACAATAGTAATGGAAGAGTTTGGGCCTAATTGTGAGGTCCGGTTGCGAAAAAGTCACAAGTTATAGGCTACGGAATGTAACACACAAACTGAGTCCAATTTGAGACGTTGACGCACAGATGGAGCTAACTTGTTTCGACTGTCACGAATCTTGTTCCACCACTGCAAATGTGATGAAACAATAGTAATGGAAGAGTTTGAGTCCAATTACGAGGTCCGGTTGCAAAAAAGTCACAAGTTATAGGGTTCGGAACGTAACACACAAACTGAGTCCAATTTGAGACGTTGACGAACGGATGGAGCTAACTTATTTTGACTGTCCCGAATCTTGTTTCAACACTTCAAATGTGTTGAAACAATAGTAATAGAAGAGTTTGAGTCCAATCACGAGGTCCGGTTGCGAAAAAGTCACAAGTTATAGACTTCGGAATGCAACACAGAAACTGAGTCCAATTTGAGACATTGACGTACGGATGGAGCTAACTTGTTTCGACTGTCCCAAATATTGTTCCCACACTTCAAATCTGTTGAAACAATAGTAATGGAAGAGTTTGAGTCTAATTATGAGGTCCAGTTGCGAAAAAGTCACAAGTTATAGGCTTCGGAATGTAACACAGAAACTGAGTCCAATTTGAGACTTTGACGAACGGATGGAGCTAACTTGTTTCGACTGTCCCGAATCTTGTTCCAACACTTCAAATATGTTGAAACAATTGTAATGGAAGAGTATGAGTCTAATTATGAGGTCCAGTTGCAAAAAAGTCACAAGTTATAGGCTTCGGAATGTAACTCACAAACTGAGTCCAATTTGAGACGTTGACGAACGGATGGAGCTAACTAGTTTCGACCGTCCCGAATCTTGTTCCAACACATCAAATGTGTTGAAATAATAGTAATACAAGAGTTTGAGTCCAATTACGAGTTCCGGTAGCGAAAAAGTCACAAGTTATAGGCTTCGGAATGTAACACACAAACTGAGTCCAATTTGAGACGTTGACGCACGGATGGAGCTAACTTGTTTCGACTGTCACGAATCTTGTTCCACCACTTCAAATGTGATGAAACAATAGTAATGGAAGTGTTCGAGTCCAATTACGAGCTCTGGTTGCGAAAAAGTAACAAGTTATAGGGTTCGGAACGTAACACACAAACTGAGTCCAATTTGAGACGTTGACGAACGGATGGAGCTAACTTGTTTCGACCGTCCCGAATCTTGTTCCAACACATCAAATGTGTTGAAATAATAGTAATACAAGAGTTTGAGTCCAATTATGAGGTCCGATTGCGAAAAAGTCACAAGTTATTGGCTTCGGAATGTAACACACAAACTATGTCCAATTTGAGATGTTGACGCACGGATGGAGCTAACTTGTTTTGCCTGTCCCGAATCATGTTCCAATACTTCAAATGTGTTGAAATAATAATAATGGAAGAGTTTGAGTAAAATTACGAGGTCTGATTGCGAGAAAGTCACAAGTTATAGGATTCGGAATGTTACATACAAATTGAGTCGAATTTGAGACATTGATGCACGGATGGAGCTAACTTGTTTCGACTGTCCCAAATCTTATTCCAACACTTCAAATCTGTTGAAACAATAGTAATAGAAGAGTTTGAGTCCAATTACGAGGTCCGGTCGCGAAAAAGTCACAAGTTATAGGCTTAGGAATGTAACACACAAACTGAGTCCAATTTGAGACGTTGACGCACGGATGGAGCTAACTTGTTTCGACCGTCCCGAATCTTGTTCCAACACATCAAATGTGTTGAAACAATAGTAATAGAAGAGTTTGAGTCCAATTACGAGGTCCGGTTGCGAAAAAGTCACAAGTTATAGGCTTCGGAATGCAACACAGAAACTGAGTCTAATTTGAGACGTTGACGTACGGATGGAGCTAACTTGTTTCGACTGTCCCAAATATTGTTCCAACACTTCAAATCTGTTAAAACAATAGTAATGGAAGAGTTTGAGTCTAATTATGAGGTCCGGTTGCGAAAAAGTCACAAGTTATAGGCTTCGGAATGTAACACAGAAACTGAGTCCAATTTGAGACGTTGACGAACGGATGGAGCTAACTTGTTTCGACTGTCCCGAATCTTGTTCCAACACTTCAAATATGTTGAAACAATAGTAATGGAAGAGTATGAGTCTAATTATGAGGTCCGGTTGCAAAAAAGTCACAAGTTATAGGCTTCGGAATGTAACTCACAAACTGAGTCCAATTTGAGACGTTGACGAACGGATGGAGCTAACTAGTTTCGACCGTCGCGAATCTTGTTCCAACACATCAAATGTGTTGAAATAATAGTAATACAAGAGTTTGAGTCCAATTACGAGGTCCGGTTGCGAAAAAGTCACAAGTTATAGCCTTCGGAATGTAACACACAAACTGAGTCCAATTTGAGACGTTGACGCACGGATGGAGCTAACTTGTTTCGACTGTCACGAATCTTGTTCCACCACTTCAAATGTGATGAAACAATAGTAATGGAAGAGTTCGAGTCCAATTACGAGGTCCGGTTGCGAAAAAGTCACAAGTTATAAACTTAGGAATGTAACACACAAACTGAGTCCAATTTGAGACGTTGACGCACGGATGGAGCTAACTTGTTTCGACGGTCCCGAATCTTGTTCCAACACATCAAATGTGTTGAAACAATAGTTATAGAAGAGTTTGAGTCCAATCACGAGGTCCGGTTGCGAAAAAGTCACAAGTTATAGGTTCGGAATGTAACACACAAACTGAGTCCAATTTGAGACGTTGACGCACGGATGGAGCTAACTTGTTTCGACTGTCACGAATCTTGTTCCACCACTTCAAATATAATGAAACAATAGTAATGGAAGAGTTTGAGTCCAATTACGAGGTCCGGTTGCGAAAAAGTCACAAGTTATAGACTTAGGAATGAAACACACAAACTGAGTCCAATTTGAGACGTTGACGCACGGATGGAGCTAACTTGTTTCGACGGTCCCGAATCTTGTTCCAACACATCAAATGTGTTGAAACAATAGTTATAGAAGAGTTTGAGTCCAATCACGAGGTCCGGTTGCGAAAAAGTCACAAGTTATAGTCTTCGGAATGCAACACAGAAACTGAGTCCAATTTGAGACGTTGACGTACGGATGGAGCTAACTTGTTTCGACTGTTCCAAATATTGTTCCCACACTTCAAATCTGTTGAAACAATAGTAATGGAAGAGTTTGAGTCTAATTATGAGGTCCGGTTGCGAAAAAGTCAAAGTTATAGCCTTTCTGTCCCTAGGCATAGCTTTGTCTCTTGGCTTGCTGTCAGTGGTGGTCTTCTCACTAAAGATAAACCCTTGATTAGGCATATGACCAGCAACTACAAATGCTACCTCTGCTGGAGGGAAGAAGAAAGCGCCAACCACCTCTTCTTTGACTGCCCTTTTTCTAACTACATCTGGACTCAAGTTCTCTAGACGTCTAGATTCAATCGCGCCGTGGCTTCTTCTGATCTCGAACACCAATGGATTGTTTCCACCTTTGCAGGTTCAGATTTAATCTCTCAAGTTATCAGAATAGCTTTTAACGCCACCATCTATATGATTTGGAAAGAAAGGAACATGCGCAACTTTCAGAATTCTTTCCTTACCAAAGAAGTGATCTTTCAACAAATCACTTTAGCCACTAGAACTCGACTTAGTTCTCGAGAACTTAAAGTTGAAGACACTCCCCGGAATAGGGAATTTTTTGATTCTTGGAAAATCCCTATTACCTTTTTCCATAGCTCTCCTCTTATTTGTAAGTGGATCCCCCCTATACATAATACATGGCTCCTCAATACCGATGGGTCTTTGAAAGACCATTCAGCAGGCTATGGTGGTATCTTGAGGAACTGGAATGGTGTTGCTGCTATAGCTTTTGCCGGTGGCTGTCCGAAGGAGTCGATCATCTTCCATGAACTTCAAGCAATTTCTATTGGATTGGAGCTTGCTCTTTCAAGAGGATTTACTTCGCTCCTTGTTGCTTCGGATTCAGCCCAAGCTGTTGAGATCGTGAAAGGGACTTTGGCTATTCCTTGGAGAACGCGCAAGCTTGTTTGGCTTATCAACAATTTTCGTCCCCGATTTGAAGCTTTTGACATTATTCATGTGTATCGTGAGGTCAATAGGGCTGCTGACCTCCTTGCATCCCTTGTTCCAGTTGGTTGTAATTTTCTGAATCCTTCTTCTTTTTCTCCAGAACTTGAAGTCATCCTTTTAGAGGATGCTGCTGGTCATTTGTACTTCAGAACTTGATTCATTTTAAAGTCAGGTCGGGGTCCGCCTAACCCCAAAGCTTAATTCCCAAAAAAAAACACAGAAACTGAGTCCAATTTGAGACGTTGGCGAACGGATGGAGCTAACTTGTTTCGACTGTCCCGAATCTTGTTCCAACACTTCAAATATGTTGAAACAATAGTAATGGAAGAGTATGAGTCTAATTATGAGGTCCGGTTGCAAAAAAGTCACAAGTTATAGGCTTCGGAATGTAACACACAAACTGAGTCCAATTTGAGACGTTGACGAACGGATGGAGCTAACTAGTTTCGATCGTCCCGAATCTTGTTCCAACACATCAAATGTGTTGAAATAATAGTAATACAAGAGTTTGAGTCCAATTACGAGGTCCGGTTGCGAAAAAGTCACAAGTTATAAGCTTCGGAATGTAACACACAAACTGAGTCCAATTTGAGACGTTGACGCACGGATGGAGCTAACTTGTTTCTACTATCCCAAATATTGTTCCAACACTTCAAATCTGTTAAAACAATAGTAATGGAAGAGTTTGAGTCTAATTATGAGGTCCGGTTGCGAAAAAGTCACAAGTTATAAGCTTCGGAATGTAACACACAAACTGAGTCCAATTTGAGACGTTGACGCACGGATGGAGCTAACTTGTTTCGACTGTTCCAAATATTGTTCCAACACTTCAAATCTGTTAAAACAATAGTAATGGAAGAGTTTGAGTCTAATTATGAGGTCCGGTTGCGAAAAAGTCACAAGTTATAGGCTTCGGAATGTAACACAGAAACTGAGTCCAATTTGAGACGTTGACGAACGGATGGAGGTAACTTGTTTCGACTGTCCCGAATCTTGTTCCAACACTTCAAATATGTTGAAACAATAGTAATGGAAGAGTATGAGTCTAATTATGAGGTCCGGTTCCAAAAAAGTCACAAGTTATAGGCTTCGGAATGTAACACACAAACTGAGTCCAATTTGAGACGTTGACGAACGGATGAAGCTAACTAGTTTCGACCGTCCCGAATCTTGTTCCAACACATCAAATGTGTTGAAATAATAGTAATACAAGAGTTTGAGTCCAACTACGAGGTCCGGTTGCGAAAAAGTCACAAGTTATAGGTTCGGAATGTAACACACAAACTGAGTCCAATTTGAGACGTTGACGCATGGATGGAGCTAACTTGTTTCGACTGTCACGAATCTTATTCCACCACTTCAAATATGATGAAAAAATAGTAATGGAAGAGTTTGAGTCCAATTACGAGGTCCGGTTGCGAAAAAGTCACAAGTTATATGGTTCGGAAATAACACACAAACTGAGTCCAATTTGAGACGTTGACGAACGGATGGAGCTAACTTGTTTCGACCATCCCGAATCTTGTTCCAACACATCAAATGTGTTGAAATAGTAATACAAGAGTTTGAGTCCAATTACGAGTTCCGGTAGAGAAAAAGTCACAAGTTATAGGCTTCGGAATGTAACACACAAACTGAGTCCAATTTGAGACGTTGACGCACGTATGGAGCTAACTTGTTTCGACCGTCCCGAATCTTGTTCCAACACATCAAATGTGTTGAAATAATAGTAATACAAGAGTTTGAGTCCAATTACGAGGTCCGATTGCGAAAAAGTCACAAGTTATTGGCTTCGGAATGTAACACACAAACTATGTCCAATTTGAGATGTTGACGCACGGATGGAGCTAACTCATTTTGCCTGTCCCGAATCATGTTCCAATACTTCAAATGTGTTGAAATAATAATAATGGAAGAGTTTGAGTAAAATTACGAGGTCTGATTGCGACAAAGTCACAAGTTATAGGGTTCGGAATGTTACACACAAATTGAGTCGAATTTGAGACGTTGATGCACGGATGGAGCTAACTTGTTTCGAGTGTCCCAAATCTTATTCCAACACTTCAAATCTGTTGAAACAATAGTAATAGAAGAGTTTGAGTCCAATTACGAGGTCCGGTTGCGAAAAAGTCACAAGTTATAGGCTTAGGAATGTAACACACAAACTGAGTCCAATTTGAGACGTTGACGCACGGATGGAGCTAACTTGTTTCGACCATCCCGAATCTTGTTCCAACACATCAAATGTGTTGAAACAATAGTAATAGAAGAGTTTGAGTCCAATTACAAGGTCCGGTTGCGAAAAAGTCACAAATTATAGGTTCGGAATGTAACACAGAAACTGGGTTTAATTTGAGACGTTGACGTACGGATGGAGCTAACTTGTTTCGACTGTCCCAAATATTGTTCCAACACTTCAAATCTGTTAAAACAATAGTAATGGAAGAGTTTGAGTCTAATTATGAGGTCCGGTTGCGAAAATGTCACAAGTTATAGGCTTCGGAATGTAACACCGAAACTGAGTCCAATTTGAGACGTTGACGAACGGATGGAGCTAACTTGTTTCGACTGTCCCGAATCTTGTTCCAACACTTCAAATATGTTGAAACAATAGTAATGGAAGAGTATGTGTCTAATTATGAGGTCCGGTTGCAAAAAAGTCACAAGTTATAGGCTTCGGAATGTAACACACAAACTGAGTCCAATTTGAGACGTTGACGAACGGATGGAGCTAACTAGTTTCGACGGTCCCGAATCTTGTTCCAACACATCAAATGTGTTGAAATAATAGTAATACAAGAGTCTGAGTCCAATTACGAGGTCCGGTTGCGAAAAAGTCACAAGTTATAGGCTAAGGAATGTAACACACAAACTGAGTCCAATTTGAGACGTTGACGCACGGATGGAGCTAACTTGTTTTGACTGTCCCAAATATTGTTCCAACACATCAAATCTATTGAAACAATAGTAATGGAAGAGTTTAGGCCTAATTGTGAGGTCCGGTTGCGAAAAAGTCACAAGTTATAGGCTACGGAATGTAACACACAAACTGAGTCTAATTTGAGACGTTGACGCACAGATGGAGCTAACTTGTTTCGACTGTCACGAATCTTGTTCCAACACTTCAAATATGTTGAAACAATAGTAATGGAAGAGTATGAGTCTAATTATGAGGTCCGGTTGCAAAAAAGTCACAAGTTATAGGCTTCGGAATGTAACACACAAACTGAGTCCAATTTGAGACGTTGACGAACGGATGGAGCTAACTAGTTTCGATCGTCCCGAATCTTGTTCCAACACATCAAATGTGTTGAAATAATAGTAATACAAGAGTTTGAGTCCAATTACGAGGTCCGGTTGCGAAAAAGTCACAAGTTATAAGCTTCGGAATGTAACACACAAACTGAGTCCAATTTGAGACGTTGACGCACGGATGGAGCTAACTTGTTTCTACTATCCCAAATATTGTTCCAACACTTCAAATCTGTTAAAACAATAGTAATGGAAGAGTTTGAGTCTAATTATGAGGTCCGGTTGCGAAAAAGTCACAAGTTATAAGCTTCGGAATGTAACACACAAACTGAGTCCAATTTGAGACGTTGACGCACGGATGGAGCTAACTTGTTTCGACTGTTCCAAATATTGTTCCAACACTTCAAATCTGTTAAAACAATAGTAATGGAAGAGTTTGAGTCTAATTATGAGGTCCGGTTGCGAAAAAGTCACAAGTTATAGGCTTCGGAATGTAACACAGAAACTGAGTCCAATTTGAGACGTTGACGAACGGATGGAGGTAACTTGTTTCGACTGTCCCGAATCTTGTTCCAACACTTCAAATATGTTGAAACAATAGTAATGGAAGAGTATGAGTCTAATTATGAGGTCCGGTTCCAAAAAAGTCACAAGTTATAGGCTTCGGAATGTAACACACAAACTGAGTCCAATTTGAGACGTTGACGAACGGATGAAGCTAACTAGTTTCGACCGTCCCGAATCTTGTTCCAACACATCAAATGTGTTGAAATAATAGTAATACAAGAGTTTGAGTCCAACTACGAGGTCCGGTTGCGAAAAAGTCACAAGTTATAGGTTCGGAATGTAACACACAAACTGAGTCCAATTTGAGACGTTGACGCACGGATGGAGCTAACTTGTTTCGACTGTCACGAATCTTATTCCACCACTTCAAATATGATGAAAAAATAGTAATGGAAGAGTTTGAGTCCAATTACGAGGTCCGGTTGCGAAAAAGTCACAAGTTATATGGTTCGGAAATAACACACAAACTGAGTCCAATTTGAGACGTTGACGAACGGATGGAGCTAACTTGTTTCGACCATCCCGAATCTTGTTCCAACACATCAAATGTGTTGAAATAGTAATACAAGAGTTTGAGTCCAATTACGAGTTCCGGTAGAGAAAAAGTCACAAGTTATAGGCTTCGGAATGTAACACACAAACTGAGTCCAATTTGAGACGTTGACGCACGTATGGAGCTAACTTGTTTCGACCGTCCCGAATCTTGTTCCAACACATCAAATGTGTTGAAATAATAGTAATACAAGAGTTTGAGTCCAATTACGAGGTCCGATTGCGAAAAAGTCACAAGTTATTGGCTTCGGAATGTAACACACAAACTATGTCCAATTTGAGATGTTGACGCACGGATGGAGCTAACTCATTTTGCCTGTCCCGAATCATGTTCCAATACTTCAAATGTGTTGAAATAATAATAATGGAAGAGTTTGAGTAAAATTACGAGGTCTGATTGCGACAAAGTCACAAGTTATAGGGTTCGGAATGTTACACACAAATTGAGTCGAATTTGAGACGTTGATGCACGGATGGAGCTAACTTGTTTCGAGTGTCCCAAATCTTATTCCAACACTTCAAATCTGTTGAAACAATAGTAATAGAAGAGTTTGAGTCCAATTACGAGGTCCGGTTGCGAAAAAGTCACAAGTTATAGGCTTAGGAATGTAACACACAAACTGAGTCCAATTTGAGACGTTGACGCACGGATGGAGCTAACTTGTTTCGACCGTCCCGAATCTTGTTCCAACACATCAAATGTGTTGAAACAATAGTAATAGAAGAGTTTGAGTCCAATTACAAGGTCCGGTTGCGAAAAAGTCACAAATTATAGGTTCGGAATGTAACACAGAAACTGGGTTTAATTTGAGACGTTGACGTACGGATGGAGCTAACTTGTTTCGACTGTCCCAAATATTGTTCCAACACTTCAAATCTGTTAAAACAATAGTAATGGAAGAGTTTGAGTCTAATTATGAGGTCCGGTTGCGAAAATGTCACAAGTTATAGGCTTCGGAATGTAACACCGAAACTGAGTCCAATTTGAGACGTTGACGAACGGATGGAGCTAACTTGTTTCGACTGTCCCGAATCTTGTTCCAACACTTCAAATATGTTGAAACAATAGTAATGGAAGAGTATGTGTCTAATTATGAGGTCCGGTTGCAAAAAAGTCACAAGTTATAGGCTTCGGAATGTAACACACAAACTGAGTCCAATTTGAGACGTTGACGAACGGATGGAGCTAACTAGTTTCGACGGTCCCGAATCTTGTTCCAACACATCAAATGTGTTGAAATAATAGTAATACAAGAGTCTGAGTCCAATTACGAGGTCCGGTTGCGAAAAAGTCACAAGTTATAGGCTAAGGAATGTAACACACAAACTGAGTCCAATTTGAGACGTTGACGCACGGATGGAGCTAACTTGTTTTGACTGTCCCAAATATTGTTCCAACACATCAAATCTATTGAAACAATAGTAATGGAAGAGTTTAGGCCTAATTGTGAGGTCCGGTTGCGAAAAAGTCACAAGTTATAGGCTACGGAATGTAACACACAAACTGAGTCTAATTTGAGACGTTGACGCACAGATGGAGCTAACTTGTTTCGACTGTCACGAATCTTGTTCCACCACTTCAAATGTGATGAAACAATAGTAATGGAAGAGTTTGAGTCCAATTACGAGGTCCGGTTGCAAAAAAGTCACAAGTTATAGGGTTCGGAACGTAACACACAAACTGAGTCCAATTTGAGACGTTGACGAACGGATGGAGCTTACTTATTTTAACTGTCCCGAATCTTGTTTCAACACTTCAAATGTGTTGAAACAATAGTAATAGAAGAGTTTGAGTCCAATCACGAGGTCCGGTTGCGAAAAAGTCACAAGTTATAGACTTCGGAATGCAACACAGAAACTGAGTCCAATTTGAGACATTGACGTACGGATGGAGCTAACTTGTTTCGACTGTCCCAAATATTGTTCCCACACTTCAAATCTGTTGAAACAATAGTAATGGAAGAGTTTGAGTCTAATTATGAGGTCCGGTTGCGAAAAAGTCACAAGTTATAGGCTTCGGAATGTAACACAAAAACTGAGTCCAATTTGAGACTTTGACGAACGGATGGAGCTAACTTGTTTCGACTGTCCCGAATCTTGTTCCAACACTTCAAATATGTTGAAACAATTGTAATGGAAGAGTATGAGTCTAATTATGAGGTCCGGTTGCAAAAAAGTCACAAGTTATAGGCTTCGGAATGTAACTCACAAACTGAGTCCAATTTGAGACGTTGACGAACGGATGGAGCTAACTAGTTTCGACCGTCCCGAATCTTGTTCCAACACATCAAATGTGTTGAAATAATAGTAATACAAGAGTTTGAGTCCAATTACGAGGTCCGGTTGCGAAAAAGTCACAAGTTATAGCCTTCGGAATGTAACTCACAAACTGAGTCCAATTTGAGACGTTGACGAACGGATGGAGCTAACTAGTTTCGACCGTCCCGAATCTTGTTCCAACACATCAAATGTGTTGAAATAATAGTAATACAAGATTTTGAGTCCAATTACGAGTTCCGGTGGCGAAAAAGTCACAAGTTATAGGCTTCGGAATGTAACACACAAATTGAGTCCAATTTGAGACGTTGACGCACGGATGGAGCTAACTTGTTTCGACTGTCACGAATCTTGTTCCACCACTTCAAATGTGATGAAACAATAGTAATGGAAGAGTTCGAGTCCAATTACGAGCTCTGGTTGCGAAAAAGTAACAAGTTATAGGGTTCGGAACGTAACACACAAACTGAGTCCAATTTGAGACGTTGACGAACGGATGGAGCTAACTTGTTTCGACCGTCCCGAATCTTGTTCCAACACATCAAATGTGTTGAAATAATAGTAATACAAGAGTTTGAGTCCAATTATGAGGTCCGATTGCGAAAAAGTCACAAGTTATTGGCTTCGGAATGTAACACACAAACTATGTCCAATTTGAGATGTTGACGCACGGATGGAGCTAACTTGTTTTGCCTGTCCCGAATCATGTTCCAATACTTCAAATGTGTTGAAATAATAATAATGGAAGAGTTTGAGTAAAATTACGAGGTCTGATTGCGACAAAGTCACAAGTTATAGGGTTCGGAATGTTACATACAAATTGAGTCGAATTAGAGACGTTGATGCACGGATGGAGCTAACTTGTTTCGACTGTCCCAAATCTTATTCCAACACTTCAAATCTGTTGAAACAATAGTAATTGAAGAGTTTGAATCCAATTACGAGGTCCGGTTGCGAAAAAGTCACAAGTTATAGGCTTAGGAATGTAACACACAAACTGAGTCCAATTTGAGACGTTGACGCACGGATGGAGCTAACTTGTTTCGACCGTCCCGAATCTTGTTCCAACACATCAAATGTGTTGAAACAATAGTAATAGAAGAGTTTGAGTCCAATTACGAGGTCCGGTTGCGAAAAAGTCACAAATTATAGGCTTCGGAATGCAACACAGAAACTGAGTCTAATTTGAGACGTTGACGTACGGATGGAGCTAACTTGTTTCAACTGTCCCAAATATTGTTCCAACACTTCAAATCTGTTAAAACAATAGTAATGGAAGAGTTTGAGTCTAATTATGAGGTCCGGTTGCGAAAAAGTCACAAGTTATAGGCTTCGGAATGTAACACAGAAACTGAGTCCAATTTGAGACGTTGACGAACGGATGGAGCTAACTTGTTTCGACTGTCCCGAATCTTGTTCCAACACTTCAAATATGTTGAAACAATAGTAATGGAAGAGTATGAGTCTAATTATGAGGTCCTGTTGCAAAAAAGTCACAAGTTATAGGCTTCGGAATGTAACTCACAAACTGAGTCCAATTTGAGACGTTGACGAACGGATGGAGCTAACTAGTTTCGACCGTCCCGAATCTTGTTCCAACACATCAAATGTGTTGAAATAATAGTAATACAAGAGTTTGAGTCCAATTACGAGGTTCGGTTTCGAAAAAGTCACAAGTTATTGGCTTCGGAATGTAACACACAAACTATGTCCAATTTGAGATGTTGACGCACGGATGGAGCTAACTTGTTTTGCCTGTCCCGAATCATGTTCCAATACTTCAAATGTGTTGAAACAATAATAATGGAAGAGTTTGAGTAAAATTACGAGGTCTGATTGCGACAAAGTCACAAGTTATAGGCTTCAGAATGTTACACACAAATTGAGTCGAATTTGAGACGTTGATGCACGGATGGAGCTAACTTGTTTCGACTGTCCCAAATCTTATTCCAACACTTCAAATTTGTTGAAACAATAGTAATAGAAGAGTTTGAGTCCAATTACGAGGTCCGGTCGCGAAAAAGTCACAAGTTATAGGCTTCGGAATGCAACACAGAAACTGAGTCCAATTTGAGACGTTGACGAACGGACGGAGCTAACTTGTTTCGACAGTCCCGAATCTTGTTCCAACACTTCAAATATGTTGAAACAATAGTAATGGAAGAGTATGAGTCTAATTATGAGGTCCGATTGCAAAAAAGTCACAAGTTATAGGCTTCGGAATGTAACACACAAACTGAGTCCAATTTGAGACGTTGACGAACGGATGGAGCTAACTAGTTTCGACCGTCCCGAATCTTGTTCCAACACATCAAATGTGTTGAAATAATAGTAATACAAGAGTTTGAGTCCAATTACGAGGTCCGGTTGCGAAAAAGTCACAAGTTATAAGCTTCGGAATGTAACACACAAACTGAGTCCAATTTGAGACGTTGACGCACGGATGGAGCTAACTTGTTTCGACTGTCCCAAATATTGTTCCAACACTTCAAATCTGTTAAAACAATAGTAATGGAATAGTTTGAGTCTAATTATGAGGTCCGGTTGTAAAAAAGTCACAAGTTATAGGCTTCGGAATGTAACACAGAAACTGAGTCCAATTTGAGACGTTGACGAACGGATGGAGGTAACTTGTTTCGACTGTCCCGAATCTTGTTCCAACACTTCAAATATGTTGAAACAATAGTAATGGAAGAGTATGAGTCTAATTATGAGGTCCGGTTCCAAAAAAGTCACAAGTTATAGGCTTCGGAATGTAACACACAAACTGAGTCCAATTTGAGACGTTGACGAACGGATGAAGCTAACTAGTTTCGACCGTCCCGAATCTTGTTCCAACACATCAAATGTGTTGAAATAATAGTAATACAAGAGTTTGAGTCCAATTACGAGGTCCGGTTGCGAAAAAGTCACAAGTTATAGCCTTCGGAATGTAACACACAAACTGAGTCCAATTTGAGACGTTGACGCACGGATGGAGCTAACTTGTTTCGACCATCCCGAATCTTGTTCCAACACATCAAATGTGTTGAAATAGTAATACAAGAGTTTGAGTCCAATTACGAGTTCCGGTAGAGAAAAAGTCACAAGTTATAGGTTCGGAATGTAACACACAAACTGAGTCCAATTTGAGACGTTGACGCACGGATGGAGCTAACTTGTTTCGACTGTCACGAATCTTGTTCCACCACTTCAAATATGATGAAACAATAGTAATGGAAGAGTTTGAGTAAAATTAAGAGATTCGGTTACGAAAAAGTCACAAGTTATAGGGTTCGGAACGTAACACACAAACTGAGTCCAATTTGAGACGTTGACGAACGGATGGAGCTAACTTGTTTCGACCGTCCCGAATCTTGTTCCAACACTTCAAATCTGTTGAAACAATAGTAATAGAAGAGTTTGAGTCCAATTACGAGGTCCGGTTGCGAAAAACTCACAAGTTATAGGCGTAGGAATGTAACAAACAAACTGAGTCCAATTTGAGACGTTGACGCACGGATGGAGCTAACTTGTTTTGACTGTCCCAAATATTGTTCCAACACTTCAAATCTATTGAAACAATAGTAATGGAAGAGTTTGGGTCTAATTGTGAGGTCCGGTTGCGAAAAAGTCACAAGTTATAGGCTATGGAATGTAACACACAAACTGAGTCCAATTTGAGACGTTGACGCACGGATGGAGCTAACTTGTTTCGACTGTCACGATTCTTATTCCACCACTTCAAATGTGATGAAACAATAGTAATGGAAGAGTTTGAGTCCAATTACGAGGTCCGGTTGCGAAAAAGTCACAAGTGATATGGTTCGGAAATAACACACAAACTGAGTCCAATTTGAGACGTTGACGAACGGATGGAGCTAACTTGTTTCGACCATCCCGAATCTTGTTCCAACACATCAAATGTGTTGAAATAGTAATACAAGAGTTTGAGTCCAATTACGAGTTCCGGTAGAGAAAAAGTCACAAGTTATAGGCTTCGGAATGTAACACACAAACTGAGTCCAATTTGAGACGTTGACGCACGGATGGAGCTAACTTGTTTCGACCGTCCCGAATCTTGTTCCAACACATCAAATGTGTTGAAATAATAGTAATACAAGAGTCTGAGTCCAATTACGAGGTCCGGTTGCGAAAAAGTCACAAGTTATAGGCTTAGGAATGTAACACACAAACTGAGTCCAATTTGAGACTTTGACGCACGGATGGAGCTAACTTGTTTTGACTGTCCCAAATATTGTTCCAACACTTCAAATCTATTGAAACAATAGTAATGGAAGAGTTTTGGTCTAATTGTGAGGTCCGGTTGCGAAAAAGTCACAAGTTATAGGCTTCGGAATGTAACACACAAACTGAGTCCAATTTGAGACGTTGACGCACGGATAGAGCTAACTTATTTCGACTGTCACGATTCTTATTCCACCACTTCAAATGTGATGAAACAATAGTAATGGAAGAGTTTGAGTCCAATTACGAGGTCCGGTTGCGAAAAAGTCACAAGTTATATGGTTCGGAAATAACACACAAACTGAGTCCAATTTGAGACGTTGACGAACGGATGGAGCTAACTTGTTTCGACCATCCCGAATCTTGTTCCAACACATCAAATGTGTTGAAATAGTAATACAAGAGTTTGAGTCCAATTACGAGTTCCGGTAGAGAAAAAGTCACAAGTTATAGGCTTCGGAATGTAACACACAAACTGAGTCCAATTTGAGACGTTGACGCACGGATGGAGCTAACTTGTTTCGACCGTCCCGAATCTTGTTCCAACACATCAAATGTGTTGAAATAATAGTAATACAAGAGTCTGAGTCCAATTACGAGGTCCGGTTGCAAAAAAGTCACAAGTTATAGGCTTAGGAATGTAACACACAAACTGAGTCCAATTTGAGACTTTGACGCACGGATGGAGCTAACTTGTTTTGACTGTCCCAAATATTGTTCCAACACTTCAAATCTATTGAAACAATAGTAATGGAAGAGTTTGGGTCTAATTGTGAGGTCCGGTTGCGAAAAAGTCACAAGTTATAGGCTATGGAATGTAACACACAAACTGAGTCCAATTTGAGACGTTGACGCACGGATAGAGCTAACTTGTTTCGACTGTCACGATTCTTATTCCACCACTTCAAATGTGATGAAACAATAGTAATGGAAGAGTTTGAGTCCAATTACGAGGTCCGGTTGCGAAAAAGTCACAAGTTATATGGTTCGGAAATAACACACAAACTGAGTCCAATTTGAGACGTTGACGAACGGATGGAGCTAACTTGTTTCGACCATCCCGAATCTTGTTCCAACACATCAAATGTGTTGAAATAGTAATACAAGAGTTTGAGTCCAATTACGAGTTCCGGTAGAGAAAAAGTCACAAGTTATAGGCTTCGGAATGTAACACACAAACTGAGTCCAATTTGAGACGTTGACGCACGGATGGAGCTAACTTGTTTCGACCGTCCCGAATCTTGTTCCAACACATCAAATGTGTTGAAATAATAGTAATACAAGAGTCTGAGTCCAATTACGAGGTCCGGTTGCAAAAAAGTCACAAGTTATAGGCTTAGGAATGTAACACACAAACTGAGTCCAATTTGAGACTTTGACGCACGGATGGAGCTAACTTGTTTTGACTGTCCCAAATATTGTTCCAACACTTCAAATCTATTGAAACAATAGTAATGGAAGAGTTTGGGTCTAATTGTGAGGTCCGGTTGCGAAAAAGTCACAAGTTATAGGCTATGGAATGTAACACACAAACTGAGTCCAATTTGAGACGTTGACGCACGGATAGAGCTAACTTGTTTCGACTGTCACGATTCTTATTCCACCACTTCAAATGTGATGAAACAATAGTAATGGAAGAGTTTGAGTCCAATTACGAGGTCCGGTTGCGAAAAAGTCACAAGTTATATGGTTCGGAAATAACACACAAACTGAGTCCAATTTGAGACGTTGACGCACGGATTGAGCTAACTAGTTTCGACCGTCCCGAATCTTGTTCCAACACTTCAAATCTATTGAAACAATAGTAATGGAAGAGTTTGGGTCTAATTGTGAGGTCCGGTTGCGAAAAAGTCACAAGTTATAGGCTATGGAATGTAACACACAAACTGAGTCCAATTTGAGACGTTGACGCACGGATAGAGCTAACTTGTTTCGACTGTCACGATTCTTATTCCACCACTTCAAATGTGATGAAACAGTAGTAATGGAAGAGTTTGAGTCCAATTACGAGGTCCGGTTGCGAAAAAGTCACAAGTTATATGGTTCAGAAATAACACACAAACTGAGTCCAATTTGAGACGTTGACGAACGGATGGAGCTAACTTGTTTCGACCATCCCGAATCTTGTTCCGACACATCAAATGTGTTGAAATAGTAATACAAGAGTTTGAGTCCAATTACGAGTTCCGGTAGAGAAAAAGTCACAAGTTATAGGCATCGGAATGTAACACACAAACTGAGTCCAATTTGAGACGTTGACGCACGGATGGAGCTAACTTGTTTCGACTGTCCCGAATCTTGTTCCAACACATCAAATGTGTTGGAATAATAGTAATACAAGAGTTTCAGTCCAATTACGAGGTCCGATTGTGAAAAAGTCACAAGTTATTGGCTTCGGAATGTAACACACAAACTATGTCCAATTTGAGATGTTGACGCACGGATGGAGCTAACTCGTTTTGCCTGTCCCGAATCATGTTTCAATACTTCAAATGTGTTGAAATAATAATAATGGAAGAGTTTGAGTAAAATTACGAGGTCTGATTGCGACAAAGTCACAAGTTATAGGGTTCGGAATGTTACACACAAATTGAGTCGAATTTGAGACGTTGATGCACGGATGGAGCTAACTTGTTTCGACTGTCCCAAATCTTATTCCAACACTTCAAATCTGTTGAAACAATAGTATTAGAAGAGTTTGAGTCCAATTACGAGGTCCGGTTGCGAAAAAGTCACAAGTTATAGGCTTAGGAATGTAACACACAAACTGAGTCCAATTTGAGACGTTGACGCACGGATGGAGCTAACTTGTTTCGACCGTCCCGAATCTTGTTCCAACACATCAAATGTGTTGAAACAATAGTAATAGAAGAGTTTGAGTCCAATTACGAGGTCCGGTTGCGAAAAAGTCACAAATTATAGGCTTCGGAATGTAACACAGAAACTGGGTCTAATTTGAGACGTTGACGTACGGATGGAGCTAACTTGTTTCGACTGTCCCAAATATTGTTCCAACACTTCAAATCTGTTAAAACAATAGTAATGGAAGAGTTTGAGTCTAATTATGAGGTCCGGTTGCGAAAAAGTCACAAGTTATAGGCTTCGGAATGTAACACCGAAACTGAGTCCAATTTGAGACGTTGACGAACGGATGGAGCTAACTTGTTTCGACTGTCCCGAATCTTGTTCCAACACTTCAAATATGTTGAAACAATAGTAATGGAAGAGTATGAGTCTAATTATGAGGTCCGGTTGCAAACAAGTTATAGGCTTCGGAATGCAACACACAAACTGAGTCCAATTTGAGACGTTGACGAACGGATGGAGCTAACTAGTTTCGACGGTCCCGAATCTTGTTCCAACACATCAAATGTGTTGAAATAATAGTAATACAAGAGTCTGAGTCCAATTACGAGGTCCGGTTGCGAAAAAGTCACAAGTTATAGGCTTAGGAATGTAACACACAAACTGAGTCCAATTTGAGACGTTGACGAACGGATGGAGCTAACTTGTTTCGACTGTCCCAAATATTGTTCCAACACTTCAAATCTGTTAAAACAATAGTAATGGAAGATTTTGAGTCTAATTATGAGGTCCGGTTGCGAAAAAGTCACAAGTTATAGGCTTCGGAATGTAACACCGAAACTGAGTCCAATTTGAGACGTTGACGAACGGATGGAGCTAACTTGTTTCGACTGTCCCGAATCTTGTTCCAACACTTCAAATATGTTGAAACAATAGTAATGGAAGAGTATGAGTCTAATTATGAGGTCCGGTTGCAAAAAAGTCACAAGTTATAGGCTTTAGAATGTAACACACAAACTGAGTCCAATTTGAGACGTTGACGAACGGATGGAGCTAACTAGTTTCGACGGTCCCGAATCTTGTTCCAACACATCAAATGTGTTGAAATAATAGTAATACAAGAGTCTGAGTCCAATTACGAGGTCCGGTTGCGAAAAAGTCACAAGTTATAGGCTTAGGAATGTAACACACAAACTGAGTCCAATTTGAGACGTTGACGCACGGATGGAGCTAACTTGTTTCGACCGTCCCGAATCTTGTTCCAACACATCAAATGTGTTGAAACAATAGTAATAGAAGAGTTTGAGTCCAATTACGAGGTCCGGTTGCGAAAAAGTCACAAATTATAGGCTTCGGAATGTAACACAGAAACTGGGTCTAATTTGAGACGTTGACGTACGGATGGAGCTAACTTGTTTCGACTGTCCCAAATATTGTTCCAACACTTCAAATCTGTTAAAACAATAGTAATGGAAGAGTTTGAGTCTAATTATGAGGTCCGGTTGCGAAAAAGTCACAAGTTATAGGCTTCGGAATGTAACACCGAAACTGAGTCCAATTTGAGACGTTGACGAACGGATGGAGCTAACTTGTTTCGACTGTCCCGAATCTTGTTCCAACACTTCAAATATGTTGAAACAATAGTAATGGAAGAGTATGAGTCTAATTATGAGGTCCGGTTGCAAAAAAGTCACAAGTTATAGGCTTCGGAATGCAACACACAAACTGAGTCCAATTTGAGACGTTGACGAACGGATGGAGCTAACTAGTTTCGACGGTCCCGAATCTTGTTCCAACACATCAAATGTGTTGAAATAATAGTAATACAAGAGTCTGAGTCCAATTACGAGGTCCGGTTGCGAAAAAGTCACAAGTTATAGGCTTAGGAATGTAACACACAAACTGAGTCCAATTTGAGACGTTGACGAACGGATGGAGCTAACTTGTTTCGACTGTCCCAAATATTGTTCCAACACTTCAAATCTGTTAAAACAATAGTAATGGAAGATTTTGAGTCTAATTATGAGGTCCGGTTGCGAAAAAGTCACAAGTTATAGGCTTCGGAATGTAACACCGAAACTGAGTCCAATTTGAGACGTTGACGAACGGATGGAGCTAACTTGTTTCGACTGTCCCGAATCTTGTTCCAACACTTCAAATATGTTGAAACAATAGTAATGGAAGAGTATGAGTCTAATTATGAGGTCCGGTTGCAAAAAAGTCACAAGTTATAGGCTTTAGACTGTAACACAGAAACTGAGTCCAATTTGAGACGTTGACGAACGGATGGAGCTAACTAGTTTCGACGGTCCCGAATCTTGTTCCAACACATCAAATGTGTTGAAATAATAGTAATACAAGAGTCTGAGTCCAATTACGAGGTCCGGTTGCGAAAAAGTCACAAGTTATAGGCTTAGGAATGTAACACACAAACTGAGTCCAATTTGAGACGTTGACGCACGGATGGAGCTAACTTGTTTTGACTGTCCCAAATATTGTTCCAACACATCAAATCTATTGAAACAATAGTAATGGAAGAGTTTGGGCCTAATTGTGAGGTCCGGTTGCGAAAAAGTCACAAGTTATAGGCTACGGAATGTAACACACAAACTGAGTCCAATTTGAGACGTTGACGCACAGATGGAGCTAACTTGTTTCGACTGTCACGAATCTTGTTCCACCACTTCAAATGTGATGAAATAATAGTAATACAAGAGTCTGAGTCCATTTACGAGGTCCGGTTGCGAAAAAGTCACAAGTTATAGGCTTAGGAATGTAACACACAAACTGAGTCCAATTTGAGACGTTGAGGCACGGATGGAGCTAACTTGTTTTGACTGTCCCAAATATTGTTCCAACACATCAAATCTATTGAAACAATAGTAATGGAATAGTTTGGGCCTAATTGTGAGGTCCGGTTGCGAAAAAGTCACAAGTTATAGGCTACGGAATGTAACACACAAACTGAGTCCAATTTGAGACGTTGACGCACAGATGGAGCTAACTTGTTTCGACTGTCACGAATCTTGTTCCACCACTTCAAATGTGATGAAATAATAGTAATACAAGAGTCTGAGTCCAATTACGAGGTCCGGTTGCGAAAAAGTCACAAGTTATAGGCTTAGGAATGTAACACACAAACTGAGTCGAATTTGAGACATTGATGCACGGATGGAGCTAACTTGTTTCGACTGTCCCAAATCTTATTCCAACACTTCAAATCTGTTGAAACAATAGTAATAGAAGAGTTTGAGTCCAATTACGAGGTCCGGTCGCGAAAAAGTCACAAGTTATAGGCTTAGGAATGTAACACACAAACTGAGTCCAATTTGAGACGTTGACGCACGGATGGAGCTAACTTGTTTCGACCGTCCCGAATCTTGTTCCAACACATCAAATGTGTTGAAACAATAGTAATAGAAGAGTTTGAGTCCAATTACGAGGTCCAGTTGCGAAAAAGTCACAAGTTATAGGCTTCGGAATGCAACACAGAAACTGAGTCTAATTTGAGACGTTGACGTACGGATGGAGCTAACTTGTTTCGACTGTCCCAAATATTGTTCCAACACTTCAAATCTGTTAAAACAATAGTAATGGAAGAGTTTGAGTCTAATTATGAGGTCCGGTTGCGAAAAAGTCACAAGTTATAGGCTTCGGAATGTAACACAGAAACTGAGTCCAATTTGAGACGTTGACGAACGGATGGAGCTAACTTGTTTCGACTGTCCCGAATCTTGTTCCAACACTTCAAATATGTTGAAACAATAGTAATGGAAGAGTATGAGTCTAATTATGAGGTCCGGTTGCAAAAAAGTCACAAGTTATAGGCTTCGGAATGTAACTCACAAACTGAGTCCAATTTGAGACGTTGACGAACGGATGGAGCTAACTAGTTTCGACCGTCCCGAATCTTGTTCCAACACATCAAATGTGTTGAAATAATAGTAATACAAGAGTTTGAGTCCAATTACGAGGTCCGGTTGCGAAAAAGTCACAAGTTATAGCCTTCGGAATGTAACACACAAACTGAGTCCAATTTGAGACGTTGACGCACGGATGGAGCTAACTTGTTTCGACTGTCACGAATCTTGTTCCACCACTTCAAATGTGATGAAACAATAGTAATGGAAGAGTTCGAGTCCAATTACGAGCTCCTGTTGCGAAAAAGTCACAAGTTATAAGGTTCGGAACGTAACACACAAACTGAGTCCAATTTGAGACGTTGACGAACGGATGGAGCTAACTTGTTTCGACCGTCCCGAATCTTGTTCCAACACATCAAATGTGTTGAAATAATAGTAATACAAGAGTTTGAGTCCAATTATGAGGTCCGATTGCGAAAAAGTCACAAGTTATTGGCTTCGGAATGTAACACACAAACTATGTCCAATTTGAGATGTTGACGCACGGATGGAGCTAACTTGTTTTGCCTTTCCCGAATCATGTTCCAATACTTCAAATGTGTTGAAATAATAATAATGGAAGAGTTTGAGTAAAATTACGAGGTCTGATTGCGATAAAGTCACAAGTTATAGGATTCGGAATGTTACATACAAATTGAGTCGAATTTGAGACATTGATGCACGGATGGAGCTAACTTGTTTCGACTGTCCCAAATCTTATTCCAACACTTCAAATCTGTTGAAACAATAGTAATAGAAGAGTTTGAGTCCAATTACGAGGTCCGGTCGCGAAAAAGTCACAAGTTATAGGCTTAGGAATGTAACACACAAACTGAGTCCAATTTGAGACGTTGACGCACGGATGGAGCTAACTTGTTTCGACCGTCCCGAATCTTGTTCCAACACATCAAATGTGTTGAAACAATAGTAATAGAAGAGTTTGAGTCCAATTACGAGGTCCGGTTGCGAAAAAGTCACAAGTTATAGTCTTCGGAATGCAACACAGAAACTGAGTCTAATTTGAGACGTTGACGTACGGATGGAGCTAACTTGTTTCGACTGTCCCAAATATTGTTCCAACACTTCAAATCTGTTAAAACAATAGTAATGGAAGAGTTTGAGTCTAATTATGAGGTCCGGTTGCGAAAAAGTCACAAGTTATAGGCTTCGGAATGTAACACAGAAACTGAGTCCAATTTGAGACGTTGACGAACGGATGGAGCTAACTTGTTTCGACTGTCCCGAATCTTGTTCCAACACTTCAAATATGTTGAAACAATAGTAATGGAGGAGTATGAGTCTAATTATGAGGTCCGGTTGCAAAAAAGTCACAAGTTATAGGCTTCGGAATGTAACTCACAAACTGAGTCCAATTTGAGACGTTGACGAACGGATGGAGCTAACTAGTTTCGACCGTCCCGAATCTTGTTCCAACACATCAAATGTGTTGAAATAATAGTAATACAAGAGTTTGAGTCCAATTACGAGGTCCGGTTGCGAAAAAGTCACAAGTTATAGCCTTCGGAATGTAACACACAAACTGAGTCCAATTTGAGACGTTGACGCACGGATGGAGCTAACTTGTTTCGACTGTCACGAATCTTGTTCCACCACTTCAAATGTGATGAAACAATAGTAATGGAAGAGTTCGAGTCCAATTACGAGCTCCTGTTGCGAAAAAGTCACAAGTTATAAGGTTCGGAACGTAACACACAAACTGAGTCCAATTTGAGACGTTGACGAACGGATGGAGCTAACTTGTTTCGACCGTCCCGAATCTTGTTCCAACACATCAAATGTGATGAAATAATAGTAATACAAGAGTTTGAGTCCAATTACGAGGTTCGGTTGCGAAAAAGTCACAAGTTATTGGCTTCGGAATGTAACACACAAACTATGTCCAATTTGAGATGTTGACTCACGTATGGAGCTAACTTGTTTTGCCTGTCCCGAATCATGTTCCAATATTTCAAATGTGTTGAAACAATAATAATGGAAGAGTTTGAGTAAAATTACGAGGTCTGATTGCGACAAAGTCACAAGTTATAGGCTTCGGAATGTTACACACAAATTGAGTCGAGTTTGAGACGTTGATGCACGGATGGAGCTAACTTGTTTCGACTGTCCCAAATCTTATTCCAACACTTCAAATCTGTTGAAGCAATAGTATTAGAAGAGTTTGAGTCCAATTACGAGGTCCGGTTGCGAAAAAGTCACAAGTTATAGGCTTAGGAATGTAACACACAAACTGAGTCCAATTTGAGACGTTGACGCACGGATGGAGCTAACTTGTTTCGACGGTCCCGAATCTTGTTCCAACACATCAAATGTGTTGAAACAATAGTTATAGAAGAGTTTGAGTCCAATCACGAGGTCCGGTTGCAAAAAAGTCACAAGTTATAGGTTCGGAATGTAACACACAAACTGAGTCCAATTTGAGACGTTGACGCACGGATGGAGCTAACTTCTTTCGACTGTCACGAATCTTGTTCCACCACTTCAAATATAATGAAACAATAGTAATGGAAGAGTTTGAGTCCAATTACGAGGTCCGGTTGCGAAAAAGTCACGAGTTATAGACTTAGGAATGAAACACACAAACTGAGTCCAATTTGAGACGTTGACGCACGGATGGAGCTAACTTGTTTCGACGGTCCCGAATCTTGTTCCAACACATCAAATGTGTTGAAACAATAGTTATAGAAGAGTTTGAGTTCAATCACGAGCTCCGGTTGCGAAAAAGTCACAAGTTATAGTCTTCGGAATGCAACACAGAAACTGAGTCCAATTTGAGACGTTGACGTACGGATGGAGCTAACTTGTTTCGACTGTTCCAAATATTGTTCCCACACTTCAAATCTGTTGAAACAATAGTAATGGAAGAGTTTGAGTCTAATTATGAGGTCCGGTTGCGAAAAAGTCAAAGTTATAGCCTTTCTGTCCCTAGGCATAGCTTTGTCTCTTGGCTTGCTGTCAGTGGTGGTCTTCTCACTAAAGATAAACCCTTGATTAGGCATATGACCAGCAACTACAAATGCTACCTCTGCTGGAGGGAAGAAGAAAGCGCCAACCACCTCTTCTTTGACTGCCCTTTTTCTAACTACATCTGGACTCAAGTTCTCTAGACGTCTAGATTCAATCGCGCCGTGGCTTCTTCTGATCTCGAACACCAATGGATTGTTTCCACCTTTGCAGGTTCAGATTTAATCTCTCAAGTTATCAGAATAGCTTTTAACGCCACCATCTATATGATTTGGAAAGAAAGGAACATGCGCAACTTTGAGACGTTGTTCCAACACATCAAATGTGATGAAATAATAGTAATACAAGAGTTTGAGTCCAATTACGAGGTTCGGTTGCGAAAAAGTCACAAGTTATTGGCTTCGGAATGTAACACACAAACTATGTCCAATTTGAGATGTTGACTCACGTATGGAGCTAACTTGTTTTGCCTGTCCCGAATCATGTTCCAATATTTCAAATGTGTTGAAACAATAATAATGGAAGAGTTTGAGTAAAATTACGAGGTCTGATTGCGACAAAGTCACAAGTTATAGCCTTCGGAATGTAACACACAAACTGAGTCCAATTTGAGACGTTGACGCACGGATGGAGCTAACTTGTTTCGACGGTCCCGAATCTTGTTCCAACACATCAAATGTGTTGAAATAATAGTAATACAAGAGTTTGAGTCCAATTACGAGTTCCGGTAGCGAAAAAGTCACAAGTTATAGGCTTCGGAATGTAACACACAAACTGAGTCCAATTTGAGACGTTGACGCACGGATGGAGCTAACTTGTTTCGACTGTCACGAATATTGTTCCACTACTTCAACTGTGATGAAACAATAGTAATGGAAGAGTTTGAGTCCAATTACGAGGTCCGGTTGCGAAAAAGTCACTAGTTATAGACTTAGGAATGTAACACACAAATTGAGTCCAATTTGAGACGTTGACGCACGGATGGAGCTAACTTGTTTCGACTGTCACGAATCTTGTTCCACCACTTCAAATGTGATGAAACAATAGTAATGGAAGAGTTTGAGTCCAATTACGAGGTCCGGTTGGGAAAAAGTCACAAGTTATAGCCTTCGGAATGTAACACACAAACTGAGTCCAATTTGAGACGTTGACGCACGGATGGAGCTAACTTATTTCGACTGTCACGAATCTTGTTCCACCACTTCAAATGTGATGAAACAATAGTAATGGAAGAGTTTGAGTCCAATTACGAGGTCCGGTTGCAAAAAAGTCACAAGTTATAAGCTTCGGAATGTAACACACAAACTGAGTCCAATTTGAGACGTTGACGCACGGATGGAGCTAACTTGTTTCGACTGTCACGAATCTTGTTCCACCACTTCAAATGTGATGAAACAATAGTAATGGAAGAGTTTGAGTCCAATTACGAGGTCCGGTTGGGAAATAGTCACAAGTTATAGCCTTCGGAATGTAACACACAAACTGAGTCCAATTTGAGACGTTGACGCACGGATGGAGCTAACTTATTACGACTGTCACGAATCTTGTTCCACCACTTCAAATGTGATGAAACAATAGTAATGGAAGAGTTTGAGTCCAATTACGAGGTCCGGTTGCGAAAAAGTCACAAGTTATAGCCTTCGGAATGTAACACACAAACTGAGTCCAATTTGAGACGTTGACGAACGGATGGAGCTAACTTGTTTCGACCATCCCGAATCTTGTTCCAACACATCAAATGTGTTGAAATAGTAATACAAGAGTTTGAGTCCAATTACGAGTTTCGGTAGAGAAAAAGTCACAAGTTATAGGCTTCGGAATGTAACACACAAACTGAGTCCAATTTGAGACGTTGACGCACGGATGGAGCTAACTTGTTTCGACCGTCCCGAATCTTGTTCCAACACATCAAATGTGTTGAAATAATAGTAATACAAGAGTTTGAGTCCAATTACGAGGTCCGATTGCGAAAAAGTCACAAGTTATTGGCTTCGGAATGTAACACACAAACTATGTCCAATTTGAGATGTTGACGCACGGATGGAGCTAACTCGTTTTGCCTGTCCCGAATCATGTTCCAATACTTCAAATGTGTTGAAATAATAATAATGGAAGAGTTTGAGTAAAATTACGAGGTCTGATTGCGACAAAGTCACAAGTTATAGGGTTCGGAATGTTACACACAAATTGAGTCGAATTTGAGACGTTGATGCACGGATGGAGCTAACTTGTTTCGAGTGTCCCAAATCTTATTCCAACACTTCAAATCTGTTGAAACAATAGTAATAGAAGAGTTCGAGTCCAATTACGAGGTCCGGTTGCGAAAAAGTCACAAGTTATAGGCTTAGGAATGTAACACACAAACTGAGTCCAATTTGAGACGTTGACGCACGGATGGAGCTAACTTGTTTCGACCGTCCCGAATCTTGTTCCAACACATCAAATGTGTTGAAACAATAGTAATAGAAGAGTTTGAGTCCAATTACGAGGTCCGGTTGCGAAAAAGTCACAAATTATAGGCTTCGGAATGTAACACAGAAACTGGGTTTAATTTGAGACGTTGACGTACGGATGGAGCTAACTTGTTTCGACTGTCCCAAATATTGTTCCAACACTTCAAATCTGTTAAAACAATAGTAATGGAAGAGTTTGAGTCTAATTATGAGGTCCGGTTGCGAAAAAGTCACAAGTTATAGGCTTCGGAATGTAACACCGAAACTGAGTCCAATTTGAGACGTTGACGAACGGATGGAGCTAACTTGTTTCGACTGTCCCGAATCTTGTTCCAACACTTCAAATATGTTGAAACAATAGTAATGGAAGAGTATGAGTCTAATTATGAGGTCCGGTTGCAAAAAAGTCACAAGTTATAGGCTTCGGAATGTAACACACAAACTGAGTCCAATTTGAGACGTTGATGAACGGATGGAGCTAACTAGTTTCGACGGTCCTGAATCTTGTTCCAACACATCAAATGTGTTGAAATAATAGTAATACAAGAGTCTGAGTCCAATTACGAGGTCCGGTTGCGAAAAAGTCACAAGTTATAGGCTAAGGAATGTAACACACAAACTGAGTCCAATTTGAGACGTTGACGCACGGATGGAGCTAACTTGTTTTGACTGTCCCAAATATTGTTCCAACACATCAAATCTATTGAAACAATAGTAATGGAAGAGTTTGGGCCTAATTGTGAGGTCCGGTTGCGAAAAAGTCACAAGTTATAGGCTACGGAATGTAACACACAAACTGAGTCCAATTTGAGACGTTGACGCACAGATGGAGCTAACTTGTTTCGACTGTCACGAATCTTGTTCCACCACTTCAAATGTGATGAAACAATAGTAATGGAAGAGTTTGAGTCCAATTACGAGGTCCGGTTGCAAAAAAGTCACAAGTTATAGGGTTCGGAACGTAACACACAAACTGAGTCCAATTTGAGACGTTGACGAACGGATGGAGCTAACTTATTTTGACTGTCCCGAATCTTGTTTCAACACTTCAAATGTGTTGAAACAATAGTAATAGAAGAGTTTGAGTCCAATCACGAGGTCCGGTTGCGAAAAAGTCACAAGTTATAGACTTCGGAATGCAACACAGAAACTGAGTCCAATTTGAGACATTGACGTACGGATGGAGCTAACTTGTTTCGACTGTCCCAAATATTGTTCCCACACTTCAAATCTGTTGAAACAATAGTAATGGAAGAGTTTGAGTCTAATTATGAGGTCCGGTTGCGAAAAAGTCACAAGTTATAGGCTTCGGAATGTAACACAGAAACTGAGTCCAATTTGAGACTTTGACGAACGGATGGAGCTAACTTGTTTCGACTGTCCCGAATCTTGTTCCAACACTTCAAATATGTTGAAACAATTGTAATGGAAGAGTATGAGTCTAATTATGAGGTCCGGTTGCAAAAAAGTCACAAGTTATAGGCTTCGGAATGTAACTCACAAACTGAGTCCAATTTGAGACGTTGACGAACGGATGGAGCTAACTAGTTTCGACCGTCCCGAATCTTGTTCCAACACATCAAATGTGTTGAAATAATAGTAATACAAGATTTTCAGTCCAATTACGAGTTCCGGTGGCGAAAAAGTCACAAGTTATAGGCTTCGGAATGTAACACACAAATTGAGTCCAATTTGAGACGTTGACGCACGGATGGAGCTAACTTGTTTCGACTGTCACGAATCTTGTTCCACCACTTCAAATGTGATGAAACAATAGTAATGGAAGAGTTCGAGTCCAATTACGAGCTCTGGTTGCGAAAAAGTAACAAGTTATAGGGTTCGGAACGTAACACACAAACTGAGTCCAATTTGAGACGTTGACGAACGGATGGAGCTAACTTGTTTCGACCGTCCCGAATCTTGTTCCAACACATCAAATGTGTTGAAATAATAGTAATACAAGAGTTTGAGTCCAATTATGAGGTCCGATTGCGAAAAAGTCACAAGATATTGGCTTCGGAATGTAACACACAAACTATGTCCAATTTGAGATGTTGACGCACGGATGGAGCTAACTTGTTTTGCCTGTCCCGAATCATGTTCCAATACTTCAAATGTGTTGAAATAATAATAATGGAAGAGTTTGAGTAAAATTACGAGGTCTGATTGCGACAAAGTCACAAGTTATAGGGTTCGGAATGTTACATACAAATTGAGTCGAATTTGAGACGTTGATGCACGGATGGAGCTAACTTGTTTCGACTGTCCCAAATCTTATTCCAACACTTCAAATCTGTTGAAACAATAGTAATAGAAGAGTTTGAGTCCAATTACGAGGTCCGGTTGCGAAAAAGTCACAAGTTATAGGCTTAGGAATGTAACACACAAACTGAGTCCAATTTGAGACGTTGACGCACGGATGGAGCTAACTTATTTCGACCGTCCCGAATCTTGTTCCAACACATCAAATGTGTTGAAACAATAGTAATAGAAGAGTTTGAGTCCAATTACGAGGTCCGGTTGCGCAAAAGTCACAAATTATAGGCTTAGGAATGCAACACAGAAACTGAGTCTAATTTGAGACGTTGACGTACGGATGGAGCTAACTTGTTTCAACTGTCCCAAATATTGTTCCAACACTTCAAATCTGTTAAAACAATATTAATGGAAGAGTTTGAGTCTAATTATGAGGTCCGGTTGCGAAAAAGTCACAAGTTATAGGCTTCGGAATGTAACACAGAAACTGAGTCCAATTTGAGACGTTGACGAACGGATGGAGCTAACTTGTTTCGACTGTCCCGAATCTTGTTCCAACACTTCAAATATGTTGAAACAATAGTAATGGAAGAGTATGAGTATAATTATGAGGTCCTGTTGCAAAAAAGTCACAAGTTATAGGCTTCGGAATGTAACTCACAAACTGAGTCCAATTTGAGACGTTGACGAACGGATGGAGCTAACTAGTTTCGACCGTCCCGAATCTTGTTCCAACACATCAAATGTGTTGAAATAATAGTAATACAAGAGTTTGAGTCCAATTACGAGGTCCGGTTGCGAAAAAGTCACAAGTTATAGCCTTCGGAATGTAACACACAAACTGAGTCCAATTTGAGACGTTGACGCACGGATGGAGCTAACTTGTTTCGACCGTCCCGAATCTTGTTCCAACACATCAAATGTGTTGAAACAATAGTAATAGAAGAGTTTGAGTCCAATTACGAGGTCCGGTTGCGAAAAAGTCACAAGTTATAGGCTTAGGAATGTAACAAACAAACTGAGTCCAATTTGAGACGTTGACGCACGGATGGAGCTAACTTGTTTTGACTGTCCCAAATATTGTTCCAACACTTCAAATCTATTGAAACAATAGTAATGGAAGAGCTTGGGTCTAATTGTGAGGTCCGGTTGCGAAAAAGTCACAAGTTATAGGCTATGGAATGTAACACACAAACTGAGTCCAATTTGAGACGTTGACGCACGGATGGAGCTAACTTGTTTCGACTGTCGCGATTCTTCTTCCACCACTCCAAATGTGATGAAACAATAGTAATGGAAGAGTTTGAGTCCAATTACGAGGTCCGGTTGCGAAAAAGTCACAAGTTATATGGTTCGGAAATAACACACAAACTGAGTCCAATTTGAGACGTTGACTCACGGATGGAGCTAACTTGTTTCGACTGTCACGAATCTTGTTCCACCACTTCAAATGTGATGAAACAATAGTAATGGAAGAGTTCGAGTCCAATTACGAGCTCCGGTTGCGAAAAAGTCACAAGTTATAGGGTTTGGAACGTAACACACAAACTGAGTCCAATTTGAGACGATGACGAACGGAGGGAGCTAACTTGTTTCAACCGTCCCGAATGTTGTTCCAACACATCAAATGTGTTGAAATAATAGTAATACAAGAGTTTGAGTCCAATTACGAGGTTCGGTTTCGAAAAAGTCACAAGTTATTGGCTTCGGAATGTAACACACAAACTATGTCCAATTTGAGATGTTGACGAACAGATGGAGCTAACTTGTTTTGCCTGTCCCGAATCATGTTCCAATACTTCAAATGTGTTGAAACAATAATAAGGGAAGAGTTTGAGTAAAATTACGAGGTCTGATTGCGACAAAGTCACAAGTTATAGGCTTCAGAATGTTACACACAAATTGAGTCGAATTTGAGACGTTGATGCACGGATGGAGCTAACTTGTTTCGACTGTCCCAAATCTTATTCCAACACTTCAACTCTGTTGAAACAATAGTAATAGAAGAGTTTGAGTCCAATTACGAGGTCCGGTCGCGAAAAAGTCACAAGTTATAGGCTTCGGAATGCAACACAGAAACTGAGTCCAATTTGAGACGTTGACGAACGGACGGAGCTAACTTGTTTCGACAGTCCCGAATCTTGTTCCAACACTTCAAATATGTTGAAACAATAGTAATGGAAGAGTATGAGTCTAATTATGAGGTCCGATTGCAAAAAAGTCACAAGTTATAGGCTTCGGAATGTAACACACAAACTGAGTCCAATTTGAGACGTTGACGAACGGATGGAGCTAACTAGTTTCGACCGTCCCGAATCTTGTTCCAACACATCAAATGTGTTGAAATAATAGTAATACAAGAGTTTGAGTCCAATTACGAGGTCCGGTTGCGAAAAAGTCACAAGTTATAAGCTTCGGAATGTAACACACAAACTGAGTCCAATTTGAGACGTTGACGCACGGATGGAGCTAACTTGTTTCGACTGTTCCAAATATTGTTCCAACACTTCAAATCTGTTAAAACAATAGTAATGGAAGAGTTTGAGTCTAATTATGAGGTCCGGTTGCGAAAAAGTCACGAGTTATAGGCTTGGGAATGTAACACAGAAACTGAGTCCAATTTGAGACGTTGACGAACGGATGGAGGTAACTTGTTTCGACTGTCCCGAATCTTGTTCCAACACTTCAAATATGTTGAAACAATAGTAATGGAAGAGTATGAGTCTAATTATGAGGTCCGGTTCCATAAAAGTCACAAGTTATAGGCTTCGGAATGTAACACACAAACTGAGTCCAATTTGAGACGTTGACGAACGGATGAAGCTAACTAGTTTCGACCGTCCCGAATCTTGTTCCAACACATCAAATGTGTTGAAATAATAGTAATACAAGAGTTTGAGTCCAATTACGAGGTCCGGTTGCGAAAAAGTCACAAGTTATAGCCTTCGGAATGTAACACACAAACTGAGTCCAATTTGAGACGTTGACGCACGGATGGAGCTAACTTGTTTCGACCATCCCGAATCTTGTTCCAACACATCAAATGTGTTGAAATAGTAATACAAGAGTTTGAGTCCAATTACGAGTTCCGGTAGAGAAAAAGTCACAAGTTATAGGTTCGGAATGTAACACACAAACTGAGTCCAATTTGAGACGTTGACGCACGGATGGAGCTAACTTGTTTCGACTGTCACGAATCTTGTTCCACCACTTCAAATATGATGAAACAATAGTAATGGAAGAGTTTGAGTAAAATTACGAGATTCGGTTACGAAAAAGTCACAAGTTATAGGGTTCGGAACGTAACACACAAACTGAGTCCAATTTGAGACGTTGACGAACGGATGGAGCTAACTTGTTTCGACCGTCCCGAATCTTGTTCCAACACTTCAAATCTGTTGAAACAATAGTAATAGAAGAGTATGAGTCCAATTACGAGGTCCGGTTGCGAAAAACTCACAAGTTATAGGCGTAGGAATGTAACAAACAAACTGAGTCCAATTTGAGATGTTGACGCACGGATGGAGCTAACTTGTTTTGACTGTCCCAAATATTGTTCCAACACTTCAAATCTATTGAAACAATAGTAATGGAAGAGTTTGGGTCTAATTGTGAGGTCCGGTTGCGAAAAAGTCACAAGTTATAGGCTATGGAATGTAACACACAAACAGAGTCCAATTTGAGACGTTGACGCACGGATGGAGCTAACTTGTTTCGACTGTCACGATTCTTATTCCACCACTTCAAATGTGATAAAACAATAGTAATGGAAGAGTTTGAATCCAATTACGAGGTCCGGTTGCGAAAAAGTCACAAGTTATATGGTTCGGAAATAACACACAAACTGAGTCCAATTTGAGACGTTGACGAACGGATGGAGCTAACTTGTTTCGACCATCCCGAATCTTGTTCCAACACATCAAATGTGTTGAAATAGTAATACAAGAGTTTGAGTCCAATTACGAGTTCCGGTAGAGAAAAAGTCACAAGTTATTGGCTTCGGAATGTAACACACAAACTGAGTCCAATTTGAGACGTTGACGCACGGATGGAGCTAACTTGTTTCGACCGTCCCGAATCTTGTTCCAACACATCAAATGTGTTGAAATAATAGTAATACAAGAGTCTGAGTCCAATTACGAGGTCCGGTTGCGAAAAAGTCACAAGTTATAGGCTTAGGAATGTAACACACAAACTGAGTCCAATTTGAGACTTTGACGCACGGATGGAGCTAACTTGTTTTGACTGTCCCAAATATTGTTCCAACACTTCAAATCTATTGAAACAATAGTAATGGAAGAGTTTGGGTCTAATTGTGAGGTCCGGTTGCGAAAAAGTCACAAGTTATAGGCTATGGAATGTAACACACAAACTGAGTCCAATTTGAGACGTTGACGCACGGATAGAGCTAACTTGTTTCGACTGTCACGATTCTTATTCCACCACTTCAAATGTGATGAAACAATAGTAATGGAAGAGTTTGAGTCCAATTACGAGGTCCGGTTGCGAAAAACTCACAAGTTATATGGTTCGGAAATAACACACAAACTGAGTCCAATTTGAGACGTTGACGAACGGATGGAGCTAACTTGTTTCGACCATCCCGAATCTTGTTCCAACACATCAAATTCGTTGAAATAGTAATACAAGAGTTTGAGTCCAATTACGAGTTCCGGTAGAGAAAAAGTCACAAGTTATAGGCTTCGGAATGTAACACACAAACTGAGTCCAATTTGAGACGTTGACGCACGGATGGAGCTAACTTGTTTCGACCGTCCCGAATCTTGTTCCAACACATCAAATGTGTTGAAATAATAGTAATACAAGAGTTTGAGTCCAATTACGAGGTCCGATTGCGAAAAAGTCACAAGTTATTGGCTTCGGAATGTAACACACAAACTATGTCCAAGTTGAGATGTTGACGCACGGATGGAGCTAACTCGTTTTGCCTGTCCCGAATCATGTTCCAATACTTCAAATGTGTTGAAATAATAATAATGGAAGAGTTTGAGTAAAATTACGAGGTCTGATTGCGACAAAGTCACAAGTTATAGGGTTCGGAATGTTACACACAAATTGAGTCGAATTTGAGACGTTGATGCACGGATGGAGCTAACTTGTTTCGACTGTCCCAAATCTTATTCCAACACTTCAAATCTGTTGAAACAATAGTATTAGAAGAGTTTGAGTCCAATTACGAGGTCCGGTTGCGAAAAAGTCACAAGTTATAGGCTTAGGAATGTAACACACAAACTGAGTCCAATTTGAGACGTTGACGCACGGATGGAGCTAACTTGTTTCGACCGTCCCGAATCTTGTTCCAACACATCAAATGTGTTGAAACAATAGTAATAGAAGAGTTTGAGTCCAATTACGAGGTCCGGTTGCGAAAAAGTCACAAATTATAGGCTTCGGAATGTAACACAGAAACTGGGTCTAATTTGAGACGTTGACGTACGGATGGAGCTAACTTGTTTCGACTGTCCCAAATATTGTTCCAACACTTCAAATCTGTTAAAACAATAGTAATGGAAGAGTTTGAGTCTAATTATGAGGTCCGGTTGCGAAAAAGTCACAAGTTATAGGCTTCGGAATGTAACACCGAAACTGAGTCCAATTTGAGACGTTGACGAACGGATGGAGCTAACTTGTTTCGACTGTCCCGAATCTTGTTCCAACACTTCAAATATGTTGAAACAATAGTAATGGAAGAGTATGAGTCTAATTATGAGGTCCGGTTGCAAAAAAGTCACAAGTTATAGGCTTCGGAATGTAACACACAAACTGAGTCCAATTTGAGACGTTGATGAACGGATGGAGCTAACTAGTTTCGACGGTCCCGAATCTTGTTCCAACACATCAAATGTGTTGAAATAATAGTAATACAAGAGTCTGAGTCCAATTACGAGGTCCGGTTGCGAAAAAGTCACAAGTTATAGGCTTAGGAATGTAACACACAAACTGAGTCCAATTTGAGACGTTGACGCACGGATGGAGCTAACTTGTTTCGACTGTCCCAAATATTGTTCCAACACTTCAAATCTGTTAAAACAATAGTAATGGAAGAGTTTGAGTCTAATTATGAGGTCCGGTTGCGAAAAAGTCACAAGTTATAGGCTTCGGAATGTAACACCGAAACTGAGTCCAATTTGAGACGTTGACGAACGGATGGAGCTAACTTGTTTCGACTGTCCCGAATCTTGTTCCAACACTTCAAATATGTTGAAACAATAGTAATGGAAGAGTATGAGTCTAATTATGAGGTCCGGTTGCAAAAAAGTCACAAGTTATAGGCTTCGGAATGTAACACACAAACTGAGTCCAATTTGAGACGTTGACGAACGGATGGAGCTAACTAGTTTCGACGGTCCCGAATCTTGTTCCAACACATCAAATGTGTTGAAATAATAGTAATACAAGAGTCTGAGTCCAATTACGAGGTCCGGTTGCGAAAAAGTCACAAGTTATAGGCTTAGGAATGTAACACACAAACTGAGTCCAATTTGAGACGTTGACGCACGGATGGAGCTAACTTGTTTTGACTGTCCCAAATATTGTTCCAACACATCAAATCTATTGAAACAATAGTAATGGAAGAGTTTGGGCCTAATTGTGAGGTCCGGTTGCGCAAAAGTCACAAGTTATAGGCTACGGAATGTAACACACAAACTGAGTCCAATTTGAGACGTTGACGCACAGATGGAGCTAACTTGTTTCGACTGTCACGAATCTTGTTCCACCACTTCAAATGTGATGAAACAATAGTAATGGAAGAGTTTGAGTCCAATTACGAGGTCCGGTTGCAAAAAAGTCACAAGTTATAGGGTTCGGAACGTAACACACAAACTGAGTCCAATTTGAGACGTTGACGAACGGATGGAGCTAACTTATTTTGACTGTCCCGAATCTTGTTTCAACACTTCAAATGTGTTGAAACAATAGTAATAGAAGAGTTTGAGTCCAATCTCGAGGTCCGGTTGCGAAAAAGTCACAAGTTATAGACTTCGGAATGCAACACAGAAACTGAGTCCAATTTGAGACATTGACGTACGGATGGAGCTAACTTGTTTCGACTGTCCCAAATATTGTTCCCACACTGCAAATCTGTTGAAACAATAGTAATGGAAGAGTTTGAGTCTAATTATGAGGTCCGGTTGCGAAAAAGTCACAAGTTATAGGCTTCGGAATGTAACACAGAAACTGAGTCCAATTTGAGACTTTGACGAACGGATGGAGCTAACTTGTTTCGACTGTCCCGAATCTTGTTCCAACACTTCAAATATGTTGAAACAATTGTAATGGAAGAGTATGAGTCTAATTATGAGGTCCGGTTGCAAAAAAGTCACAAGTTATAGGCTTCGGAATGTAACACACAAACTGAGTCCAATTTGAGACGTTGACGAACGGATGGAGCTAACTTGTTTCGACCGTCCCGAATCTTGTTCCAACACATCAAATGTGTTGAAATAATAGTAATACAAGAGTTTGAGTCCAATTATGAGGTCCGATTGCGAAAAAGTCAGAAGTTATTGGCTTCGGAATGTAACACACAAACTATGTCCAATTTGAGATGTTGACGCACGGATGGAGCTAACTTGTTTTGCCTGTCCCGAATCATGTTCCAATACTTCAAATGTGTTGAAATAATAATAATGGAAGAGTTTGAGTAAAATTACGAGGTCTGATTGCGATAAAGTCACAAGTTATAGGATTCGGAATGTTACATACAAATTGAGTCGAATTTGAGACATTGATGCACGGATGGAGCTAACTTGTTTCGACTGTCCCAAATCTTATTCCAACACTTCAAATCTGTTGAAACAATAGTAATAGAAGAGTTTGAGTCCAATTACGAGGTCCGGTCGCGAAAAAGTCACAAGTTATAGGCTTAGGAATGTAACACACAAACTGAGTCCAATTTGAGACGTTGACGCACGGATGGAGCTAACTTGTTTCGACCGTCCCGAATCTTATTCCAACACATCAAATGTGTTGAAACAATAGTAATAGAAGAGTTTGAGTCCAATTACGAGGTCCGGTTGCGAAAAAGTCACAAGTTATAGGCTTCGGAATGCAACACAGAAACTGAGTCTAATTTGAGACGTTGACGTACGGATGGAGCTAACTTGTTTCGACTGTCCCAAATATTGTTCCAACACTTCAAATCTGTTAAAACAATAGTAATGGAAGAGTTTGAGTCTAATTATGAGGTCCGGTTGCGAAAAAGTCACAAGTTATAGGCTTCGGAATGTAACACAGAAACTGAGTCCAATTTGAGACGTTGACGAACGGATGGAGCTAACTTGTTTCGACTGTCCCGAATCTTGTTCCAACACTTCAAATATGTTGAAACAATAGTAATGGAAGAGTATGAGTCTAATTATGAGGTCCGGTTGCAAAAAAGTCACAAGTTATAGGCTTCGGAATGTAACTCACAAACTGAGTCCAATTTGAGACGTTGACGAACGGATGGAGCTAACTAGTTTCGACCGTCCCGAATCTTGTTCCAACACATCAAATGTGTTGAAATAATAGTAATACAAGAGTTTGAGTCCAATTACGAGGTCCGGTTGCGAAAAAGTCACAAGTTATAGCCTTCGGAATGTAACACACAAACTGAGTCCAATTTGAGACGTTGACGCACGGATGGAGCTAACTTGTTTCGACTGTCACGAATCTTGTTCCACCACTTCAAATGTGATGAAACAATAGTAATGGAAGAGTTCGAGTCCAATTACGAGCTCCTGTTGCGAAAAAGTCACAAGTTATAGGGTTCGGAACGTAACACACAAACTGAGTCCAATTTGAGACATTGACGAACGGATGGAGCTAACTTGTTTCGACCGTCCCGAATCTTGTTCCAACACATCAAATGTGTTGAAATAATAGTAATACAAGAGTTTGAGTCCAATTACGAGGTTCGGTTGCGAAAAAGTCACAAGTTATTGGCTTCGGAATGTAACACACAAACTATGTCCAATTTGAGATGTTGACTCACGTATGGAGCTAACTTGTTTTGCCTGTCCCGAATCATGTTCCAATATTTCAAATGTGTTGAAACAATAATAATGGAAGAGTTTGAGTAAAATTACGAGGTCTGATTGCGACAAAGTCACAAGTTATAGGCTTCGGAATGTTACACACAAATTGAGTCGAATTTGAGACGTTGATGCACGGATGGAGCTAACTTGTTTCGACTGTCCCAAATCTTATTCCAACACTTCAAATCTGTTGAAACAATAGTATTAGAAGAGTTTGAGTCCATTTACGAGGTCCGGTTGCGAAAAAGTCACAAGTTATAGGCTTAGGAATGTAACACACAAACTGAGTCCAATTTGAGACGTTGACGCACGGATGGAGCTAACTTGTTTCGACCGTCCCGAATCTTGTTCCAACACATCAAATGTGTTGAAACAATAGTAATAGAAGAGTTTGAGTCCAATTACGAGGTCCGGTTGCGAAAAAGTCACAAATTATAGGCTTCGGAATGTAACACAGAAACTGGGTCTAATTTGAGACGTTGACGTACGGATGGAGCTAACTTGTTTCGACTGTCCCAAATATTGTTCCAACACTTCAAATCTGTTAAAACAATAGTAATGGAAGAGTTTGAGTCTAATTATGAGGTCCGGTTGCGAAAAAGTCACAAGTTACAGGCTTCGGAATGTAACACCGAAACTGAGTCCAATTTGAGACGTTGACGAACGGATGGAGCTAACTTGTTTCGACTGTCCCGAATCTTGTTCCAACTCTTCAAATATGTTGAAACAATAGTAATGGAAGAGTATGAGTCTAATTATGAGGTCCGGTTGCAAAAAAGTCACAAGTTATAGGCTTCGGAATGTAACACACAAACTGAGTCCAATTTGAGACGTTGACGAACGGATGGAGCTAACTAGTTTCGACGGTCCCGAATCTTGTTCCAACACATCAAATGTGTTGAAATAATAGTAATACAAGAGTCTGAGTCCAATTACGAGGTCCGGTTGCGAAAAAGTCACAAGTTATAGGCTTAGGAATGTAACACACAAACTGAGTCCAATTTGAGACGTTGACGCACGGATGGAGCTAACTTGTTTTGACTGTCCCAAATATTGTTCCAACACATCAAATCTATTGAAACAATAGTAATGGAAGAGTTTGGGCCTAATTGTGAGGTCCGGTTGCGAAAAAGTCACAAGTTATAGGCTACGGAATGTAACACACAAACTGAGTCCAATTTGAGACGTTGACGCACAGATGGAGCTAACTTGTTTCGACTGTCACGAATCTTGTTCCACCACTTCAAATGTGATGAAACAATAGTAATGGAAGAGTTTGAGTCCAATTACGAGGTCCGGTTGCAAAAAAGTCACAAGTTATAGGGTTCGGAACGTAACACACAAACTGAGTCCAATTTGAGACGTTGACGAACGGATGGAGCTAACTTATTTTGACTGTCCCGAATCTTGTTTCAACACTTCAAATGTGTTGAAACAATAGTAATAGAAGAGTTTGAGTCCAATCTCGAGGTCCGGTTGCGAAAAAGTCACAAGTTATAGACTTCGGAATGCAACACAGAAACTGAGTCCAATTTGAGACATTGACGTACGGATGGAGCTAACTTGTTTCGACTGTCCCAAATATTGTTCCCACACTTCAAATCTGTTGAAACAATAGTAATGGAAGAGTTTGAGTCTAATTATGAGGTCCGGTTGCGAAAAAGTCACAAGTTATAGGCTTCGGAATGTAACACAGAAACTGAGTCCAATTTGAGACTTTGACGAACGGATGGAGCTAACTTGTTTCGACTGTCCCGAATCTTGTTCCAACACTTCAAATATGTTGAAACAATTGTAATGGAAGAGTATGAGTCTAATTATTAGGTCCGGTTGCAAAAAAGTCACAAGTTATAGGCTTCGGAATGTAACTCACAAACTGAGTCCAATTTGAGACGTTGACGAACGGATGGAGCTAACTAGTTTCGACCGTCCCGAATCTTGTTCCAACACATCAAATGTGTTGAAATAATAGTAATACAAGAGTTTGAGTCCAATTACGAGTTCCGGTAGCGAAAAAGTCACAAGTTATAGGCTTCGGAATGTAACACACAAACTGAGTCCAATTTGAGACGTTGACGCACGGATGGAGCTAACTTGTTTCGACTGTCACGAATCTTGTTCCACCACTTCAAATGTGATGAAACAATAGTAATGGAAGAGTTCGAGTCCAATTACGAGCTCTGGTTGCGAAAAAGTAACAAGTTATAGGGTTCGGAACGTAACACACAAACTGAGTCCAATTTGAGACGTTGACGAACAGATGGAGCTAACTTGTTTCGACCGTCCCGAATCTTGTTCCAACACATCAAATGTGTTGAAATAATAGTAATACAAGAGTTTGAGTCCAATTCTGAGGTCCGATTGCGAAAAAGTCACAAGTTATTGGCTTCGGAATGTAACACACAAACTATGTCCAATTTGAGATGTTGACGTACGGATGGAGCTAACTTGTTTTGCCTGTCCCGAATCATGTTCCAATACTTCAAATGTGTTGAAATAATAATAATGGAAGAGTTTGAGTAAAATTACGAGGTCTGATTGCGATAAAGTCACAAGTTATAGGATTCGGAATGTTACATACAAATTGAGTCGAATTTGAGACATTGATGCACGGATGGAGCTAACTTGTTTCGACTGTCCCAAATCTTATTCCAACACTTCAAATCTGTTGAAACAATAGTAATAGAAGAGTTTGAGTCCAATTACGAGGTCCGGTCGCGAAAAAGTCACAAGTTATAGGTTTAGGAATGTAACACACAAACTGAGTCCAATTTGAGACGTTGACGCACGGATGGAGCTAACTTGTTTCGACCGTCCCGAATCTTGTTCCAACACATCAAATGTGTTGAAACAATAGTAATAGAAGAGTTTGAGTCCAATTACGAGGTCCGGTTGCGAAAAAGTCACAAGTTATAGGCTTCGGAATGCAACACAGAAACTGAGTCTAATTTGAGACGTTGACGTACGGATGGAGCTAACTTGTTTCGACTGTCCCAAATATTGTTCCAACACTTCAAATCTGTTAAAACAATAGTAATGGAAGAGTTTGAGTCTAATTATGAGGTCCGGTTGCGAAAAAGTCACAAGTTATAGGCTTCGGAATGTAACACAGAAACTGAGTCCAATTTGAGACGTTGACGAACGGATGGAGCTAACTTGTTTCGACTGTCCCGAATCTTGTTCCAACACTTCAAATATGTTGAAACAATAGTAATGGAAGAGTATGAGTCTAATTATGAGGTCCGGTTGCAAAAAAGTCACAAGTTATAGGCTTCGGAATGTAACTCACAAACTGAGTCCAATTTGAGACGTTGACGAACGGATGGAGCTAACTAGTTTCGACCGTCCCGAATCTTGTTCCAACACATCAAATGTGTTGAAATAATAGTAATACAAGAGTTTGAGTCCAATTACGAGGTCCGGTTGCGAAAAAGTCACAAGTTATAGCCTTCGGAATGTAACACACAAACTGAGTCCAATTTGAGACGTTGACGCACGGATGGAGCTAACTAGTTTCGACTGTCACGAATCTTGTTCCACCACTTCAAATGTGATGAAACAATAGTAATGGAAGAGTTCGAGTCCAATTACGAGCTCCTGTTGCGAAAAAGTCACAAGTTATAGGGTTCGGAACGTAACACACAAACTGAGTCCAATTTGAGACGTTGACGAACGGATGGAGCTACCTTGTTTCGACCGTCCCGAATCTTGTTCCAACACATCAAATGTGATGAAATAATAGTAATACAAGAGTTTGAGTCCAATTACGAGGTTCGGTTGCGAAAAAGTCACAAGTTATTGGCTTCGGAATGTAACACACAAACTATGTCCAATTTGAGATGTTGACTCACGTATGGAGCTAACTTGTTTTGCCTGTCCCGAATCATGTTCCAATATTTCAAATGTGTTGAAACAATAATAATGGAAGAGTTTGAGTAAAATTACGAGGTCTGATTGCGACAAAGTCATAAGTTATAGGCTTCGGAATGTTACACACAAATTGAGTCGAATTTGAGACGTTGATGCACGGATGGAGCTAACTTGTTTCGACTGTCCCAAATCTTATTCCAACACTTCAAATCTGTTGAAACAATAGTAATAGAAGAGTTTGAGTCCAATTACGAGGTCCGGTTGCGAAAAAGTCACAAGTTATAGACTTAGGAATGTAACACACAAACTGAGTCCAATTTGAGACGTTGACGCACGGATGGAGCTAACTTGTTTCGACGGTCCCGAATCTTGTTCCAACACATCAAATGTGTTGAAACAATAGTTATAGAAGAGTTTGAGTCCAATCACGAGGTCCGGTTGCGAAAAAGTCACAAGTTATAGGTTCGGAATGTAACACACAAACTGAGTCCAATTTGAGACGTTGACGCACGGATGGAGCTAACTTCTTTCGACTGTCACGAATCTTGTTCCACCACTTCAAATATAATGAAACAATAGTAATGGAAGAGTTTGAGTCCAATTACGAGGTCCGGTTGCGAAAAAGTCACAAGTTATAGACTTAGGAATGAAACACACAAACTGAGTCCAATTTGAGACGTTGACGCACGGATGGAGCTAACTTGTTTCGACGGTCCCGAATCTTGTTCCAACACATCAAATGTGTTGAAACAATAGGTATAGAAGAGTTTGAGTTCAATCACGAGGTCCGGTTGCGAAAAAGTCACAAGTTATAGTCTTCGGAATGCAACACAGAAACTGAGTCCAATTTGAGACGTTGACGTACGGATGGAGCTAACTTGTTTCGACTGTTCCAAATATTGTTCCCACACTTCAAATCTGTTGAAACAATAGTAATGGAAGAGTTTGAGTCTAATTATGAGGTCCGGTTGCGAAAAAGTCAAAGTTATAGCCTTTCTGTCCCTAGGCATAGCTTTGTCTCTTGGCTTGCTGTCAGTGGTGGTCTTCTCACTAAAGATAAACCCTTGATTAGGCATATGACCAGCAACTACAAATGCTACCTCTGCTGGAGGGAAGAAGAAAGCGCCAACCACCTCTTCTTTGACTGCCCTTTCTCTAACTACATCTGGACTCAAGTTCTCTAGACGTCTAGATTCAATCGCGCCGTGGCTTCTTCTGATCTCGAACACCAATGGATTGTTTCCACCTTTGCAGGTTCAGATTTAATCTCTCAAGTTATCAGAATAGCTTTTAACGCCACCATCTATATGATTTGGAAAGAAAGGAACATGCGCAACTTTCAGAATTCTTTCCTTACCAAAGAAGTGATCTTTCAACAAATCACTTTAGCCACTAGAACTCGACTTAGTTCTCGAGAACTTAAAGTTGAAGACACTCCCCGGAATAGGGAATTTTTTGATTCTTGGAAAATCCCTATTACCTTTTTCCATAGCTCTCCTCTTATTTGTAAGTGGATCCCCCCTATACATAATACATGGCTCCTCAATACCGATGGGTCTTTGAAAGACCATTCAGCAGGCTATGGTGGTATCTTGAGGAACTGGAATGGTGTTGCTGCTATAGCTTTTGCCGGTGGCTGTCCGAAGGAGTCGATCATCTTCCATGAACTTCAAGCAATTTCTATTGGATTGGAGCTTGCTCTTTCAAGAGGATTTACTTCGCTCCTTGTTGCTTCGGATTCAGCCCAAGCTGTTGAGATCGTGAAAGGGACTTTGGCTATTCCTTGGAGAACGCGCAAGCTTGTTTGGCTTATCAACAATTTTCGTCCCCGATTTGAAGCTTTTGACATTATTCATGTGTATCGTGAGGTCAATAGGGCTGCTGACCTCCTTGCATCCCTTGTTCCAGTTGGTTGTAATTTTCTGAATCCTTCTTCTTTTTCTCCAGAACTTGAAGTCATCCTTTTAGAGGATGCTGCTGGTCATTTGTACTTCAGAACTTGATTCATTTTAAAGTCAGGTCGGGGTCCGCCTAACCCCAAAGCTTAATTCCCAAAAAAAAACACAGAAACTGAGTCCAATTTGAGACGTTGGCGAACGGATGGAGCTAACTTGTTTCGACTGTCCCGAATCTTGTTCCAACACTTCAAATATGTTGAAACAATAGTAATGGAAGAGTATGAGTCTAATTATGAGGTCCGGTTGCAAAAAAGTCACAAGTTATAGGCTTCGGAATGTAACACACAAACTGAGTCCAATTTGAGACGTTGACGAACGGATGGAGCTAACTAGTTTCGATCGTCCCGAATCTTGTTCCAACACATCAAATGTGTTGAAATAATAGTAATACAAGAGTTTGAGTCCAATTACGAGGTCCGGTTGCGAAAAAGTCACAAGTTATAAGCTTCGGAATGTAACACACAAACTGAGTCCAATTTGAGACGTTGACGCACGGATGGAGCTAACTTGTTTCTACTATCCCAAATATTGTTCCAACACTTCAAATCTGTTAAAACAATAGTAATGGAAGAGTTTGAGTTTAATTATGAGGTCCGGTTGCTAAAAAGTCACAAGTTATAGGCTTCGGAATGTAACACAGAAACTGAGTCCAATTTGAGACGTTGACGAACGGATGGAGCTAACTTGTTTCGACTGTCCCGAATCTTGTTCCAACACTTCAAATATGTTGAAACAATAGTAATGGAAGAGTATGAGTCTAATTATCAGGTCCGGTTGCAAAAAAGTCACAAGTTATAGGCTTTGGAATGTAACACACAAACTGAGTCCAATTTGAGACGTTGACGAACGGATGGAGCTAACTAGTTTCGACCGTCCCGAATCTTGTTCCAACACATCAAATGTGTTGAAATAATAGAAATACAAGAGTTTGAGTCCAATTACGAGGTCCGGTTGCGAAAAAGTCACAAGTTATAGGTTCGGAATGTAACACACAAACTGAGTCCAATTTGAAACGTTGACGCACGGATGGAGCTAACTTGTTTCGACTGTCACGAATCTTGTTCCACCACTTCAAATATGATGAAACAATAGTAATGGAAGAGTTTGAATCCAATTACGAGGTCCAGTTGCGAAAAAGTCACAAGTTATAGGGTTCGGAACGTAAGACACAAACTGAGTCCAATTTGAGATGTTGACGCACGGATGGAGCTAACTTGTTTTGACTGTCCCAAATATTATTTCAACACTTCAAATCTATTGAAACAATAGTAATGGAAGAGTTTGGGTCTAATTGTGAGGTCCGGTTGCAAAAAAGTCACAAGTTATAGGCTACGGAATGTAACACACAAACTGAGTCCAATTTGAGACGTTGACGCACAGATGGAGCTAACTTGTTTCGACTGTCACGAATCTTGTTCCACCACTTCAAATGTGATGAAACAATAGCAATGGAAGAGTTTGAGTCCAATTACGAGGTCCGGTTGCAAAAAAGTCACAAGTTATAGCCTTCGGAATGTAACACACAAACTGAGTCCAATTTGAGACGTTGACGCACGGATGGAGCTAACTTGTTTCGACTGTCACGAATCTTGTTCCACCACTTCAAATGTGATGAAACAATAGTAATGGAAGAGTTCGAGTCCAATTACGAGCTCCTGTTGCGAAAAAGTCACAAGTTATAGGGTTCGGAACGTAACACACAAACTGAGTCCAATTTGAGACATTGACGAACGGATGGAGCTAACTTGTTTCGACCGTCCCGAATCTTGTTCCAACACATCAAATGTGTTGAAATAATAGTAATACAAGAGTTTGAGTCCAATTACGAGGTTCGGTTGCGAAAAAGTCACAAGTTATTGGCTTCGGAATGTAACACACAAACTATGTCCAATTTGAGATGTTGACTCACGTATGGAGCTAACTTGTTTTGCCTGTCCCGAATCATGTTCCAATATTTCAAATGTGTTGAAACAATAATAATGGAAGAGTTTGAGTAAAATTACGAGGTCTGATTGCGACAAAGTCACAAGTTATAGGCTTCGGAATGTTACACACAAATTGAGTCGAATTTGAGACGTTGATGCACGGATGGAGCTAACTTGTTTCGACTGTCCCAAATCTTATTCCAACACTTCAAATCTGTTGAAACAATAGTATTAGAAGAGTTTGAGTCCAATTACGAGGTCCGGTTGCGAAAAAGTCACAAGTTATAGGCTTAGGAATGTAACACACAAACTGAGTCCAATTTGAGACGTTGACGCACGGATGGAGCTAACTTGTTTCGACCGTCCCGAATCTTGTTCCAACACATCAAATGTGTTGAAACAATAGTAATAGAAGAGTTTGAGTCCAATTACGAGGTCCGGTTGCGAAAAAGTCACAAATTATAGGCTTCGGAATGTAACACAGAAACTGGGTCTAATTTGAGACGTTGACGTACGGATGGAGCTAACTTGTTTCGACTGTCCCAAATATTGTTCCAACACTTCAAATCTGTTAAAACAATAGTAATGGAAGAGTTTGAGTCTAATTATGAGGTCCGGTTGCGAAAAAGTCACAAGTTACAGGCTTCGGAATGTAACACCGAAACTGAGTCCAATTTGAGACGTTGACGAACGGATGGAGCTAACTTGTTTCGACTGTCCCGAATCTTGTTCCAACTCTTCAAATATGTTGAAACAATAGTAATGGAAGAGTATGAGTCTAATTATGAGGTCCGGTTGCAAAAAAGTCACAAGTTATAGGCTTCAGAATGTAACACACAAACTGAGTCCAATTTGAGACGTTGACGAACGGATGGAGCTAACTAGTTTCGACGGTCCCGAATCTTGTTCCAACACATCAAATGTGTTGAAATAATAGTAATACAAGAGTCTGAGTCCAATTACGAGGTCCGGTTGCGAAAAAGTCACAAGTTATAGGCTTAGGAATGTAACACACAAACTGAGTCCAATTTGAGACGTTGACGCACGGATGGAGCTAACTAGTTTTGACTGTCCCAAATATTGTTCCAACACATCAAATCTATTGAAACAATAGTAATGGAAGAGTTTGGGCCTAATTGTGAGGTCCGGTTGCGAAAAAGTCACAAGTTATAGGCTACGGAATGTAACACACAAACTGAGTCCAATTTGAGACGTTGACGCACAGATGGAGCTAACTTGTTTCGACTGTCACGAATCTTGTTCCACCACTTCAAATGTGATGAAACAATAGTAATGGAAGAGTTTGAGTCCAATTACGAGGTCCGGTTGCAAAAAAGTCACAAGTTATAGGGTTCGGAACGTAACACACAAACTGAGTCCAATTTGAGACGTTGATGAACGGATGGAGCTAACTTATTTTGACTGTCCCGAATCTTGTTTCAACACTTCAAATGTGTTGAAACAATAGTAATAGAAGAGTTTGAGTCCAATCTCGAGGTCCGGTTGCGAAAAAGTCACAAGTTATAGACTTCGGAATGCAACACAGAAACTGAGTCCAATTTGAGACATTGACGTACGGATGGAGCTAACTTGTTTCGACTGTCCCAAATATTGTTCCCACACTTCAAATCTGTTGAAACAATAGTAATGGAAGAGTTTGAGTCTAATTATGAGGTCCGGTTGCGAAAAAGTCACAAGTTATAGGCTTCGGAATGTAACACAGAAACTGAGTCCAATTTGAGACTTTGACGAACGGATGGAGCTAACTTGTTTCGACTGTCCCGAATCTTGTTCCAACACTTCAAATATGTTGAAACAATTGTAATGGAAGAGTATGAGTCTAATTATGAGGTCCGGTTGCAAAAAAGTCACAAGTTATAGGCTTCGGAATGTAACTCACAAACTGAGTCCAATTTGAGACGTTGACGAACGGATGGAGCTAACTAGTTTCGACCGTCCCGAATCTTGTTCCAACACATCAAATGTGTTGAAATAATAGTAATACAAGAGTTTGAGTCCAATTACGAGTTCCGGTAGCGAAAAAGTCACAAGTTATAGGCTTCGGAATGTAACACACAAACTGAGTCCAATTTGAGACGTTGACGCACGGATGGAGCTAACTTGTTTCGACTGTCACGAATCTTGTTCCACCACTTCAAATGTGATGAAACAATAGTAATGGAAGAGTTCGAGTCCAATTACGAGCTCTGGTTGCGAAAAAGTAACAAGTTATAGGGTTCGGAACGTAACACACAAACTGAGTCCAATTTGAGACGTTGACGAACAGATGGAGCTAACTTGTTTCGACCGTCCCGAATCTTGTTCCAACACATCAAATATGTTGAAATAATAGTAATACAAGAGTTTGAGTCCAATTCTGAGGTCCGATTGCGAAAAAGTCACAAGTTATTGGCTTCGGAATGTAACACACAAACTATGTCCAATTTGAGATGTTGACGTACGGATGGAGCTAACTTGTTTTGCCTGTCCCGAATCATGTTCCAATACTTCAAATGTGTTGAAATAATAATAATGGAAGAGTTTGAGTAAAATTACGAGGTCTGATTGCGATAAAGTCACAAGTTATAGGATTCGGAATGTTACATACAAATTGAGTCGAATTTGAGACATTGATGCACGGATGGAGCTAACTTGTTTCGACTGTCCCAAATCTTATTCCAACACTTCAAATCTGTTGAAACAATAGTAATAGAAGAGTTTGAGTCCAATTACGAGGTCCGGTCGCGAAAAAGTCACAAGTTATAGGTTTAGGAATGTAACACACAAACTGAGTCCAATTTGAGACGTTGACGCACGGATGGAGCTAACTTGTTTCGACCGTCCCGAATCTTGTTCCAACACATCAAATGTGTTGAAACAATAGTAATAGAAGAGTTTGAGTCCAATTACGAGGTCCGGTTGCGAAAAAGTCACAAGTTATAGGCTTCGGAATGCAACACAGAAACTGAGTCTAATTTGAGACGTTGACGTACGGATGGAGCTACCTTGTTTCGACTGTCCCAAATATTGTTCCAACACTTCAAATCTGTTAAAACAATAGTAATGGAAGAGTTTGAGTCTAATTATGAGGTCCGGTTGCGAAAAAGTCACAAGTTATAGGCTTCGGAATGTAACACAGAAACTGAGTCCAATTTGAGACGTTGACGAACGGATGGAGCTAACTTGTTTCGACTGTCCCGAATCTTGTTCCAACACTTCAAATATGTTGAAACAATAGTAATGGAAGAGTATGAGTCTAATTATGAGGTCCGGTTGCAAAAAAGTCACAAGTTATAGGCTTCGGAATGTAACTCACAAACTGAGTCCAATTTGAGACGTTGACGAACGGATGGAGCTAACTAGTTTCGACCGTCCCGAATCTTGTTCCAACACATCAAATGTGTTGAAATAATAGTAATACAAGAGTTTGAGTCCAATTACGAGGTCCGGTTGCGAAAAAGTCACAAGTTATAGCCTTCGGAATGTAACACACAAACTGAGTCCAATTTGAGACGTTGACGCACGGATGGAGCTAACTTGTTTCGACTGTCACGAATCTTGTTCCACCACTTCAAATGTGATGAAACAATAGTAATGGAAGAGTTCGAGTCCAATTACGAGCTCCTGTTGCGAAAAAGTCACAAGTTATAGGGTTCGGAACGTAACACACAAACTGAGTCCAATTTGAGACGTTGACGAACGGATGGAGCTACCTTGTTTCGACCGTCCCGAATCTTGTTCCAACACATCAAATGTGATGAAATAATAGTAATACAAGAGTTTGAGTCCAATTACGAGGTTCGGTTGCGAAAAAGTCACAAGTTATTGGCTTCGGAATGTAACACACAAACTATGTCCAATTTGAGATGTTGACTCACGTATGGAGCTAACTTGTTTTGCCTGTCCCGAATCTTGTTCCAATATTTCAAATGTGTTGAAACAATAATAATGGAAGAGTTTGAGTAAAATTACGAGGTCTGATTGCGACAAAGTCATAAGTTATAGGCTTCGGAATGTTACACACAAATTGAGTCGAATTTGAGACGTTGATGCACGGATGGAGCTAACTTGTTTCGACTGTCCCAAATCTTATTCCAACACTTCAAATCTGTTGAAACAATAGTAATAGAAGAGTTTGAGTCCAATTACGAGGTCCGGTTGCGAAAAAGTCACAAGTTATAGACTTAGGAATGTAACACACAAACTGAGTCCAATTTGAGACGTTGACGCACGGATGGAGCTAACTTGTTTCGACGGTCCCGAATCTTGTTCCAACACATCAAATGTGTTGAAACAATAGTTATAGAAGAGTTTGAGTCCAATCACGAGGTCCGGTTGCGAAAAAGTCACAAGTTATAGGTTCGGAATGTAACACACAAACTGAGTCCAATTTGAGACGTTGACGCACGGATGGAGCTAACTTCTTTCGACTGTCAGGAATCTTGTTCCACCACTTCAAATATAATGAAACAATAGTAATGGAAGAGTTTGAGTCCAATTACGAGGTCCGGTTGCGAAAAAGTCACAAGTTATAGACTTAGGAATGAAACACACAAACTGAGTCCAATTTGAGACGTTGACGCACGGATGGAGCTAACTTGTTTCGACGGTCCCGAATCTTGTTCCAACACATCAAATGTGTTGAAACAATAGTTATAGAAGAGTTTGAGTTCAATCACGAGGTCCGGTTGCGAAAAAGTCACAAGTTATAGTCTTCGGAATGCAACACAGAAACTGAGTCCAATTTGAGACGTTGACGTACGGATGGAGCTAACTTGTTTCGACTGTTCCAAATATTGTTCCCACATTTCAAATCTGTTGAAACAATAGTAATGGAAGAGTTTGAGTCTAATTATGAGGTCCGGTTGCGAAAAAGTCAAAGTTATAGCCTTTCTGTCCCTAGGCATAGCTTTGTCTCTTGGCTTGCTGTCAGTGGTGGTCTTCTCACTAAAGATAAACCCTTGATTAGGCATATGACCAGCAACTACAAATGCTACCTCTGCTGGAGGGAAGAAGAAAGCGCCAACCACCTCTTCTTTGACTGCCCTTTCTCTAACTACATCTGGACTCAAGTTCTCTAGACGTCTAGATTCAATCGCGCCGTGGCTTCTTCTGATCTCGAACACCAATGGATTGTTTCCACCTTTGCAGGTTCAGATTTAATCTCTCAAGTTATCAGAATAGCTTTTAACGCCACCATCTATATGATTTGGAAAGAAAGGAACATGCGCAACTTTCAGAATTCTTTCCTTACCAAAGAAGTGATCTTTCAACAAATCACTTTAGCCACTAGAACTCGACTTAGTTCTCGAGAACTTAAAGTTGAAGACACTCCCCGGAATAGGGAATTTTTTGATTCTTGGAAAATCCCTATTACCTTTTTCCATAGCTCTCCTCTTATTTGTAAGTGGATCCCCCCTATACATAATACATGGCTCCTCAATACCGATGGGTCTTTGAAAGACCATTCAGCAGGCTATGGTGGTATCTTGAGGAACTGGAATGGTGTTGCTGCTATAGCTTTTGCCGGTGGCTGTCCGAAGGAGTCGATCATCTTCCATGAACTTCAAGCAATTTCTATTGGATTGGAGCTTGCTCTTTCAAGAGGATTTACTTCGCTCCTTGTTGCTTCGGATTCAGCCCAAGCTGTTGAGATCGTGAAAGGGACTTTGGCTATTCCTTGGAGAACGCGCAAGCTTGTTTGGCTTATCAACAATTTTCGTCCCCGATTTGAAGCTTTTGACATTATTCATGTGTATCGTGAGGTCAATAGGGCTGCTGACCTCCTTGCATCCCTTGTTCCAGTTGGTTGTAATTTTCTGAATCCTTCTTCTTTTTCTCCAGAACTTGAAGTCATCCTTTTAGAGGATGCTGCTGGTCATTTGTACTTCAGAACTTGATTCATTTTAAAGTCAGGTCGGGGTCCGCCTAACCCCAAAGCTTAATTCCCAAAAAAAAACACAGAAACTGAGTCCAATTTGAGACGTTGGCGAACGGATGGAGCTAACTTGTTTCGACTGTCCCGAATCTTGTTCCAACACTTCAAATATGTTGAAACAATAGTAATGGAAGAGTATGAGTCTAATTATGAGGTCCGGTTGCAAAAAAGTCACAAGTTATAGGCTTCGGAATGTAACACACAAACTGAGTCCAATTTGAGACGTTGACGAACGGATGGAGCTAACTAGTTTCGATCGTCCCGAATCTTGTTCCAACACATCAAATGTGTTGAAATAATAGTAATACAAGAGTTTGAGTCCAATTACGAGGTCCGGTTGCGAAAAAGTCACAAGTTATAAGCTTCGGAATGTAACACACAAACTGAGTCCAATTTGAGACGTTGACGCACGGATGGAGCTAACTTGTTTCTACTATCCCAAATATTGTTCCAACACTTCAAATCTGTTAAAACAATAGTAATGGAAGAGTTTGAGTTTAATTATGAGGTCCGGTTGCTAAAAAGTCACAAGTTATAGGCTTCGGAATGTAACACAGAAACTGAGTCCAATTTGAGACGTTGACGAACGGATGGAGCTAACTTGTTTTGACTGTCCCGAATCTTGTTCCAACACTTCAAATATGTTGAAACAATAGTAATGGAAGAGTATGAGTCTAATTATCAGGTCCGGTTGCAAAAAAGTCACAAGTTATAGGCTTCGGAATGTAACACACAAACTGAGTCCAATTTGAGACGTTGACGAACGGATGGAGCTAACTAGTTTCGACCGTCCCGAATCTTGTTCCAACACATCAAATGTGTTGAAATAATAGAAATACAAGAGTTTGAGTCCAATTACGAGGTCCGGTTGCGAAAAAGTCACAAGTTATAGGTTCGGAATGTAACACACAAACTGAGTCCAATTTGAAACGTTGACGCACGGATGGAGCTAACTTGTTTCGACTGTCACGAATCTTGTTCCACCACTTCAAATATGATGAAACAATAGTAATGGAAGAGTTTGAATCCAATTACGAGGTCCAGTTGCGAAAAAGTCACAAGTTATAGGGTTCGGAACGTAAGACACAAACTGAGTCCAATTTGAGATGTTGACGCACGGATGGAGCTAACTTGTTTTGACTGTCCCAAATATTATTTCAACACTTCAAATCTATTGAAACAATAGTAATGGAAGAGTTTGGGTCTAATTGTGAGGTCCGGTTGCAAAAAAGTCACAAGTTATAGGCTACGGAATGTAACACACAAACTGAGTCCAATTTGAGACGTTGACGCACAGATGGAGCTAACTTGTTTCGACTGTCACGAATCTTGTTCCACCACTTCAAATGTGATGAAACAATAGCAATGGAAGAGTTTGAGTCCAATTACGAGGTCCGGTTGCAAAAAAGTCACAAGTTATAAGCTTCGGAATGTAACACACAAACTGAGTCCAATTTGAGACATTGACGCACGGATGGAGCTAACTTGTTTCGACTGTCACGAATCTTGTTCCACCACCTCAAATATGATGAAACAATAGTAATGGAAGAGTTTGAGTCCAATTACGAGGTCCGGTTGCGAAAAAGTCACAAGTTATAGCCTTCGGAATGTAACACACAAACTGAGTCCAATTTGAGACGTTGACGCACGGATGGAGCTAACTTGTTTCGACGGTCCCGAATCTTGTTCCAACACATCAAATGTGTTGAAATAATAGTAATACAAGAGTTTGAGTCCAATTACGAGTTCCGGTAGCGAAAAAGTCACAAGTTATAGGCTTCGGAATGTAACACATAAACTGAGTCCAATTTGAGACGTTGACGCACGGATGGAGCTAACTTGTTTCGACTGTCACGAATATTGTTCCACTACTTCAACTGTGATGAAACAATAGTAATGGAAGAGTTTGAGTCCAATTACGAGGTCCGGTTGCGAAAAAGTCACTAGTTATAGACTTAGGAATGTAACACACAAATTGAGTCCAATTTGAGACGTTGACGCACGGATGGAGCTAACTTGTTTCGACTGCCACGAATCTTGTTCCACCACTTCAAATGTGATGAAACAATAGTAATGGAAGAGTTTGAGTCCAATTACGAGGTCCGGTTGGGAAAAAGTCACAAGTTATAGCCTTCGGAATGTAACACACAAACTGAGTCCAATTTGAGACGTTGACGCACGGATGGAGCTAACTTATTTCGACTGTCACGAATCTTGTTCCACCACTTCAAATGTGATGAAACAATAGTAATGGAAGAGTTTGAGTCCAATTACGAGGTCCGGTTGCAAAAAAGTCACAAGTTATAAGCTTCGGAATGTAACACACAAACTGAGTCCAATTTGAGACGTTGACGCACGGATGGATCTAACTTGTTTCGACTGTCACGAATCTTGTTCCACCACTTCAAATGTGATGAAACAATAGTAATGGAAGAGTTTGAGTCCAATTACGAGGTCCGTTTGGGAAAAAGTCACAAGTTATAGCCTTCGGAATGTAACACACAAACTGAGTCCAATTTGAGACGTTGACGCACGGATGGAGCTAACTTATTTCGACTGTCACGAATCTTGTTCCACCACTTCAAATGTGATGAAACAATAGTAATGGAAGAGTTTGAGTCCAATTACGAGGTCCGGTTGCGAAAAAGTCACAAGTTATAGCCTTCGGAATGTAACACACAAACTGAGTCCAATTTGAGACGTTGACGAACGGATGGAGCTAACTTGTTTCGACCATCCCGAATCTTGTTCCAACACATCAAATGTGTTGAAATAGTAATACAAGAGTTTGAGTCCAATTACGAGTTTCGGTAGAGAAAAAGTCAGAAGTTATAGGCTTCGGAATGTAACACACAAACTGAGTCCAATTTGAGACGTTGACGCACGGATGGAGCTAACTTGTTTCGACCGTCCCGAATCTTGTTCCAACACATCAAATGTGTTGAAATAATAGTAATACAAGAGTTTGAGTCCAATTACGAGGTCCGATTGCGAAAAAGTCACAAGTTATTGGCTTCGGAATGTAACACACAAACTATGTTCAATTTGAGATGTTGACGCACGGATGGAGCTAACTCGTTTTGCCTGTCCCGAATCATGTTCCAATACTTCAAATGTGTTGAAATAATAATAATGGAAGAGTTTGAGTAAAATTACGAGGTCTGATTGCGACAAAGTCACAAGTTATAGGGTTCGGAATGTTACACACAAATTGAGTCGAATTTGAGACGTTGATGCACGGATGGAGCTAACTTGTTTCGAGTGTCCCAAATCTTATTCCAACACTTCAAATCTGTTGAAACAATAGTAATAGAAGAGTTTGAGTCCAATTACGAGGTCCGGTTGCGAAAAAGTCACAAGTTATAGGCTTAGGAATGTAACACACAAACTGAGTCCAATTTGAGACGTTGACGCACGGATGGAGCTAACTTGTTTCGACCGTCCCGAATCTTGTTCCAACACATCAAATGTGTTGAAACAATAGTAATAGAAGAGTTTGAGTCCAATTACGAGGTCCGGTTGCGAAAAAGTCACAAATTATAGGCTTCGGAATGTAACACAGAAACTGGGTTTAATTTGAGACGTTGACGTACGGATGGAGCTAACTTGTTTCGACTGTCCCAAATATTGTTCCAACACTTCAAATCTGTTAAAACAATAGTAATGGAAGAGTTTGAGTCTAATTATGAGGTCCGGTTGCGAAAAAGTCACAAGTTATAGGCTTCGGAATGTAACACCGAAACTGAGTCCAATTTGAGACGTTGACGAACGGATGGAGCTAACTTGTTTCGACTGTCCCGAATCTTGTTCCAACACTTCAAATATGTTGAAACAATAGTAATGGAAGAGTATGAGTCTAATTATGAGGTCCGGTTGCAAAAAAGTCACAAGTTATAGGCTTCGGAATGTAACACACAAACTGAGTCCAATTTGAGACGTTGACGAACGGATGGAGCTAACTAGTTTCGACGGTCCTGAATCTTGTTCCAACACATCAAATGTGTTGAAATAATATTAATACAAGAGTCTGAGTCCAATTACGAGGTCCGGTTGCGAAAAAGTCACAAGTTATAGGCTAAGGAATGTAACACACAAACTGAGTCCAATTTGAGACGTTGACGCACGGATGGAGCTAACTTGTTTTGACTGTCCCAAATATTGTTCCAACACATCAAATCTATTGAAACAATAGTAATGGAAGAGTTTGGGCCTAATTGTGAGGTCCGGTTGCGAAAAAGTCACAAGTTATAGGCTACGGAATGTAACACACAAACTGAGTCTAATTTGAGACGTTGACGCACAGATGGAGCTAACTTGTTTCGACTGTCACGAATCTTGTTCCACCACTTCAAATGTGATGAAACAATAGTAATGGAAGAGTTTGAGTCCAATTACGAGGTCCGGTTGCAAAAAAGTCACAAGTTATAGGGTTCGGAACGTAACACACAAACTGAGTCCAATTTGAGACGTTGACGAACGGATGGAGCTATCTTATTTTAACTGTCCCGAATCTTGTTTCAACACTTCAAATGTGTTGAAACAATAGTAATAGAAGAGTTTGAGTCCAATCACGAGGTCCGGTTGCGAAAAAGTCACAAGTTATAGACTTCGGAATGCAACACAGAAACTGAGTCCAATTTGAGACATTGACGTACGGATGGAGCTAACTTGTTTCGACTGTCCCAAATATTGTTCCCACACTTCAAATCTGTTGAAACAATAGTAATGGAAGAGTTTGAGTCTAATTATGAGGTCCGGTTGCGAAAAAGTCACAAGTTATAGGCTTCGGAATGTAACACAGAAACTGAGTCCAATTTGAGACTTTGACGAACGGATGGAGCTAACTTGTTTCGACTGTCCCGAATCTTGTTCCAACACTTCAAATATGTTGAAACAATTGTAATAGAAGAGTATGAGTCTAATTATGAGGTCCGGTTGCAAAAAAGTCACAAGTTATAGGCTTCGGAATGTAACTCACAAACTGAGTCCAATTTGAGACGTTGACGAACGGATGGAGCTAACTAGTTTCGACCGTCCCGAATCTTGTTCCAACACATCAAATGTGTTGAAATAATAGTAATACAAGATTTTGAGTCCAATTACGAGTTCCGGTGGCGAAAAAGTCACAAGTTATAGGCTTCGGAATGTAACACACAAATTGAGTCCAATTTGAGACGTTGACGCACGGATGGAGCTAACTTGTTTCGACTGTCACGAATCTTGTTCCACCACTTCAAATGTGATGAAACAATAGTAATGGAAGAGTTCGAGTCCAATTACGAGCTCTGGTTGCGAAAAAGTAACAAGTTATAGGGTTCGGAACGTAACACACAAACTGAGTCCAATTTGAGACGTTGACGAACGGATGGAGCTAACTTGTTTCGACCGTCCCGAATCTTGTTCCAACACATCAAATGTGTTGAAATAATAGTAATACAAGAGTTTGAGTCCAATTATGAGGTCCGATTGCGAAAAAGTCACAAGTTATTGGCTTCGGAATGTAACACACAAACTATGTCCAATTTGAGATGTTGACGCACGGATGGAGCTAACTTGTTTTGCCTGTCCCGAATCATGTTCCAATACTTCAAATGTGTTGAAATAATAATAATGGAAGAGTTTGAGTAAAATTACGAGGTCTGATTGCGACAAAGTCACAAGTTATAGGGTTCGGAATGTTACATACAAATTGAGTCGAATTTGAGACGTTGATGCACGGATGGAGCTAACTTGTTTCGACTGTCCCAAATCTTATTCCAACACTTCAAATCTGTTGAAACAATAGTAATAGAAGAGTTTGAGTCCAATTACGAGGTCCGGTTGCGAAAAAGTCACAAGTTATAGGCTTAGGAATGTAACACACAAACTGAGTCCAATTTGAGACGTTGACGCACGGATGGAGCTAACTTGTTTCGACCGTCCCGAATCTTGTTCCAACACATCAAATGTGTTGAAACAATAGTAATAGAAGAGTTTGAGTCCAATTACGAGGTCCGGTTGCGAAAAAGTCACAAATTATAGGCTTCGGAATGCAACACAGAAACTGAGTCTAATTTGAGACGTTGACATACGGATGGAGCTAACTTGTTTCAACTGTCCCAAATATTGTTCCAACACTTCAAATCTGTTAAAACAATAGTAATGGAAGAGTTTGAGTCTAATTATGAGGTCCGATTGCGAAAAAGTCACAAGTTATAGGCTTCGGAATGTAACACAGAAACTGAGTCCAACTTGAGACGTTGACGAACGGATGGAGCTAACTTGTTTCGACTGTCCCGAATCTTGTTCCAACACTTCAAATATGTTGAAACAATAGTAATGGAAGAGTATGAGTCTAATTATGAGGTCCTGTTGCAAAAAAGTCACAAGTTATAGGCTTCGGAATGTAACTCACAAACTGAGTCCAATTTGAGACGTTGACGAACGGATGGAGCTAACTAGTTTCGACCGTCCCGAATCTTGTTCCAACACATCAAATGTGTTGAAATAATAGTAATACAAGAGTTTGAGTCCAATTACGAGGTCCGGTTGCGAAAAAGTCACAAGTTATAGCCTTCGGAATGTAACACACAAACTGAGTCCAATTTGAGACGTTGACGCACGGATGGAGCTAACTTGTTTCGACCGTCCCGAATCTTGTTCCAACACATCAAATGTGTTGAAACAATAGTAATAGAAGAGTTTGAGTCCAATTACGAGGTCCGGTTGCGAAAAAGTCACAAGTTATAGGCTTAGGAATGTAACAAACAAACTGAGTCCAATTTGAGACGTTGACGCACGGATGGAGCTAACTTGTTTTGACTGTCCCAAATATTGTTCCAACACTTCAAATCTATTGAAACAATAGTAATGGAAGAGCTTGAGTCTAATTGTGAGGTCCGGTTGCGAAAAAGTCACAAGTTATAGGCTATGGAATGTAACACACAAACTGAGTCCAATTTGGGACGTTGACGCACGGATGGAGCTAACTTGTTTCGACTGTCACGATTCTTCTTCCACCACTTCAAATGTGATGAAACAATAGTAATGGAAGCGTTTAAGTCCAATTACGAGGTCCGGTTGCGAAAAAGTCACAAGTTATATGGTTCGGAAATAACACACAAACTGAGTCCAATTTGAGACGTTGACTCACGGATGGAGCTAACTTGTTTCGACTGTCACGAATCTTGTTCCACCACTTCAAATGTGATGAAACAATAGTAATGGAAGAGTTCGAGTCCAATTACGAGCTCCGGTTGCGAAAAAGTCACAAGTTATAGGGTTTGGAACGTAACACACAAACTGAGTCCAATTTGAGACGATGACGAACGGATGGAGCTAACTTGTTTCGACCGTCCCGAATGTTGTTCCAACACATCAAATGTGTTGAAATAATAGTAATACAAGAGTTTGAGTCCAATTACGAGGTTCGGTTTCGAAAAAGTCACAAGTTATTGGCTTCGGAATGTAACACACAAACTATGTCCAATTTGAGATGTTGACGAACAGATGGAGCTAACTTGTTTTGCCTGTCCCGAATCATGTTCCAATACTTCAAATGTGTTGAAACAATAATAATGGAAGAGTTTGAGTAAAATTACGAGGTCTGATTGCGACAAAGTCACAAGTTATAGGCTTCAGAATGTTACACACAAATTGAGTCGAATTTGAGACGTTGATGCACGGATGGAGCTAACTTGTTTCGACTGTCCCAAATCTTATTCCAACACTTCAAATCTGTTGAAACAATTGTAATAGAAGAGTTTGAGTCCAATTACGAGGTCCGGTCGCGAAAAAGTCACAAGTTATAGGCTTCGGAATGCAACACAGAAACTGAGTCCAATTTGAGACGTTGACGAACGGACGGAGCTAACTTGTTTCGACAGTCCCGAATCTTGTTCCAACACTTCAAATATGTTGAAACAATAGTAATGGAAGAGTATGAGTCTAATTATGAGGTCCGATTGCAAAAAAGTCACAAGTTATAGGCTTCGGAATGTAACACACAAACTGAGTCCAATTTGAGACGTTGACGAACGGATGGAGCTAACTAGTTTCGACCGTCCCGAATCTTGTTCCAACACATCAAATGTGTTGAAATAATAGTAATACAAGAGTTTGAGTCCAATTACGAGGTCCGGTTGCGAAAAAGTCACAAGTTATAAGCTTCGGAATGTAACACACAAACTGAGTCCAATTTGAGACGTTGACGCACGGATGGAGCTAACTTGTTTCGACTGTCCCAAATATTGTTCCAACACTTCAAATTTGTTAAAGCAATAGTAATGGAAGAGTTTGAGTCTAATTATGAGGTCCGGTTGCGAAAAAGTCACAAGTTATAGGCTTCGGAATGTAACACAGAAACTGAGTCCAATTTGAGACGTTGACGAACGGATGGAGGTAACTTGTTTCGACTGTCCCGAATCTTGTTCCAACACTTCAAATATGTTGAAACAATAGTAATGGAAGAGTATGAGTCTAATTATGAGATCCGGTTCCAAAAAAGTCACAAGTTATAGGCTTCAGAATGTAACACACAAACTGAGTCCAATTTGAGACGTTGACGAACGGATGAAGCTAACTAGTTTCGACCGTCCCGAATCTTGTTCCAACACATCAAATGTGTTGAAATAATAGTAATACAAGAGTTTGAGTCCAATTATGAGGTCCGGTTGCGAAAAAGTCACAAGTTATAGGTTCGGAATGTAACACAAAAACTGAGTCCAATTTGAGACGTTGACGCACGGATGGAGCTAACTTGTTTCGACTGTCACGAATCTTGTTCCACCACTTCAAATATGATGAAACAATAGTAATGGAAGAGTTTGAGTCCAATTACGAGATTCGGTTACGAAAAAGTCACAAGTTATAGGGTTCGGAACGTAACACACAAACTGAGTCCAATTTGAGACGTTGACGAACGGATGGAGCTAACTTGTTTCGACTGTCACGAATCTTGTTCCACCACTTCAAATGTGATGAAACAATAGTAATGGAAGAGTTTGAGTCCAATTACGAGGTCCGGTTGCGAAAAAGTCACAAGTTATATGGTTCGGAAATAACACACAAACTGAGTCCAATTTGAGACGTTGACGAACGGATGGAGCTAACTTGTTTCGACCATCCCGAATCTTGTTCCTACACATCAAATGTGTTGAAATAGTAATACAAGAGTTTGAGTCCAATTACGAGTTCCGGTAGAGAAAAAGTCACAAGTTATAGGCTTCGGAATGTAACACACAAACTGAGTCCAATTTGAGACGTTGACGCACGGATGGAGCTAACTTGTTTCGACCGTCCCGAATCTTGTTCCAACACATCAAATGTGTTGAAATAATAGTAATACAAGAGTCTGAGTCCAATTACGAGGTCCGGTTGCGAAAAAGTCACAAGTTATAGGCTTAGGAATGTAACACACAAACTGAGTCCAATTTGAGACGTTGACGCACGGATGGAGCTAACTTGTTTTGACTGTCCCAAATATTGTTCCAACACTTCAAATCTATTGAAACAATAGTAATGGAAGAGCTTGAGTCTAATTGTGAGGTCCGGTTGCGAAAAAGTCACAAGTTATAGGCTATGGAATGTAACACACAAACTGAGTCCAATTTGGGACGTTGACGCACGGATGGAGCTAACTTGTTTCGACTGTCACGATTCTTCTTCCACCACTTCAAATGTGATGAAACAATAGTAATGGAAGAGTTTAAGTCCAATTACGAGGTCCGGTTGCGAAAAAGTCACAAGTTATATGGTTCGGAAATAACACACAAACTGAGTCCAATTTGAGACGTTGACTCACGGATGGAGCTAACTTGTTTCGACTGTCACGAATCTTGTTCCACCACTTCAAATGTGATGAAACAATAGTAATGGAAGAGTTCGAGTCCAATTACGAGCTCCGGTTGCGAAAAAGTCACAAGTTATAGGGTTTGGAACGTAACACACAAACTGAGTCCAATTTGAGACGATGACGAACGGATGGAGCTAACTTGTTTCGACCGTCCCGAATGTTGTTTCAACACATCAAATGTGTTGAAATAATAGTAATACAAGAGTTTGAGTCCAATTACGAGGTTCGGTTTCGAAAAAGTCACAAGTTATTGGCTTCGGAATGTAACACACAAACTATGTCCAATTTGAGATGTTGACGAACAGATGGAGCTAACTTGTTTTGCCTGTCCCGAATCATGTTCCAATACTTCAAATGTGTTGAAACAATAATAATGGAAGAGTTTGAGTAAAATTACGAGGTCTGATTGCGACAAAGTCACAAGTTATAGGCTTCAGAATGTTACACACAAATTGAGTCGAATTTGAGACGTTGATGCACGGATGGAGCTAACTTGTTTCGACTGTCCCAAATCTTATTCCAACACTTCAAATCTGTTGAAACAATTGTAATAGAAGAGTTTGAGTCCAATTACGAGGTCCGGTCGCGAAAAAGTCACAAGTTATAGGCTTCGGAATGCAACACAGAAACTGAGTCCAATTTGAGACGTTGACGAACGGACGGAGCTAACTTGTTTCGACAGTCCCGAATCTTGTTCCAACACTTCAAATATGTTGAAACAATAGTAATGGAAGAGTATGAGTCTAATTATGAGGTCCGGTTCCAAAAAAGTCACAAGTTATAGGCTTCAGAATGTAACACACAAACTGAGTCCAATTTGAGACGTTGACGAACGGATGAAGCTAACTAGTTTCGACCGTCCCGAATCTTGTTCCAACACATCAAATGTGTTGAAATAATAGTAATACAATCTATTATGGGGAGGGCCAGACCTACATAAGAAATGTCATACAATCTCGTGGGAAAGGATTTGCAAGCCTAAAAATGAAGGAGGATTAGGCCTCAAAGACCTTGAAATCTGGAATAAAGCAGCTGTCATGAGACATACTTTTGCTATTGCCATGAATAAGGACAATATTTGGGTAAACTGGGTTCGGTCTAACCTTATCAAGAAGAAAATGTTCTGGACTATGGACATACCTAATGACTGTTCGTGGGTTTGGAGGAAGGTATTGGCAAGTAGAAAGATGGCAAGCAAACTTATACAGCACTTGATTGCTAATGGTAACGATACTAAGCTTTGGCACGATCCTTGGCACCCCCATGGTATTCTTAAGGACATTCTCTTGAGGAATGCGCGATTCGATACTCGATTGAATATAGACGATGCTGTGTCTATATTGATATCTAATGGTGAATGGACTATACCGCTTGGGCAGACTGTGGAGATGGACCTCACATGGAGCGTTCTTGGTACTATTGAAATTGACAACCTAGCAGACAAGGATGAGGTTGTGTGGAACCCTTCAACTTCAGGGGAATTTACTTTGTCATCAGCCTATGAAGTAGCAAGAAGAAGAAGTGACAGAGTGGACTGGAGTCACCTTGTTTGGAGCAAAAACGCTATTCCTAGACACAGCTTTATTGCTTGGCTGGCTATTAATGGCGGTCTGCTTACTATGGATAAGCCCCAAATTCAAAACCTTATTACCAGCAACAAATGTGTCTTATGTCGGGCTGAAGAAGAAACCATACATCATCTTTTCTTTGATTGCCGATTTTCCAACTTTGTTTGGTCTCAAGTGCTTCAATTGTCGCGGTATAACAGGGCTGTTGCAGATTCTATTCACGAGGCTCAATGGATTTTACAGAACTTAGTGGGCGAGTCCATTCAAGCACAAGTGATGAGAGTGGCATTCACTGCCACTATTTACTATATATGGCGAGAAAGAAATGCTCGTGTATTCCAAGAACCCTCACGGCCTAAAGAACTGATTTTTAATCAGGTTATTGAAGCAACTCGGCTCAAATTCTTATCGGCAAGTAACAAAATGGAGGATAGCCCAAGAGCTCGGGAGTTCTTTACTTCATGGAAAATAGAGGTCGATTATCATCATAAAATTCCTATTGCTTGCAAATGGATGGCTCCTAAGCAAGGACATCTTATCCTTAATACAGATGGTTCTTATAAGGCAGATTCTGCAGGTTATGGAGGGATAATCAGAAATTTCAATGGTGACACGTTTATTGCTTATGCAGCGGGGTCTAGCAAAATTTCGGTTATTTTCCATGAAATTCAGGCTATATCAATGGGCCTTCAAATAGCCATCTCCATGAAAGTTCGCAAAATCTTTATAGCTACAGACTCAGAAGGAGCCGTAGCCATCATTAGAGGAACTTGTGCTGTGCCTTGGCAAGCCAAAAAGTTAGTCCGTTTGATTCATCAGAATTGGAACAAATTTGAAGATGTCGATATTGGCCATGTTCTTAGAGAAACTAATAGGGCTGCTGATCACTTAGCTTCCCTATGTAGTTCAACTGGTCTTCTCATTATGTATCCACCATCTTTTAGTAGCTTTCTTTGTACTATCCTCAATGAGGACGCCTCCGGGCATATGTACTTCAGAACTTAATGTTCTAAATTTCAAGGTCAGGTAGGGGTCTGCCAAACCCCACGCTTATTAATCAAAAAAAAAAAAAAAAAAAAAAAAAAAAAAAAAAAAAAATAGTAATACAAGAGTTTGAGTCCAATTACGAGGTCCGGTTGCGAAAAAGTCACAAGTTATAGGTTCGGAATGTAACACAAAAACTGAGTCCAATTTGAGACGTTGACGCACGGATGGAGCTAACTTGTTTCGACTGTCACGAATCTTGTTCCACCACTTCAAATATGATGAAACAATAGTAATGGAAGAGTTTGAGTCCAATTACGAGATTCGGTTACGAAAAAGTCACAAGTTATAGGGTTCGGAACGTAACACACAAACTGAGTCCAATTTGAGACGTTGACGAACGGATGGAGCTAACTTGTTTCGACTGTCACGAATCTTGTTCCACCACTTCAAATGTGATGAAACAATAGTAATGGAAGAGTTTGAGTCCAATTACGAGGTCCGGTTGCGAAAAAGTCACAAGTTATATGGTTCGGAAATAACACACAAACTGAGTCCAATTTGAGACGTTGACGAACAGATGGAGCTAACTTGTTTCGACCATCCCGAATCTTGTTCCTACACATCAAATGTGTTGAAATAGTAATACAAGAGTTAGAGTCCAATTACGAGTTCCGGTAGAGAAAAAGTCACAAGTTATAGGCTTCGGAATGTAACACACAAACTGAGTCCAATTTGAGACGTTGACGCACGGATGGAGCTAACTTGTTTCGACCGTCCCGAATCTTGTTCCAACACATCAAATGTGTTGAAATAATAGTAATACAAGAGTCTGAGTCCAATTACGAGGTCCGGTTGCGAAAAAGTCACAAGTTATAGGCTTAGGAATGTAACACACAAACTGAGTCCAATTTGAGACGTTGACGCACGGATGGAGCTAACTTGTTTTGACTGTCCCAAATATTGTTCCAACACTTCAAATCTATTGAAACAATAGTAATGGAAGAGCTTGAGTCTAATTGTGAGGTCCGGTTGCGAAAAAGTCACAAGTTATAGGCTATGGAATGTAACACACAAACTGAGTCCAATTTGGGACGTTGACGCACGGATGGAGCTAACTTGTTTCGACTGTCACGATTCTTCTTCCACCACTTCAAATGTGATGAAACAATAGTAATGGAAGAGTTTAAGTCCAATTACGAGGTCCGGTTGCGAAAAAGTCACAAGTTATATGGTTCGGAAATAACACACAAACTGAGTCCAATTTGAGACGTTGACTCACGGATGGAGCTAACTTGTTTCGACTGTCACGAATCTTGTTCCACCACTTCAAATGTGATGAAACAATAGTAATGGAAGAGTTCGAGTCCAATTACGAGCTCCGGTTGCGAAAAAGTCACAAGTTATAGGGTTTGGAACGTAACACACAAACTGAGTCCAATTTGAGACGATGACGAACGGATGGAGCTAACTTGTTTCGACCGTCCCGAATGTTGTTCCAACACATCAAATGTGTTGAAATAATAGTAATACAAGAGTTTGAGTCCAATTACGAGGTTCGGTTTCGAAAAAGTCACAAGTTATTGGCTTCGGAATGTAACACACAAACTATGTCCAATTTGAGATGTTGACGAACAGATGGAGCTAACTTGTTTTGCCTGTCCCGAATCATGTTCCAATACTTCAAATGTGTTGAAACAATAATAATGGAAGAGTTTGAGTAAAATTACGAGGTCTGATTGCGACAAAGTCACAAGTTATAGGCTTCAGAATGTTACACACAAATTGAGTCGAATTTGAGACGTTGATGCACGGATGGAGCTAACTTGTTTCGACTGTCCCAAATCTTATTCCAACACTTCAAATCTGTTGAAACAATTGTAATAGAAGAGTTTGAGTCCAATTACGAGGTCCGGTCGCGAAAAAGTCACAAGTTATAGGCTTCGGAATGCAACACAGAAACTGAGTCCAATTTGAGACGTTGACGAACGGACGGAGCTAACTTGTTTCGACAGTCCCGAATCTTGTTCCAACACTTCAAATATGTTGAAACAATAGTAATGGAAGAGTATGAGTCTAATTATGAGGTCCGATTGCAAAAAAGTCACAAGTTATAGGCTTCGGAATGTAACACACAAACTGAGTCCAATTTGAGACGTTGACGAACGGATGGAGCTAACTAGTTTCGACCGTCCCGAATCTTGTTCCAACACATCAAATGTGTTGAAATAATAGTAATACAAGAGTTTGAGTCCAATTACGAGGTCCGGTTGCGAAAAAGTCACAAGTTATAAGCTTCGGAATGTAACACACAAACTGAGTCCAATTTGAGACGTTGACGCACGGATGGAGCTAACTTGTTTCGACTGTCCCAAATATTGTTCCAACACTTCAAATTTGTTAAAGCAATAGTAATGGAAGAGTTTGAGTCTAATTATGAGGTCCGGTTGCGAAAAAGTCACAAGTTATAGGCTTCGGAATGTAACACAGAAACTGAGTCCAATTTGAGACGTTGACGAACGGATGGAGGTAACTTGTTTCGACTGTCCCGAATCTTGTTCCAACACTTCAAATATGTTGAAACAATAGTAATGGAAGAGTATGAGTCTAATTATGAGATCCGGTTCCAAAAAAGTCACAAGTTATAGGCTTCAGAATGTAACACACAAACTGAGTCCAATTTGAGACGTTGACGAACGGATGAAGCTAACTAGTTTCGACCGTCCCGAATCTTGTTCCAACACATCAAATGTGTTGAAATAATAGTAATACAAGAGTTTGAGTCCAATTACGAGGTCCGGTTGCGAAAAAGTCACAAGTTATAGGTTCGGAATGTAACACAAAAACTGAGTCCAATTTGAGACGTTGACGCACGGATGGAGCTAACTTGTTTCGACTGTCACGAATCTTGTTCCACCACTTCAAATATGATGAAACAATAGTAATGGAAGAGTTTGAGTCCAATTACGAGATTCGGTTACGAAAAAGTCACAAGTTATAGGGTTCGGAACGTAACACACAAACTGAGTCCAATTTGAGACGTTGACGAACGGATGGAGCTAACTTGTTTCGACTGTCACGAATCTTGTTCCACCACTTCAAATGTGATGAAACAATAGTAATGGAAGAGTTTGAGTCCAATTACGAGGTCCGGTTGCGAAAAAGTCACAAGTTATATGGTTCGGAAATAACACACAAACTGAGTCCAATTTGAGACGTTGACGAACGGATGGAGCTAACTTGTTTCGACCATCCCGAATCTTGTTCCTACACATCAAATGTGTTGAAATAGTAATACAAGAGTTTGAGTCCAATTACGAGTTCCGGTAGAGAAAAAGTCACAAGTTATAGGCTTCGGAATGTAACACACAAACTGAGTCCAATTTGAGACGTTGACGCACGGATGGAGCTAACTTGTTTCGACCGTCCCGAATCTTGTTCCAACACATCAAATGTGTTGAAATAATAGTACTACAAGAGTCTGAGTCCAATTACGAGGTCCGGTTGCGAAAAAGTCACAAGTTATAGGCTTAGGAATGTAACACACAAACTGAGTCCAATTTGAGACGTTGACGCACGGATGGAGCTAACTTGTTTTGACTGTCCCAAATATTGTTCCAACACTTCAAATCTATTGAAACAATAGTAATGGAAGAGCTTGAGTCTAATTGTGAGGTCCGGTTGCGAAAAAGTCACAAGTTATAGGCTATGGAATGTAACACACAAACTGAGTCCAATTTGGGACGTTGACGCACGGATGGAGCTAACTTGTTTCGACTGTCACGATTCTTCTTCCACCACTTCAAATGTGATGAAACAATAGTAATGGAAGAGTTTAAGTCCAATTACGAGGTCCGGTTGCGAAAAAGTCACAAGTTATATGGTTCGGAAATAACACACAAACTGAGTCCAATTTGAGACGTTGACTCACGGATGGAGCTAACTTGTTTCGACTGTCACGAATCTTGTTCCACCACTTCAAATGTGATGAAACAATAGTAATGGAAGAGTTCGAGTCCAATTACGAGCTCCGGTTGCGAAAAAGTCACAAGTTATAGGGTTTGGAACGTAACACACAAACTGAGTCCAATTTGAGACGATGACGAACGGATGGAGCTAACTTGTTTCGACCGTCCCGAATGTTGTTCCAACACATCAAATGTGTTGAAATAATAGTAATACAAGAGTTTGAGTCCAATTACGAGGTTCGGTTTCGAAAAAGTCACAAGTTATTGGCTTCGGAATGTAACACACAAACTATGTCCAATTTGAGATGTTGACGAACAGATGGAGCTAACTTGTTTTGCCTGTCCCGAATCATGTTCCAATACTTCAAATGTGTTGAAACAATAATAATGGAAGAGTTTGAGTAAAATTACGAGGTCTGATTGCGACAAAGTCACAAGTTATAGGCTTCAGAATGTTACACACAAATTGAGTCGAATTTGAGACGTTGATGCACGGATGGAGCTAACTTGTTTCGACTGTCCCAAATCTTATTCCAACACTTCAAATCTGTTGAAACAATTGTAATAGAAGAGTTTGAGTCCAATTACGAGGTCCGGTCGCGAAAAAGTCACAAGTTATAGGCTTCGGAATGCAACACAGAAACTGAGTCCAATTTGAGACGTTGACGAACGGACGGAGCTAACTTGTTTCGACAGTCCCGAATCTTGTTCCAACACTTCAAATATGTTGAAACAATAGTAATGGAAGAGTATGAGTCTAATTATGAGGTCCGATTGCAAAAAAGTCACAAGTTATAGGCTTCGGAATGTAACACACAAACTGAGTCCAATTTGAGACGTTGACGAACGGATGGAGCTAACTAGTTTCGACCGTCCCGAATCTTGTTCCAACACATCAAATGTGTTGAAATAATAGTAATACAAGAGTTTGAGTCCAATTACGAGGTCCGGTTGCGAAAAAGTCACAAGTTATAAGCTTCGGAATGTAACACACAAACTGAGTCCAATTTGAGACGTTGACGCACGGATGGAGCTAACTTGTTTCGACTGTCCCAAATATTGTTCCAACACTTCAAATTTGTTAAAGCAATAGTAATGGAAGAGTTTGAGTCTAATTATGAGGTCCGGTTGCGAAAAAGTCACAAGTTATAGGCTTCGGAATGTAACACAGAAACTGAGTCCAATTTGAGACGTTGACGAACGGATGGAGGTAACTTGTTTCGACTGTCCCGAATCTTGTTCCAACACTTCAAATATGTTGAAACAATAGTAATGGAAGAGTATGAGTCTAATTATGAGATCCGGTTCCAAAAAAGTCACAAGTTATAGGCTTCAGAATGTAACACACAAACTGAGTCCAATTTGAGACGTTGACGAACGGATGAAGCTAACTAGTTTCGACCGTCCCGAATCTTGTTCCAACACATCAAATGTGTTGAAATAATAGTAATACAAGAGTTTGAGTCCAATTACGAGGTCCGGTTGCGAAAAAGTCACAAGTTATAGGTTCGGAATGTAACACAAAAACTGAGTCCAATTTGAGACGTTGACGCACGGATGGAGCTAACTTGTTTCGACTGTCACGAATCTTGTTCCACCACTTCAAATATGATGAAACAATAGTAATGGAAGAGTTTGAGTCCAATTACGAGATTCGGTTACGAAAAAGTCACAAGTTATAGGGTTCGGAACGTAACACACAAACTGAGTCCAATTTGAGACGTTGACGAACGGATGGAGCTAACTTGTTTCGACTGTCACGAATCTTGTTCCACCACTTCAAATGTGATGAAACAATAGTAATGGAAGAGTTTGAGTCCAATTACGAGGTCCGGTTGCGAAAAAGTCACAAGTTATATGGTTCGGAAATAACACACAAACTGAGTCCAATTTGAGACGTTGACGAACGGATGGAGCTAACTTGTTTCGACCATCCCGAATCTTGTTCCTACACATCAAATGTGTTGAAATAGTAATACAAGAGTTTGAGTCCAATTACGAGTTCCGGTAGAGAAAAAGTCACAAGTTATAGGCTTCGGAATGTAACACACAAACTGAGTCTAATTTGAGACGTTGACGCACGGATGGAGCTAACTTGTTTCGACCGTCCCGAATCTTGTTCCAACACATCAAATGTGTTGAAATAATAGTAATACAAGAGTCTGAGTCCAATTACGAGGTCCGGTTGCGAAAAAGTCACAAGTTATAGGCTTAGGAATGTAACACACAAACTGAGTCCAATTTGAGACGTTGACGCACGGATGGAGCTAACTTGTTTTGACTGTCCCAAATATTGTTCCAACACTTCAAATCTATTGAAACAATAGTAATGGAAGAGTATGGGTCTAATTGTGAGGTCCGGTTGCGAAAAAGTCACAAGTTATAGGCTATGGAATGTAACACACAAACTGAGTCCAATTTGAGACGTTGACGCACGGATAGAGCTAACTTGTTTCGACTGTCACGATTCTTATTCCACCACTTCAAATGTGATGAAACAATAGTAATGGAAGAGTTTGAGTCCAATTACGAGGTCCGGTTGCGAAAAAGTCACAAGTTATATGGTTCGGAAATAACACACAAACTGAGTCCAATTTGAGACGTTGACGAACGGATGGAGCTAACTTGTTTCGACCATCCCGAATCTTGTTCCAACACATCAAATGTGTTGAAATAGTAATACAAGAGTTTGAGTCCAATTACGAGTTCCGGTAGAGAAAAAGTCACAAGTTATAGGCTTCGGAATGTAACACACAAACTGAGTCCAATTTGAGACGTTGACGCACGGATGGAGCTAACTTGTTTCGACCGTCCCGAATCTTGTTCCAACACATCAAATGTGTTGAAATAATAGTAATACAAGAGTTTGAGTCCAATTACGAGGTCCGATTGCGAAAAAGTCACAAGTTATTGGCTTCGGAATGTAACACACAAACTATGTCCAATTTGAGATGTTGACGCACGGATGGAGCTAACTCGTTTTGCCTGTCCCGAATCATGTTCCAATACTTCAAATGTGTTGAAATAATAATAATGGAAGAGTTTGAGTAAAATTACGAGGTCTGATTGCGACAAAGTCACAAGTTATAGGGTTCGGAATGTTACACACAAATTGAGTCGAATTTGAGACGTTGATGCACGGATGGAGCTAACTTGTTTCGACTGTCCCAAATCTTATTCCAACACTTCAAATCTGTTGAAACAATAGTATTAGAAGAGTTTGAGTCCAATTACGAGGTCCGGTTGCGAAAAAGTCACAAGTTATAGGCTTAGGAATGTAACACACAAACTGAGTCCAATTTGAGACGTTGACGCACGGATGGAGCTAACTTGTTTCGACCGTCCCGAATCTTGTTCCAACACATCAAATGTGTTGAAACAATAGTAATAGAAGAGTTTGAGTCCAATTACGAGGTCCGGTTACGAAAAAGTCACAAATTATAGGCTTCGGAATGTAACACAGAAACTGGGTCTAATTTGAGACGTTGACGTACGGATGGAGCTAACTTGTTTCGACTGTCCCAAATATTGTTCCAACACTTCAAATCTGTTAAAACAATAGTAATGGAAGAGTTTGAGTCTAATTATGAGGTCCGGTTGCGAAAAAGTCACAAGTTATAGGCTTCGGAATGTAACACCGAAACTGAGTCCAATTTGAGACGTTGACGAACGGATGGAGCTAACTTGTTTCGACTGTCCCGAATCTTGTTCCAACACTTCAAATATGTTGAAACAATAGTAATGGAAGAGTATGAGTCTAATTATGAGGTCCGGTTGCAAAAAAGTCACAAGTTATAGGCTTCGGAATGTAACACACAAACTGAGTCCAATTTGAGACGTTGACGAACGGATGGAGCTAACTAGTTTCGACGGTCCCGAATCTTGTTCCAATACATCAAATGTGTTGAAATAATAGTAATACAAGAGTCTGAGTCCAATTACGAGGTCCGGTTGCGAAAAAGTCACAAGTTATAGGCTTAGGAATGTAACACACAAACTGAGTCCAATTTGAGACGTTGACGCACGGATGGAGCTAACTTGTTTTGACTGTCCCAAATATTGTTCCAACACATCAAATCTATTGAAACAATAGTAATGGAAGAGTTTGGGCCTAATTGTGAGGTCCGGTTGCGAAAAAGTCACAAGTTATAGGCTACGGAATGTAACACACAAACTGAGTCCAATTTGAGACGTTGACGCACAGATGGAGCTAACTTGTTTCGACTGTCACGAATCTTGTTCCACCACTTCAAATGTGATGAAACAATAGTAATGGAAGAGTTTGAGTCCAATTACGAGGTCCGGTTGCAAAAAAGTCACAAGTTATAGGGTTCGGAACGTAACACACAAACTGAGTCCAATTTGAGACGTTGACGAACGGATGGAGCTAACTTATTTTGACTGTCCCGAATCTTGTTTCAACACTTCAAATGTGTTGAAACAATAGTAATAGAAGAGTTTGAGTCCAATCTCGAGGTCCGGTTGCGAAAAAGTCACAAGTTATAGACTTCGGAATGCAAAACAGAAACTGAGTCCAATTTGAGACATTGACGTACGGATGGAGCTAACTTGTTTCGACTGTCCCAAATATTGTTCCAACACTTCAAATCTGTTAAAACAATAGTAATGGAAGAGTTTGAGTCTAATTGTGAGGTCCGGTTGCGAAAAAGTCACAAGTTATAGGCTTCGGAATGTAACACAGAAATTGAGTCCAATTTGAGACGTTGACGAACGGATGGAGGTAAGTTGTTTCGACTGTCCCGAATCTTGTTCCAACACTTCAAATATGTTGAAACAATAGTAATGGAAGAGTATGAGTCTAATTATGAGGTCCGGTTCCAAAAAAGTCACAAGTAATAGGCTTCGGAATGTAACACACAAACTGAGTCCAATTTGAGACGTTGACGAACGGATGAAGCTAACTAGTTTCGACCGTCCCGAATCTTGTTCCAACACATCAAATGTGTTGAAATAATAGTAATACAAGAGTTTGAGTCCAATTACGAGGTCCGGTTGCGAAAAAGTCACAAGTTATAGGTTCGGAATGTAACACACAAACTGAGTCCAATTTGAGACGTTGACGCACGGATGGAGCTAACTTGTTTCGACTGTCACGAATCTTGTTCCACCACTTCAAATATGATGAAACAATAGTAATGGAAGAGTTTGAGTCCAATTACGAGATTCGGTTACGAAAAAGTCACAAGTTATAGGGTTCGGAACGTAACACACAAACTGAGTCCAATTTGAGACGTTGACGAACGGATGGAGCTAACTTGTTTCGACCGTCCCGAATCTTGTTCCAACACTTCAAATCTGTTGAAACAATAGTAATAGAAGAGTTTGAGTCCAATTACGAGGTCCGGTTGCGAAAAAGTCACAAGTTATAGGCGTAGGAATGTAACAAACAAACTGAGTCCAATTTGAGACGTTGACGCACGGATGGAGCTAACTTGTTTTGACTGTCCCAAATATTGTTCCAACACTTCAAATCTATTGAAACAATAGTAATGGAAGAGTTTGGGTCTAATTGTGAGGTCCGGTTGCGAAAAAGTCACAAGTTATAGGCTATGGAATGTAACACACAAACTGAGTCCAATTTGAGACGTTGACGCACGGATGGAGCTAACTTGTTTCGACTGTCACGATTCTTATTCCACCACTTCAAATGTGATGAAACAATAGTAATGGAAGAGTTTGAGTCCAATTACGAGGTCCGGTTGCGAAAAAGTCACAAGTTATATGGTTCGGAAATAACACACAAACTGAGTCCAATTTGAGACGTTGACGAACGGATGGAGCTAACTTGTTTCGACCATCCCGAATCTTGTTCCAACACATCAAATGTGTTGAAATAGTAATACAAGAGTTTGAGTCCAATTACGAGTTCCGGTAGAGAAAAAGTCACAAGTTATAGGCTTCGGAATGTAACACACAAACTGAGTCCAATTTGAGACGTTGACGCACGGATGGAGCTAACTTGTTTCGACCGTCCCGAATCTTGTTCTAACACATCAAATGTGTTGAAATAATAGTAATACAAGAGTTTGAGTCCAATTACGAGGTCCGGTTGCGAAAAAGTCACAAGTTATAAGCTTCGGAATGTAACACACAAACTGAGTCCAATTTGAGACGTTGACGCACGGATGGAGCTAACTTGTTTCGACTGTCCCAAATATTGTTCCAACACTTCAAATTTGTTAAAGCAATAGTAATGGAAGAGTTTGAGTCTAATTATGAGGTCCGATTGCGAAAAAGTCACAAGTTATAGGCTTCGGAATGTAACACAGAAACTGAGTCCAATTTGAGACGTTGACGAACGGATGGAGGTAACTTGTTTCGACTGTCCCGAATCTTGTTCCAACACTTCAAATATGTTGAAACAATAGTAATGGAAGAGTATGAGTCTAATTATGAGATCCGGTTCCAAAAAAGTCACAAGTTATAGGCTTCAGAATGTAACACACAAACTGAGTCCAATTTGAGACGTTGACGAACGGATGAAGCTAACTAGTTTCGACCGTCCCGAATCTTGTTCCAACACATCAAATGTGTTGAAATAATAGTAATACAAGAGTTTGAGTCCAATTACGAGGTCCGGTTGCGAAAAAGTCACAAGTTATAGGTTCGGAATGTAACACAAAAACTGAGTCCAATTTGAGACGTTGACGCACGGATGGAGCTAACTTGTTTCGACTGTCACGAATCTTGTTCCACCATTTCAAATATGATGAAACAATAGTAATGGAAGAGTTTGAGTCCAATTACGAGATTCGGTTACGAAAAAGTCACAAGTTATAGGGTTCGGAACGTAACACACAAACTGAGTCAAATTTGAGACGTTGACGAACGGATGGAGCTAACTTGTTTCGACTGTCACGAATCTTGTTCCACCACTTCAAATGTGATGAAACAATAGTAATGGAAGAGTTTGAGTCCAATTACGAGGTCCGGTTGCGAAAAAGTCACAAGTTATATGGTTCGGAAATAACACACAAACTGAGTCCAATTTGAGACGTTGACGAACGGATGGAGCTAACTTGTTTCGACCATCCCGAATCTTGTTCCTACACATCAAATGTGTTGAAATAGTAATACAAGAGTTTGAGTCCAATTACGAGTTCCGGTAGAGAAAAAGTCACAAGTTATAGGCTTCGGAATGTAACACACAAACTGAGTCCAATTTGAGACGTTGACGCACGGATGGAGCTAACTTGTTTCGACCGTCCCGAATCTTGTTCCAACACATCAAATGTGTTGAAATAATAGTAATACAAGAGTCTGAGTCCAATTACGAGGTCCGGTTGCGAAAAAGTCACAAGTTATAGGCTTAGGAATGTAACACACAAACTGAGTCCAATTTGAGACTTTGACGCACGGATGGAGCTAACTTGTTTTGACTGTCCCAAATATTGTTCCAACACTTCAAATCTATTGAAACAATAGTAATGGAAGAGTATGGGTCTAATTGTGAGGTCCGGTTGCGAAAAAGTCACAAGTTATAGGCTATGGAATGTAACACACAAACTGAGTCCAATTTGAGACGTTGACGCACGGATAGAGCTAACTTGTTTCGACTGTCACGATTCTTATTCCACCACTTCAAATGTGATGAAACAATAGTAATGGAAGAGTTTGAGTCCAATTACGAGGTCCGGTTGCGAAAAAGTCACAAGTTATATGGTTCGGAAATAACACACAAACTGAGTCCAATTTGAGACGTTGACGAACGGATGGAGCTAACTTGTTTCGACCATCCCGAATCTTGTTCCAACACATCAAATGTGTTGAAATAGTAATACAAGAGTTTGAGTCCAATTACGAGTTCCGGTAGAGAAAAAGTCACAAGTTATAGGCTTCGGAATGTAACACACAAACTGAGTCCAATTTGAGACGTTGACGCACGGATGGAGCTAACTTGTTTCGACCGTCCCGAATCTTGTTCCAACACATCAAATGTGTTGAAATAATAGTAATACAAGAGTTTGAGTCCAATTACGAGGTCCGATTGCGAAAAAGTCACAAGTTATTGGCTTCGGAATGTAACACACAAATTATGTCCAATTTGAGATGTTGACGCACGGATGGAGCTAACTCGTTTTGCCTGTCCCGAATCATGTTCCAATACTTCAAATGTGTTGAAATAATAATAATGGAAGAGTTTGAGTAAAATTACGAGGTCTGATTGCGACAAAGTCACAAGTTATAGGGTTCGGAATGTTACACACAAATTGAGTCGAATTTGAGACGTTGATGCACGGATGGAGCTAACTTGTTTCGACTGTCCCAAATCTTATTCCAACACTTCAAATCTGTTGAAACAATAGTATTAGAAGAGTTTGAGTCCAATTACGAGGTCCGGTTGCGAAAAAGTCACAAGTTATAGGCTTAGGAATGTAACACACAAACTGAGTCCAATTTGAGACGTTGACGCACGGATGGAGCTAACTTGTTTCGACCGTCCCGAATCTTGTTCCAACACATCAAATGTGTTGAAACAATAGTAATAGAAGAGTTTGAGTCCAATTACGAGGTCCGGTTACGAAAAAGTCACAAATTATAGGCTTTGGAATGTAACACAGAAACTGGGTCTAATTTGAGACGTTGACGTACGGATGGAGCTAACTTGTTTCGACTGTCCCAAATATTGTTCCAACACTTCAAATCTGTTAAAACAATAATAATGGAAGAGTTTGAGTCTAATTATGAGGTCCGGTTGCGAAAAAGTCACAAGTTATAGGCTTCGGAATGTAACACCGAAACTGAGTCCAATTTGAGACGTTGACGAACGGATGGAGCTAACTTGTTTCGACTGTCCCGAATCTTGTTCCAACACTTCAAATATGTTGAAACAATAGTAATGGAAGAGTATGAGTCTAATTATGAGGTCCGGTTGCAAAAAAGTCACAAGTTATAGGCTTCGGAATGTAACACACAAACTGAGTCCAATTTGAGACGTTGACGAACGGATGGAGCTAACTAGTTTCGACGGTCCCGAATCTTGTTCCAACACATCAAATGTGTTGAAATAATAGTAATACAAGAGTCTGAGTCCAATTACGAGGTCCGGTTGCGAAAAAGTCACAAGTTATAGGCTTAGGAATGTAACACACAAACTAAGTCCAATTTGAGACGTTGACGCACGGATGGAGCTAACTTGTTTTGACTGTCCCAAATATTGTTCCAACACATCAAATCTATTGAAACAATAGTAATGGAAGAGTTTGGGCCTAATTGTGAGGTCCGGTTGCGAAAAAGTCACAAGTTATAGGCTACGGAATGTAACACACAAACTGAGTCCAATTTGAGACGTTGACGCACAGATGGAGCTAACTTGTTTCGACTGTCACGAATCTTGTTCCACCACTTCAAATGTGATGAAACAATAGTAATGGAAGAGTTTGAGTCCAATTACGAGGTCCGGTTGCAAAAAAGTCACAAGTTATAGGGTTCGGAACGTAACACACAAACTGAGTCCAATTTGAGACGTTGACGAACGGATGGAGCTAACTTATTTTGACTGTCCCGAATCTTGTTTCAACACTTCAAATGTGTTGAAACAATAGTAATAGAAGAGTTTGAGTCCAATCTCGAGGTCCGGTTGCGAAAAAGTCACAAGTTATAGACTTCGGAATGCAAAACAGAAACTGAGTCCAATTTGAGACATTGACGTACGGATGGAGCTAACTTGTTTCGACTGTCCCAAATATTGTTCCAACACTTCAAATCTGTTAAAACAATAGTAATGGAAGAGTTTGAGTCTAATTGTGAGGTCCGGTTGCGAAAAAGTCACAAGTTATAGGCTTCGGAATGTAACACAGAAATTGAGTCCAATTTGAGACGTTGACGAACGGATGGAGGTAAGTTGTTTCGACTGTCCCGAATCTTGTTCCAACACTTCAAATATGTTGAAACAATAGTAATGGAAGAGTATGAGTCTAATTATGAGGTCCGGTTCCAAAAAAGTCACAAGTAATAGGCTTCGGAATGTAACACACAAACTGAGTCCAATTTGAGACGTTGACGAACGGATGAAGCTAACTAGTTTCGACCGTCCCGAATCTTGTTCCAACACATCAAATGTGTTGAAATAATAGTAATACAAGAGTTTGAGTCCAATTACGAGGTCCGGTTGCGAAAAAGTCACAAGTTATAGGTTCGGAATGTAACACACAAACTGAGTCCAATTTGAGACGTTGACGCACGGATGGAGCTAACTTGTTTCGACTGTCACGAATCTTGTTCCACCACTTCAAATATGATGAAACAATAGTAATGGAAGAGTTTGAGTCCAATTACGAGATTCGGTTACGAAAAAGTCACAAGTTATAGGGTTCGGAACGTAACACACAAACTGAGTCCAATTTGAGACGTTGACGAACGGATGGAGCTAACTTGTTTCGACCGTCCCGAATCTTGTTCCAACACTTCAAATCTGTTGAAACAATAGTAATAGAAGAGTTTGAGTCCAATTACGAGGTCCGGTTGCGAAAAAGTCACAAGTTATAGGCGTAGGAATGTAACAAACAAACTGAGTCCAATTTGAGACGTTGACGCACGGATGGAGCTAACTTGTTTTGACTGTCCCAAATATTGTTCCAACACTTCAAATCTATTGAAACAATAGTAATGGAAGAGTTTGGGTCTAATTGTGAGGTCCGGTTGCGAAAAAGTCACAAGTTATAGGCTATGGAATGTAACACACAAACTGAGTCCAATTTGAGACGTTGACGCACGGATGGAGCTAACTTGTTTCGACTGTCACGATTCTTATTCCACCACTTCAAATGTGATGAAACAATAGTAATGGAAGAGTTTGAGTCCAATTACGAGGTCCGGTTGCGAAAAAGTCACAAGTTATATGGTTCGGAAATAACACACAAACTGAGTCCAATTTGAGACGTTGACGAACGGATGGAGCTAACTTGTTTCGACCATCCCGAATCTTGTTCCAACACATCAAATGTGTTGAAATAGTAATACAAGAGTTTGAGTCCAATTACGAGTTCCGGTAGAGAAAAAGTCACAAGTTATAGGCTTCGGAATGTAACACACAAACTGAGTCCAATTTGAGACGTTGACGCACGGATGGAGCTAACTTGTTTCGACCGTCCCGAATCTTGTTCTAACACATCAAATGTGTTGAAATAATAGTAATACAAGAGTTTGAGTCCAATTACGAGGTCCGGTTGCGAAAAAGTCACAAGTTATAAGCTTCGGAATGTAACACACAAACTGAGTCCAATTTGAGACGTTGACGCACGGATGGAGCTAACTTGTTTCGACTGTCCCAAATATTGTTCCAACACTTCAAATTTGTTAAAGCAATAGTAATGGAAGAGTTTGAGTCTAATTATGTGGTCCGGTTGCGAAAAAGTCACAAGTTATAGGCTTCGGAATGTAACACAGAAACTGAGTCCAATTTGAGACGTTGACGAACGGATGGAGGTAACTTGTTTCAACTGTCCCGAATCTTGTTCCAACACTTCAAATATGTTGAAACAATAGTAATGGAAGAGTATGAGTCTAATTATGAGATCCGGTTCCAAAAAAGTCACAAGTTATAGGCTTCAGAATGTAACACACAAACTGAGTCCAATTTGAGACGTTGACGAACGGATGAAGCTAACTAGTTTCGACCGTCCCGAATCTTGTTCCAACACATCAAATGTGTTGAAATAATAGTAATACAAGAGTTTGAGTCCAATTACGAGGTCCGGTTGCGAAAAAGTCACAAGTTATAGGTTCGGAATGTAACACAAAAACTGAGTCCAATTTGAGACGTTGACGCACGGATGGAGCTAACTTGTTTCGACTGTCACGAATCTTGTTCCACCATTTCAAATATGATGAAACAATAGTAATGGAAGAGTTTGAGTCCAATTACGAGATTCGGTTACGAAAAAGTCACAAGTTATAGGGTTCGGAACGTAACACACAAACTGAGTCAAATTTGAGACGTTGACGAACGGATGGAGCTAACTTGTTTCAACTGTCACGAATCTTGTTCCACCACTTCAAATGTGATGAAACAATAGTAATGGAAGAGTTTGAGTCCAATTACGAGGTCCGGTTGCGAAAAAGTCACAAGTTATATGGTTCGGAAATAACACACAAACTGAGTCCAATTTGAGACGTTGACGAACGGATGGAGCTAACTTGTTTCGACCATCCCGAATCTTGTTCCTACACATCAAATGTGTTGAAATAGTAATACAAGAGTTTGAGTCCAATTACGAGTTCCGGTAGAGAAAAAGTCACAAGTTATAGGCTTCGGAATGTAACACACAAACTGAGTCCAATTTGAGACGTTGACGCACGGATGGAGCTAACTTGTTTCGACCGTCCCGAATCTTGTTCCAACACATCAAATGTGTTGAAATAATAGTAATACAAGAGTCTGAGTCCAATTACGAGGTCCGGTTGCGAAAAAGTCACAAGTTATAGGCTTAGGAATGTAACACACAAACTGAGTCCAATTTGAGACTTTGACGCACGGATGGAGCTAACTTGTTTTGACTGTCCCAAATATTGTTCCAACACTTCAAATCTATTGAAACAATAGTAATGGAAGAGTATGGGTCTAATTGTGAGGTCCGGTTGCGAAAAAGTCACAAGTTATAGGCTATGGAATGTAACACACAAACTGAGTCCAATTTGAGACGTTGACGCACGGATAGAGCTAACTTGTTTCGACTGTCACGATTCTTATTCCACCACTTCAAATGTGATGAAACAATAGTAATGGAAGAGTTTGAGTCCAATTACGAGGTCCGGTTGCGAAAAAGTCACAAGTTATATGGTTCGGAAATAACACACAAACTGAGTCCAATTTGAGACGTTGACGAACGGATGGAGCTAACTTGTTTCGACCATCCCGAATCTTGTTCCAACACATCAAATGTGTTGAAATAGTAATACAAGAGTTTGAGTCCAATTACGAGTTCCGGTAGAGAAAAAGTCACAAGTTATAGGCTTCGGAATGTAACACACAAACTGAGTCCAATTTGAGACGTTGACGCACGGATGGAGCTAACTTGTTTCGACCGTCCCGAATCTTGTTCCAACACATCAAATGTGTTGAAATAATAGTAATACAAGAGTTTGAGTCCAATTACGAGGTCCGATTGCGAAAAAGTCACAAGTTATTGGCTTCGGAATGTAACACACAAACTATGTCCAATTTGAGATGTTGACGCACGGATGGAGCTAACTCGTTTTGCCTGTCCCGAATCATGTTCCAATACTTCAAATGTGTTGAAATAATAATAATGGAAGAGTTTGAGTAAAATTACGAGGTCTGATTGCGACAAAGTCACAAGTTATAGGGTTCGGAATGTTACACACAAATTGAGTCAAATTTGAGACGTTGACGAACGGATGGAGCTAACTTATTTTGACTGTCCCGAATCTTGTTCCAACACTTCAAATATGTTGAAACAATTGTAATGGAAGAGTATGAGTCTAATTATGAGGTCCGGTTGCAAAAAAGTCACAAGTTATAGGCTTCGGAATGTAACTCACAAACTGAGTCCAATTTGAGACGTTGACGAACGGATGGAGCTAACTAGTTTCGACCGTCCCGAATCTTGTTCCAACACATCAAATGTGTTGAAATAATAGTAATACAAGAGTTTGAGTCCAATTACGAGGTCCGGTTGCGAAAAAGTCACAAGTTATAAGCTTCGGAATGTAACACACAAACTGAGTCCAATTTGAGACGTTGACGCACGGATGGAGCTAACTTGTTTCGACTGTCCCAAATATTTTTCCAACACTTCAAATCTGTTAAAACAATAGTAATGGAAGAGTTTGAGTCTAATTATGAGGTCCGGTTGCGAAAAAGTCACAAGTTATAGGCTTCGGAATGTAACACAGAAACTGAGTCCAATTTGAGACGTTGACGAACGGATGGAGGTAACTTGTTTCGACTGTCCCGAATCTTGTTCCAACACTTCAAATATGTTGAAACAATAGTAATGGAAGAGTATGAGTCTAATTATGAGGTCCGGTTCCAAAAAAGTCACAAGTTATAGGCTTCGGAATGTAACACACAAACTGAGTCCAATTTGAGACGTTGACGAACGGATGAAGTTAACTAGTTTCGACCGTTCCGAATCTTGTTCCAACACATCAAATGTGTTGAAATAATAGTAATACAAGAGTTTGAGTCCAATTACGAGGTCCGGTTGCAAAAAAGTCACAAGTTATAGGTTCGGAATGTAACACACAAACTGAGTCCAATTTGAGACGTTGACGCACGGATGGAGCTAACTTGTTTCGACTGTCACGAATCTTGTTCCACCACTTCAAATATGATGAAACAATAGTAATGGAAGAGTTTGAGTCCAATTACGAGATTCGGTTACGAAAAAGTCACAAGTTGTAGGGTTCGGAACGTAACACACAAACTGAGTCCAATTTGAGACGTTGACGAACGGATGGAGCTAACTTGTTTCGACCGTCCCGAATCTTGTTCCAACACTTCAAATCTGTTGAAACAATAGTAATAGAAGAGTTTGAGTCCAATTACGAGGTCCGGTTGCGAAAAAGTCACAAGTTATAAGCTTCGGAATGTAACACACAAACTGAGTCCAATTTGAGACGTTGACGCACGGATGGAGCTAACTTGTTTCGACTGTCCCAAATATTTTTCCAACACTTCAAATCTGTTAAAACAATAGTAATGGAAGAGTTTGAGTCTAATTATGAGGTCCGGTTGCGAAAAAGTCACAAGTTATAGGCTTCGGAATGTAACACAGAAACTGAGTCCAATTTGAGACGTTGACGAACGGATGGAGGTAACTTGTTTCGACTGTCCCGAATCTTGTTCCAACACTTCAAATATGTTGAAACAATAGTAATGGAAGAGTATGAGTCTAATTATGAGGTCCGGTTCCAAAAAAGTCACAAGTTATAGGCTTCGGAATGTAACACACAAACTGAGTCCAATTTGAGACGTTGACGAACGGATGAAGCTAACTAGTTTCGACCGTTCCGAATCTTGTTCCAACACATCAAATGTGTTGAAATAATAGTAATACAAGAGTTTGAGTCGAATTACGAGGTCCGGTTGCAAAAAAGTCACAAGTTATAGGTTCGGAATGTAACACACAAACTGAGTCCAATTTGAGACGTTGACGCACGGATGGAGCTAACTTGTTTCGACTGTCACGAATCTTGTTCCACCACTTCAAATATGATGAAACAATAGTAATGGAAGAGTTTGAGTCCAATTACGAGATTCGGTTACGAAAAAGTCACAAGTTGTAGGGTTCGGAACGTAACACACAAACTGAGTCCAATTTGAGACGTTGACGAACGGATGGAGCTAACTAGTTTCGACCGTCCCGAATCTTGTTCCAACACTTCAAATCTGTTGAAACAATAGTAATAGAAGAGTTTGAGTCCAATTACGAGGTCCGGTTGCGAAAAAGTCACAAGTTATAGGTTCGGAATGTAACACACAAACTGAGTCCAATTTGAGACGTTGACGCACGGATGGAGCTAACTTGTTTCGACTGTCACGAATCTTGTTCCACCATTTCAAATATGATGAAACAATAGTAATGGAAGAGTTTGAGTCCAATTACGAGATTCGGTTACGAAAAAGTCACAAGTTATAGGGTTCGGAACGTAACACACAAACTGAGTCCAATTTGAGACGTTGACGAACGGATGGAGCTAACTTGTTTCGACTGTCACGAATCTTGTTCCACCACTTCAAATGTGATGAAACAATAGTAATGGAAGAGTTTGAGTCCAATTACGAGGTCCGGTTGCGAAAAAGTCACAAGTTATATGGTTCGGAAATAACACACAAACTGAGTCCAATTTGAGACGTTGACGAACGGATGGAGCTAACTTGTTTCGACCATCCCGAATCTTGTTCCTACACATCAAATGTGTTGAAATAGTAATACAAGAGTTTGAGTCCAATTACGAGTTCCGGTAGAGAAAAAGTCACAAGTTATAGGCTTCGGAATGTAACACACAAACTGAGTCCAATTTGAGACGTTGACGCACGGATGGAGCTAACTTGTTTCGACCGTCCCGAATCTTGTTCCAACACATCAAATGTGTTGAAATAATAGTAATACAAGAGTCTGAGTCCAATTACGAGGTCCGGTTGCGAAAAAGTCACAAGTTATAGGCTTAGGAATGTAACACACAAACTGAGTCCAATTTGAGACTTTGACGCACGGATGGAGCTAACTTGTTTTGACTGTCCCAAATATTGTTCCAACACTTCAAATCAATTGAAACAATAGTAATGGAAGAGTATGGGTCTAATTGTGAGGTCCGGTTGCGAAAAAGTCACAAGTTATAGGCTATGGAATGTAACACACAAACTGAGTCCAATTTGAGACGTTGACGCACGGATAGAGCTAACTTGTTTCGACTGTCACGATTCTTATTCCACCACTTCAAATGTGATGAAACAATAGTAATGGAAGAGTTTGAGTCCAATTACGAGGTCCGGTTGCGAAAAAGTCACAAGTTATATGGTTCGGAAATAACACACAAACTGAGTCCAATTTGAGACGTTGACGAACGGATGGAGCTAACTTGTTTCGACCATCCCGAATCTTGTTCCAACACATCAAATGTGTTGAAATAGTAATACAAGAGTTTGAGTCCAATTACGAGTTCCGGTAGAGAAAAAGTCACAAGTTATAGGCTTCGGAATGTAACACACAAACTGAGTCCAATTTGAGACGTTGACGCACGGATGGAGCTAACTTGTTTCGACCGTCCCGAATCTTGTTCCAACACATCAAATGTGTTGAAATAATAGTAATACAAGAGTTTGAGTCCAATTACGAGGTCCGATTGCGAAAAAGTCACAAGTTATTGGCTTCGGAATGTAACACACAAACTATGTCCAATTTGAGATGTTGACGCACGGATGGAGCTAACTCGTTTTGCCTGTCCCGAATCATGTTCCAATACTTCAAATGTGTTGAAATAATAATAATGGAAGAGTTTGAGTAAAATTACGAGGTCTGATTGCGACAAAGTCACAAGTTATAGGGTTCGGAATGTTACACACAAATTGAGTCAAATTTGAGACGTTGACGAACGGATGGAGCTAACTTATTTTGACTGTCCCGAATCTTGTTCCAACACTTCAAATATGTTGAAACAATTGTAATGGAAGAGTATGAGTCTAATTATGAGGTCCGGTTGCAAAAAAGTCACAAGTTATAGGCTTCGGAATGTAACTCAGAAACTGAGTCGAATTTGAGACTTTGACGAACGGATGGAGCTAACTTGTTTCGACTGTCCCGAATCTTGTTCCAACACTTCAAATATGTTGAAACAATTGTAATGGAAGAGTATGAGTCTAATTATGAGGTCCGGTTGCAAAAAAGTCACAAGTTATAGGCTTCGGAATGTAACTCACAAACTGAGTCCAATTTGAGACGTTGACGAACGGATGGAGCTAACTAGTTTCGACCGTCCCGAATCTTGTTCCAACACATCAAATGTGTTGAAATAATAGTAATACAAGAGTTTGAGTCCAATTACGAGGTCCGGTTGCGAAAAAGTCACAAGTTATAAGCTTCGGAATGTAACACACAAACTGAGTCCAATTTGAGACGTTGACGCACGGATGGAGCTAACTTGTTTCGACTGTCCCAAATATTTTTCCAACACTTCAAATCTGTTAAAACAATAGTAATGGAAGAGTTTGAGTCTAATTATGAGGTCCGGTTGCGAAAAAGTCACAAGTTATAGGCTTCGGAATGTAACACAGAAACTGAGTCCAATTTGAGACGTTGACGAACGGATGGACGTAACTTGTTTCGACTGTCCCGAATCTTGTTCCAACACTTCAAATATGTTGAAACAATAGTAATGGAAGAGTATGAGTCTAATTATGAGGTCCGGTTCCAAAAAAGTCACAAGTTATAGGCTTCGGAATGTAACACACAAACTGAGTCCAATTTGAGACGTTGACGAACGGATGAAGCTAACTAGTTTCGACCGTTCCGAATCTTGTTCCAACACATCAAATGTGTTGAAATAATAGTAATACAAGAGTTTGAGTCCAATTACGAGGTCCGGTTGCAAAAAAGTCACAAGTTATAGGTTCGGAATGTAACACACAAACTGAGTCCAATTTGAGACGTTGACGCACGGATGGAGCTAACTTGTTTCGACTGTCACGAATCTTGTTCCACCACTGCAAATATGATGAAACAATAGTAATGGAAGAGTTTGAGTCCAATTACGAGATTCGGTTACGAAAAAGTCACAAGTTGTAGGGTTCGGAACGAAACACACAAACTGAGTCCAATTTGAGACGTTGACGAACGGATGGAGCTAACTTGTTTCGACCGTCCCGAATCTTGTTCCAACACTTCAAATCTGTTGAAACAATAGTAATAGAAGAGTTTGAGTCCAATTACGAGGTCCGGTTGCGAAAAAGTCACAAGTTATAGGTTCGGAATGTAACACACAAACTGAGTCCAATTTGAGACGTTGACGAACGGATGGAGCTAACTTGTTTCGACCGTCCCGAATCTTGTTCTAACACTTCAAATCTGTTGAAACAATAGTAATAGAAGAGTTTGAGTCCAATTACGAGGTCCGGTTGCGAAAAAGTCACAAGTTATAGGCGTAGGAATGTAACAAACAAACTGAGTCCAATTTGAGACGTTGACGCACGGATGGAGCTAACTTGTTTTGACTGTCCCAAATATTGTTCCAACACTTCAAATCTATTGAAACAATAGTAATGGAAGAGTTTGGGTCTAATTGTGAGGTCCGGTTGCGAAAAAGTCACAAGTTATAGGCTATGGAATGTAACACACAAACTGAGTCCAATTTGAGACGTTGACGCACGGATGGAGCTAACTTGTTTCGACTGTCACGATTCTTATTCCACCACTTCAAATGTGATGAAACAATAGTAATGGAAGAGTTTGAGTCCAATTACGAGGTCCGGTTGCGAAAAAGTCACAAGTTATATGGTTCGGAAATAACACACAAACTGAGTCCAATTTGAGACGTTGACGAACGGATGGAGCTAACTTGTTTCGACCATCCCGAATCTTGTTCCAACACATCAAATGTGTTGAAATAGTAATACAAGAGTTTGAGTCCAATTACGAGTTCCGGTAGAGAAAAAGTCACAAGTTATAGGCTTCGGAATGTAACACACAAACTGAGTCCAATTTGAGACGTTGACGCACGGATGGAGCTAACTTGTTTCGACCGTCCCGAATCTTGTTCCAACACATCAAATGTGTTGAAATAATAGTAATACAAGAGTTTGAGTCCAATTACGAGGTCCGATTGCGAAAAAGTCACAAGTTATTGGCTTCGGAATGTAACACACAAACTATGTCCAATTTGAGATGTTGACGCACGGATGGACCTAACTCGTTTTGCCTGTCCCGAATCATGTTCCAATACTTCAAATGTGTTGAAATAATAATAATGGAAGAGTTTGAGTAAAATTACGAGGTCTGATTGCGACAAAGTCACAAGTTATAGGGTTCAGAATGTTACACACAAATTGAGTCGAATTTGAGACGTTGATGCACGGATGGAGCTAACTTGTTTCGACTAATTACAACCTCATGGAAGGGGAAACTTTGCTCTCTTCTCTCTCCTAGGGTTTGGGAAACTTTCTCTAGTGTTTTTCGAATTTTCTCTCTTTCTTTTCCAAATTTGTTTTTAATTTCTTCACCCCTTTCTTCTTTTTCTCATCTGGATTTTCCTCTCCTTTCTTTGGGTCCCTTGGCCTCCTCGGATGGCCAAGGTCATGGAAAGATGAATGAAAAGATAGATTTTGTGATTATGGGTCCTAAAGAAAATTTGCTCTCTTCATCTAGTAGATCTGATTCATCGGGGTTAGCTACTGTTGATGGCAACCATCAGATGGCTTTGGAGCTATCCCCTGTGAAGGATAAGGTTCTGGCTGATGGAATTCACCTGGGTATCGTTGCTGCTCCTCCCAGTTTGGTTTCGCAGACGGGAAGAGATGATGGCGATTTTCCCCCCCTGGGTAGAGCTAATCCAGATGCCCCATCTAAGCCATGGTCATCTTTATTCCTCAAAGAATCTGGTACAGGTAAGACTGAACTCACTTACTTTGCCCCTATTCTAAGGGACGGACAGCAGATTGTGGTATGCCCAGCTGAAGTTATTGAAGAAGGCATAGCTTGCTGGGATGATTACCTTGTTTGCCATATTATGGGGACAAAACTTCCATATTTTCTTGTTAAAAATGCCCTTGAGCGTATGTGGAAACCCAAAGGCAGAATGGAAATCACTATGCTGGATAGCGGGCTTACTTACGTGAAATTCTCTTTGAGAGAGGATAGAGCAGAGATCCTGGATAAAGGACCTTGGCTTGTCTCAGGACGACTTATGATAGTGAAGCCATGGCATCAGAATATTGAATCGGATTTGGAACAGATCCACTCCCTTCCAATCTGGATTAAACTTATCGATCTTCCCAAGGTTCTGTGGACCCCTACAGGAATCAGTTATGTTACTAGTGCTATAGGGAAACCTATTTGTATGGATGCTGCTACTGAGAATAAAAGTCGCCTCTCCTATGCTCGGGTTTGTGTCGAAATTAATGTTGATAGCTTGCTTCCCAATTCCATCCCTGTGGAAATTGGTGCTGGTGTTCGAAAGGATATTGTAGTTGAATATCAATGGAAACCTCAGCGTTGTTCGAACTGTAAAACACTAGGACATCTTGAATCAGGTTGTCCTAGTCTCAAGAGGAGAATGAAAAAGGTATGGATTCCGATTATCAAAGAAAATTCAGGAGATGTTGAAGACGCCAAAGCAGTAAATAGCACTGATCAATTGCTTCATTCAGCTGAGGATACGGAGGGATGGACGGCCGTTTCATCGAACAAGACGGCCAAGGAGAAATCTGTAAAGCCAGCCAGCAGCACTCCAGATGTTTGTGATTTTGTTGGAGTAATCCACAATGCAGAAAATGACACAGTAGTTGCCCATAGCGTGGAAGGCAACCGATTCGCTATACTGAATGATAATTCAGTAACCGAGCCAGAAGGGGATCTAAAAACCAGCAACACTATCCTTTCAGATTTTAGCAAGAATGAATTAAATCTCCTTCGGAGAAAAGGGATCGATCTAGATTCTGTGGCTCAATTACGAGATGGAATCAAGGAGCTTACCAGGGGTAGAAACATGGATGCGCTCAAAGTGGGGATCCCACGACTAGGTGCTCATTCTTCCCCTGTTTCTCAATGAACAAACTTGTAGTGTGGAACACTAGGGGTCTGAATGATCCCATGAAACAAAGGGAAGTCAAGAAAGTTATCAGAGATCATGACCTTGCTATTATTGGTTTATTAGAGACGAAGATCAGAAGTATTAATACGTATACAGTTCAGGCTATTTGCCCTGGGTGGAATTTCGAAGATAACAACAGCAACGATGTGTATGGACGCATCTGTCTCTTATGGAATCCAGAGGAAGTTAGTATCAATATCCTTCATAAAAATGCTCAAGCTATTCACTGTAAGGTGGCTGCTATCACAGGGAACAAGACATTCTTCATGTCGGTTATATATGCGTATAATAGTAGGGAGCAGAGAAAGGCATTATGGCAGGATCTTGTCTCTATTTCCCTTACCATATTTGAACCATGGATTGTTTTGGGCGACTTTAATACAGTCAGATATGCTGAGGAAAAATTTGGAGGCATATCAGCAAACCTTAGCTCAATGAGAGAGTTTAATGAATGTATTGAGGATGCTGGTTTGGTGGATTTGAAATCCAAGGGATTTAAATTCACATGGAACAACAACAAAAAAGGGAAGGATAAGATTTTTTGTAAGTTAGACAGAGTGCTCGTCAACACCAACTGGATTTCTGATTTCAACGACACTGAGGTAGAATTTCATCCTCCTGGAATTTCTGACCATAGTCCTATGCTTCTAAGTTGGTACAACTTACATAATAAAGGTAAGAGACCTTTCCGATTCTTTAACTTCTGGGTGGACCATCCTAGCTTCCTTGGGATAGTTGAAGAAGTTTGGAGCACTAAGATTGCTGGGAATCCTATGTTCAGACTCACTCAAAAACTCAAGCTTCTTAAAGGCAGACTTAAAGGTTGGAATATTGCCACATTTAACAACCTTCAAAGTCGTGTTAAATTTGCCAAAGCGAAACTTGATGAAGCTCAAAGTATGGTTCAGTCCAATCCTTTGGATATTCATCATAGCCATATTGAGGATGAGATGTTGAAGAATTATGCCACAGTATCTCGTTATGAAGAATCTCTACTCAAGCAGAAATCTCGGGTGGCTTGGCTGAAATTAGGGGACAGTAACAGCTCCTTCTTTTATAATTCTATCAAAGCTCGGAGATCAAGGAATTCCATCCTTAGTATATACGACGCCAGCAATCAGAAGTTAACGGATGAAAATCTCATTAAGACAGAAATTATACGGCATTTTCATGAACAACTTGGGACTGATAAAAGGCAGTACAATGGAGATATCATCAAAGCTATGCAATTTGGCAGAACTTTGACGGAAGATATGAAAGCAGATATGGTTCGTGAAGTTACTCATGAGGAGATCAAACAAGTCCTTTTTGGCATGGCTGACTCCAAGGCCCCTGGCCCTGATGGGTTTAATGCCCTTTTCTTTAAAAGAACCTGGCATATAGTTGGCGGAGATTTCACCAAAGCTATTCTGAACTTCTTCAAACATCAGAAGCTTCCTTCTGGTGTTAATGCTACATTTATTGTTCTTATTCCTAAGGTGAGTTCCCCTACTAATCTTGGTGATTTCCGTCCTATATCTTGTTGCAACCTTATCTACAAATGCATCTCCAAGATTATTGCTGACAGAATGAAGTATAGTTTACCTTATTTGATCGCACCTACTCAATCGGCGTTTATCAAAGGGCGTAAAATCAGTGATAACATTCTGATTTGTCATGAATTATTTCGCAACTACCATCGAGATGTCGGGCCTCCAAAATGCACAGTGAAAATTGATCTTCGTAAGGCCTATGATAATGTGAAGTGGGATTTTATCCTTGATCTAATGCATATGCTGAATTTTCATCCTACCATGATAGAATGGATTCGAATCTGTCTAACATCAGTGCGATATTCCATCCTCATCAATGGCTGTCCGGAAGGTTATTTTGAAGGCCAGAAGGGTATACGTCAAGGCGACCCTATTTCTCCATATTTGTTTGTTTTGGCTATGGAAATGTTTAGTCATCTCTTGACATTGCGAGTGCTCGAAGGTTCTTTCAAGCTGCATCCCAAATGCCAGAATCCACTTATCTCCCATTTGTGTTTTGCGGATGATCTTATGGTGTTTTTCGGAGGCGATGTTCAATCGGCTTGCATTCTTAACGAAACCTTGGATTTATTTCGAGAAGTTTCAGGTCTTGATGCTAACCGAGCCAAAAGTACCCTATTCTGTGCAGGGGTGGATGCTGCTACTAAAGAAGAAATCCTGGATATTCTCTACTTTAAAGAAGGGGTCAGCCCTATTCGCTATTTGGGATTACCTCTTCTTTCCACTAGGCTAAGGGTAGTGGATTGTCAGCCCCTTCTAGATCGAATGACTCAAAGAATTCAGTCCTGGAAAGGAAAATGCTTATCTTATGCTGGCAGAATGGAACTTATCCGCTCAGTCATCAGTAGTATTCAAGTATTCTGGAGTCATTGCTTTATACTCCCTAAGCTCATTATTCAGAAAATCAATAGCATAAGTGCTCGATTCTTATGGGGAGGCCCAGATTTGAAGAAGAAGTATCATAATCTAGCATGGGATATGATTTGCAAGCCGAGAAATGAAGGGGGGTTAGGACTGAAAAATCTTGAACTATGGAATAAGGCGGCCATCATGAGACACACTTGTGCGATAGCCATGAACAAGGATAATATATGGGTTAACTGGGCTAAAGTTAACCTTATAAAGAAGAAGATGTTCTGGACTATGGCCATACCTGGGGATTGTTCATGGGTTTGGAGGAAAGTTTTGGCTAGTAGGAAGATGGCCAGCAAACTTATTCAACATCTGATTGCGAATGGGGAAGGAACCAAACTCTGGCATGACCCTTGGCATCCCCACGGTATCTTGGAAGATACTTACTTCAGAAATGTTCGATTTGATAATAGATTGAGGAAGGATGATGAAGTGTCTACACTTATATCTAACGGTGAATGGACTAAACCTGAAGGGCGGACTGTGGAAATGGATCAAACCTGGAGTGCACTAGACACCATTGACATTGACAGGCTATCGGAGCGAGATGAGGTTATTTGGCAGCCATCTAATTCCGGAGAGTTCACATTGTCCTCAGCCTATGAAGCAATGCGTCGGAGAAGTAATAAGGTGGACTGGAGTAAACTTGTTTGGACTAACAATGCTATTCCTAGACATAGCTTCATTGCTTGGATGGCTATTAATGGGGGATTACTCACTCGGGATAAACCTCAAATCAAGACCGTTATAACTGATAATAAGTGCGTTTTCTGCAGGGAAGTTGCGGAAACTATCCATCACCTTTTCTTCGATTGCACTTATACCAACTTTATTTGGTCTCAGGTTCTCTGCTTATCTCGGTTTGATAGGATAGTGGCAGATTCTATCCAAGAAGCCCAATGGATTTTACAGCATATAATGGATGATTCCATTCAAGCTCAGGTGATGAGAGTGGCCTTCAATGCCACCATCTACTTCATTTGGCAAGAACGAAATGCTCGTATATTTCGCCATTCATTGAGGCCTAAGGAATTGATTCTTAATCAGATTATTGAGGCAACTAAGATCAAATTCACATCAGGTAACAGTAGAACTGAGGATAGTCCAAGAACGAGGGAATTTTTTAGTGCTTGGAAAATTGATATCGCCTACTATCACCACATTCCTATCACTTGCAAATGGGCAGCGCCTAAGAATGGCTACCTTCTACTAAATACTGATGGCTCTTATAAGAATGATTCAGCTGGGTATGGCGGTATCCTACGAAATTCCAAAGGGGAAACATTTCTTGCTTATGCAGCAAGTACTAGCAAAATTTCAGTTATAGTCCATGAGATACAGGCTATTTCTATGGGCTTACAGATTGCTATATCTAAAGAAGTGCGTAAAATTCTTATAGCAACTGATTCTGAAGGAGCCGTGGCAATTATTAAAGGTACTTGTGCTGTACCTTGGCAAGCTAGAAAATTGGTCCGATTGATCCATCAAAACTGGAGCAAATTTGAAGCGATTGAGATTGGACATATTTACCGAGAAACTAATCGGGCCGCAGATCACTTAGCTTCCCTCAACAGTTCTAACGGTTTTGTCATCTTGTATCCCCCATCCTTTAGTACTTTTCTTTGCTCTATCCTCATTGAGGATGCCTCGGAGCAAGTGTATTTCAGAATGTAATATTCTCATTTTCAAGGTCAGGTAGGGGTCCGCCTAACCCCAAGCTTATCGATCAAAAAAAAAAAAAAAAAAAAAAAAAACTTGTTTCGACTGTCCCAAATCTTATTCCAACACTTCAAATCTGTTGAAACAATAGTATTAGAAGAGTTTGAGTCCAATTACGAGGTCCGGTTGCGAAAAAGTCACAAGTTATAGGCTTAGGAATGTAACACACAAACTGAGTCCAATTTGAGACGTTGACGCACGGATGGAGCTAACTTGTTTCGACCGTCCCGAATCTTGTTCCAACACATCAAATGTGTTGAAACAATAGTAATAGAAGAGTTTGAGTCCAATTACGAGGTCCGGTTACGAAAAAGTCACAAATTATAGGCTTCGGAATGTAACACAGAAACTGGGTCTAATTTGAGACGTTGACGTACGGATGGAGCTAACTTGTTTCGACTGTCCCAAATATTGTTCCAACACTTCAAATCTGTTAAAACAATAGTAATGGAAGAGTTTGAGTCTAATTATGAGGTCCGGTTGCGAAAAAGTCACAAGTTATAGGCTTCGGAATGTAACACCGAAACTGAGTCCAATTTGAGACGTTGACGAACGGATGGAGCTAACTTGTTTCGACTGTCCCGAATCTTGTTCCAACACTTCAAATATGTTGAAACAATAGTAATGGAAGAGTATGAGTCTAATTATGAGGTCCGGTTGCAAAAAAGTCACAAGTTATAGGCTTCGGAATGTAACACACAAACTGAGTCCAATTTGAGACGTTCACGAACGGATGGAGCTAACTAGTTTCGACGGTCCCGAATCTTGTTCCAACACATCAAATGTGTTGAAATAATAGTAATACAAGAGTCTGAGTCCAATTACGAGGTCCGGTTGCGAAAAAGTCACAAGTTATAGGCTTAGGAATGTAACACACAAATTGAGTCCAATTTGAGACGTTGACGCACGGATGGAGCTAACTTGTTTTGACTGTCCCAAATATTGTTCCAACACATCAAATCTATTGAAACAATAGTAATGGAAGAGTTTGGGCCTAATTGTGAGGTCCGGTTGCGAAAAAGTCACAAGTTATAGGCTACGGAATGTAACACACAAACTGAGTCCAATTTGAGACGTTGACGCACAGATGGAGCTAACTTGTTTCGACTGTCACGAATCTTGTTCCACCACTTCAAATGTGATGAAACAATAGTAATGGAAGAGTTTGAGTCCAATTACGAGGTCCGGTTGCAAAAAACTCACAAGTTATAGGGTTCGGAACGTAACACACAAACTGAGTCCAATTTGAGACGTTGACGAACGGATGGAGCTAACTTATTTTGACTGTCCCGAATCTTGTTTCAACACTTCAAATGTGTTGAAACAATAGTAATAGAAGAGTTTGAGTCCAATCTCGAGGTCCGGTTGCGAAAAAGTCACAAGTTATAGACTTCGGAATGCAACACAGAAACTGAGTCCAATTTGAGACATTGACGTACGGATGGAGCTAACTTGTTTCGACTGTCCCAAATATTGTTCCAACACTTCAAATCTGTTAAAACAATAATAATGGAAGAGTTTGAGTCTAATTATGAGGTCCGGTTGCGAAAAAGTCACAAGTTATAGGCTTCGGAATGTAACACAGAAACTGAGTCCAATTTGAGACGTTGACGAACGGATGGAGGTAACTTGTTTCGACTGTCCCGAATCTTGTTCCAACACTTCAAATATGTTGAAACAATAGTAATGGAAGAGTATGAGTCTAATTATGAGGTCCGGTTCCAAAAAAGTCACAAGTTATAGGCTTCGGAATGTAACACACAAACTGAGTCCAATTTGAGACGTTGACGAACGGATGAAGCTAACTAGTTTCGACCGTCCCGAATCTTGTTCCAACACATCAAATGTGTTGAAATAATAGTAATACAAGAGTTTGAGTCCAATTACGAGGTCCGGTTGCGAAAAAGTCACAAGTTATAGGTTCGGAATGTAACACACAAACTGAGTCCAATTTGAGACGTTGACGCACGGATGGAGCTAACTTGTTTCGACTGTCACGAATCTTGTTCCACCACTTCAAATATGATGAAACAATAGTAATGGAAGAGTTTGAGTCCAATTACGAGATTCGGTTACGAAAAAGTCACAAGTTATAGGGTTCGGAACGTAACACACAAACTGAGTCCAATTTGAGACGTTGACGAACGGATGGAGCTAACTTGTTTCGACCGTCCCGAATCTTGTTCCAACACTTCAAATCTGTTGAAACAATAGTAATAGAAGAGTTTGAGTCCAATTACGAGGTCCGGTTGCGAAAAAGTCACAAGTTATAGGCGTAGGAATGTAACAAACAAACTGAGTCCAATTTGAGACGTTGACGCACGGATGGAGCTAACTTGTTTTGACTGTCCCAAATATTGTTCCAACACTTCAAATCTATTGAAACAATAGTAATGGAAGAGTTTGGGTCTAATTGTGAGGTCCGGTTGCGAAAAAGTCACAAGTTATAGGCTATGGAATGTAACACACAAACTGAGTCCAATTTGAGACGTTGACGCACGGATGGAGCTAACTTGTTTCGACTGTCACGATTCTTATTCCACCACTTCAAATGTGATGAAACAATAGTAATGGAAGAGTTTGAGTCCAATTACGAGGTCCGGTTGCGAAAAAGTCACAAGTTATATGGTTCGGAAATAACACACAAACTGAGTCCAATTTGAGACGTTGACGAACGGATGGAGCTAACTTGTTTCGACCATCCCGAATCTTGTTCCAACACATCAAATGTGTTGAAATAGTAATACAAGAGTTTGAGTCCAATTACGAGTTCCGGTAGAGAAAAAGTCACAAGTTATAGGCTTCGGAATGTAACACACAAACTGAGTCCAATTTGAGACGTTGACGCACGGATGGAGCTAACTTGTTTCGACCGTCCCGAATCTTGTTCCAACACATCAAATGTGTTGAAATAATAGTAATACAAGAGTCTGAGTCCAATTACGAGGTCCGGTTGCGAAAAAGTCACAAGTTATAGGCTTAGGAATGTAACACACAAACTGAGTCCAATTTGAGACTTTGACGCACGGATGGAGCTAACTTGTTTTGACTGTCCCAAATATTGTTCCAACACTTCAAATCTATTGAAACAATAGTAATGGAAGAGTTTGGGTCTAATTGTGAGGTCCGGTTGCGAAAAAGTCACAAGTTATAGGCTATTGAATGTAACACACAAACTGAGTCCAATTTGAGACGTTGACGCACGGATAGAGCTAACTTGTTTCGACTGTCACGATTCTTATTCCACCACTTCAAATGTGATGAAACAATAGTAATGGAAGAGTTTGAGTCCAATTACGAGGTCCGGTTGCGAAAAAGTCACAAGTTATATGGTTCGGAAATAACACACAAACTGAGTCCAATTTGAGACGTTGACGAACGGATGGAGCTAACTTGTTTCGACCATCCCGAATCTTGTTCCAACACATCAAATGTGTTGAAATAGTAATACAAGAGTTTGAGTCCAATTACGAGTTCCGGTAGAGAAAAAGTCACAAGTTATAGGCTTCGGAATGTAACACACAAACTGAGTCCAATTTGAGACGTTGACGCACGGATGGAGCTAACTTGTTTCGACCGTCCCGAATCTTGTTCCAACACATCAAATGTGTTGAAATAATAGTAATACAAGAGTTTGAGTCCAATTACGAGGTCCGATTGCGAAAAAGTCACAAGTTATTGGCTTCGGAATGTAACACACAAACTATGTCCAATTTGAGATGTTGACGCACGGATGGAGCTAACTCGTTTTGCCTGTCCCGAATCATGTTCCAATACTTCAAATGTGTTGAAATAATAATAATGGAAGAGTTTGAGTAAAATTACGAGGTCTGATTGCGACAAAGTCACAAGTTATAGGGTTCGGAATGTTACACACAAATTGAGTCGAATTTGAGACGTTGATGCACGGATGGAGCTAACTTGTTTCGACTGTCCCAAATCTTATTCCAACACTTCAAATCTGTTGAAACAATAGTATTAGAAGAGTTTGAGTCCAATTACGAGGTCCGGTTGCGAAAAAGTCACAAGTTATAGGCTTAGGAATGTAACACACAAACTGAGTCCAATTTGAGACGTTGACGCACGGATGGAGCTAACTTGTTTCGACCGTCCCGAATCTTGTTCCAACACATCAAATGTGTTGAAACAATAGTAATAGAAGAGTTTGAGTCCAATTACAAGGTCCGGTTACGAAAAAGTCACAAATTATAGGCTTCGGAATGTAACACAGAAACTGGGTCTAATTTGAGACGTTGACGTACGGATGGAGCTAACTTGTTTCGACTGTCCCAAATATTGTTCCAACACTTCAAATCTGTTAAAACAATAGTAATGGAAGAGTTTGAGTCTAATCTGAATTAACTTACTTTCAACCTAATGTGGAAAATGGGAAAATTATCATCAAATGCCCTATTGAAGTTCTTGATGAGGGTAGATCAATATGGGAAGATTATCTTGTAGGCAGAATAGTTGGCAAGAAATTGCCGTTTTTCTTGGTCAAGAATGCATTGGACAGGATGTGGAAACCCAAAGGAGCTATGGACTTATCCATGCAGGACAATGGTCTTATCTACATCAAGTTTGCAGATCCTGAAGACAAAGATGGAGTTATGGATTCTGGTCCCCTGTTTATTGCTGGGCGTTTATTGGTAGTCCGTCCGTGGCAACCTAATGTGGACGCTATGTTATCCAATTTTCAAACGCTTCCCATCTGGATCAAGCTAATAGATCTACCAAAAATCCTATGGACGCCCAATGGAATTAGCTATGTTGCAAGTGCAGTGGGTCGACCGATTTGTCTGGATCTTGCGACAGAAAATCGGAGTCGATTGTCCTTTGCAAGGGTCTGTGTTGAGGTCAATTATGGAAGCCTTCTACCCGACTCGATTGCGGTAGCCACTGTCGATGGAATCACGTCGGAGGTTACTGTTGAGTACTCCTGGAAACCCCAAAAATGTGCAGTTTGTACTTCAATGGGTCATAGTGATAAAGGTTGTCCGAGATTAAAGCCAATAATCAAGAAAGCATGGGTTCCCATTCGGAAATCACCGACAGTGTTGAATTCTGAACTGGACGGAGATAGAAGGCAGGACAAGGAGGAGCCTTGGATCACCGTGGTAAGCAACAAACACCCGATCGCTGTTTCAAGAGTTTCTGGGCTGAACGAAGGGCACTCTATGGCCACTCCAAGTGTTTGTGAAATCGTTGCCACCATTTCTCAACCTAGCCAGGTGAATTCTGCAATTATTCATGAGAAAATTGACCTTAGCAACAGATTTGGTTTATTGGACACACAAGTCAATCCAAATCGGGGACTTATTGAAGGGCAGCCTTTCACCACTCCTATAAATACCGATTTTAGTAGTAATGAGCTTGCAATTCTGAAAAGAAAAGGCAATTCATCTGCATCTATCTCTCGGATTCGAGAAGGCATAGCAGCAATGACCAGAGTAGTACTAATTTCTGAGGTGGAGGGGAAGGCCCAAGAGGATACTACCAGTAATCCTATTTCCGATGAATAAGATCGCAGTATGGAATATTCGGGGTCTGAATGATACTCTCAAACAACGCGAGGTTAAAAGCTTCATTCACTCGAAGAAACTCTCTATTATTGGGCTTGTCGAAACTAAGGTCAGAAGTGGTCAACGGAGCAAAATCCAAGCATGGCTGTGTCCAGGCTGGAATCTTGAAGAAAACTATAGTCATGCTTTTCATGGCAGGATATGGATTCTCTGGGATCCTTTGGTTGTTGACATACAAGTTATCTCTAAAAGTCACCAAGCCATCCATTGTATAGTCAAGGAAGTTATTGGCTCCAAAATCTTTAACTTGACTGTTGTATATGCAGATAATAAGAAAGAGATCAGACGGGATCTCTGGGCTCAAATACTCAGTTTTGCTCATGACGCAGTCCACCCGTGGACTGTCATCGGCGACTTTAACACTACACGGTATATGGAGGAAAAAGTTGGAGGAGGTACGATCCGATTGGGCTCCATGCGTGAACTCAACGAATGCATAGAAGGGGCTGGGTTGATTGATCTGAAAGCTGTTGGACTGAAGTACACCTGGAATAATAAGCAGCGAGGTAACAACCAAATTCTCAGTAAATTGGATCGGGTTCTTGTTAATCCACAATGGGTGGATACTTTCACTGATACGGAAGCTGAGTTTCTTCCCCCGGGGATATCGGACCACAGTCCTATGGTTATAACTTGGTGTACCAGAAGCACTACAGGTATCAAACCATTCAAATTTAATAATTTCTGGGCAGATCATCCCCATTTTTTGAATATAGTGGAAGAGGTATGGGGTGTTCGGATTCTTGGAAACCCAATGTTCCGGCTTACCCAAAAACTTAAATTGTTGAAAACTAAGTTGAAGGAGTGGAACAAAAACAATTTTAATAACTTGGCCAATCAAGTTCAGACAGCTAAGGCAGATCTGGAGAACTTACAAAAGGTTATTCATGATAATCCGGGCAATATTGCAATTAGTAGCCAAGAGACTGGCATGCTACATAGGTATGCTAATTTAGTAGCCTTTGAAGAATCTCTTATGAAGCAGAAATCTCGTATACAGTGGCTTAAGCTGGGCGACAGCAACTCTTCTTTTTTCCATCAATCGATCAAAGCCCGGAGATCTCGTAATGCTATATTGAGCCTGTATAATCACACGAATCAAAAGATTACAGAGACCATCCAGATTAAGGATGAAATCCTTCGTCATTTCCAAGATCAATTTGGATCTGTGCAAGGCACTTACAATGAGGACATTATCAGGTCGCTCCAGTTTGAACATACTCTGACTGCAACCCAAAAGGAGGAAATGGCAAAGGAGATTACTGAGGAAGAGATTCAGCAAGTTCTGTTTTCTATGAGTGGATCCAAGGCCCCGGGACCCGATGGATTTAATGCTTGTTTTTTCCAAAAAGCTTGGCCTATAATAAGAGGAGACTTCATCAAGGCTATCAAAAACTTTTTTCGATCTCACAAACTTCCAGGTGGTGTTAACTCTACTTTCATCACTCTTATTCCTAAGATTTCTAATGCCTCATCCTTGAATGATTTCAGACCCATCTCTTGTTGCAATGTTATATTGAAGTGTATATCGAAGGTGATAGCAAATCGTATGAAACCTTATCTCCCTTCTCTTGTGGAACCTTCTCAATCTGCCTTTGTCAAAGAACGCCGCATTGGGGATAACATTATGATCTGCCATGAGCTTTTTAGAAACTACCATCTGCATCTTTCTCCGAGGTGTACAGTTAAAATCGATCTTCGCAAGGCTTATGACAACCTGAGATGGGAATTTGTGATTGAACTACTACACAAACTAAATTTCCACCCGATTGTCATCGATTGGATACGAGTTTGTATGACTACGGTAAAATATTCAATCATTGTGAATGGCACCCCTGAAGGGTACTTTGAAGGTCGGAAAGGGATCAGGCAAGGAGATCCTATTTCCCCTTATATCTTCGTCTTGGCGATGGGTGTGTTCAACCTTCTCATCCGGCAAAAGGCGGAGGATGGGCTATTCAAGTTACACCCCAAGTGTAAGCTCCCCTTCCTTACTCATTTGTGTTTTGCAGATGACCTTATGGTCTTCTTTGGGGGAGATGTCGAATCAGCAGCTACTATTAATGACACCCTTAATCTTTTCTCGGACATTACGGGACTGGAGGCGAATAAAAGGAAAAGTACAATTTTTTGTTCCAGGTTGGATATAGCTACTAAAGAGGAGATTATTGATATTCTGGGGTTCCAAGAAGGTTGTATTCCTATCAAATATTTAGGCATCCCCTTGGTTTCTTCAAGACTTTCAGCAAAGGATTGTCAGCCACTTCTTGAACATATTTCTTCCCGTATCCGCTCTTGGAAAGGAAAATTTTTATCTTATGCTGGACGCATGGAGCTTATAAAATCAGTTCTTAATAATATTCAAAGCTATTGGAGTTTCATTTTCCTTCTTCCTAAGAGGATTATCAAGGATATGGATAGCTTGTGTGCAAAATTCCTTTGGGGTGGGCCAGAGCTTCAACGGAAAACTCATGCCATTGAATGGAAGATTATTTGTACGCCTAAGAATGAAGGTGGACTTGGGTTTAAAGATCTTCAGACGTGGAACAAAGCGGCCATTCTGCGACATACGTTTGCCGTAGCAGCTCAAAAGGACAATCTGTGGGTTCAATGGGCACAAGCGAATCTGATTAAGAGAAAACACTTTTGGACCATGGCTATTCCTTCGAATTGCTCCTGGGTTTGGCGGAATGTTCTGAAATCTCGACCCCAGGCTAGTCAGCTGATCAAGCATCTCATTGGGGATGGTTGTGATACATTGATCTGGAATGACCCTTGGCATCCTGAAGGTTTATTGCAAGATGTCTTCTTGAGGAATCAGCGCTTTGACACTCGCCTTCAGCAGCACGATAAGGTTGCTACCCTTATTGTTAATAATAAATGGGTACGACCCCTTGCCCAAACGGAAGAACTGGAAATTGTGTGGAACAACCTTGCTGAAGTAGACATCGATCCTCTTGTGCTCAAAGATGATATTATATGGACTCCATCTCACTCAGGTGATTTCTCGCTTGGCTCAGCATATGAAGCCATCCGGCAATCACATGATAAAATTGATTGGCAGAATATCGTTTGGTGTTCTAAATCGATTCCAAGGCATAGTTTTGTCTCATGGCTGGCGGTTAACGGGGCTCTGTTGACAAGGGATAAACCTCAGATCAGATTTTTGAGTAATAATAGCTGCTGTATTTTATGTCAACAGGCAGAAGAAAGCATTCAGCATCTATTTTTTGAATGTGTTTACTCCAACTTTATTTGGACAGGCGTCTTGAAGGTTTCCAGGTACAATAGAATTGTCACCTCCTCGGCTTTAGAGGTTCAATGGATCCTTAGTCACCTCAATGGGAAGGATTTGAAAGCCCAAGTTATGCACACAGCTTTTAATGCTACTATCTATATGATTTGGAAGGAAAGAAATATGAGGATCTTCCAACATGTTTTCCTTCCAAAAGAAATCATATTGCAGCAGATTCTTGAGATTACTAAGAATCGCTTTGCAACTTGCGAAGTCAAAGCTGAGGATAATAGTCACAATAGAGAATTCTTTGGGTCTTGGAAGATATCGGTCCAGTTACATCATGTTCGCCCTATTCTTTGCCAATGGATAGCGCCTAGTAAAGGAACCTGGCTTCTTAATACGGATGGCTCTTTGCGAGAACCGATTGCCGGTTATGGGGGATTGCTTCGTGATAGTAATGGTTTGGCACCTATAGCTTTTGCAGGAGGGTGTCAAAAGGTTTCAGTTATATATCATGAACTTCAAGCAATAGATGAAGGTATTAAATTAGCTCTCTTGAGAGAGATTACATCTCTTCACGTGAACACCGATTCTGCTCAATCCGTTGGCATCATCCAGGGTACTTTGATAGGTCCGTGGCACGCCCGCAAATTAGTTCGGGCTATTCAAAGGAACATGGTGTATTTTGAATCTTTTATAATCTCTCACGTGTTTAGAGAGGTTAATAGGGCAGCAGATTTCCTTGCTGCTAGTACGCACTTGATTGGATGTACTTTTATCCTTCCTTCTTCTTTTCATCCAGACCTCGTTAACATCCTCCGTGAGGATGCTTCGGGGCATATGTACCACAGAGTTTGATTTCAAGGTCAGGTAGGGGTCCGCCGAACCCCACGCTTAAATTCCAAAAAAAAAAAAAAAAAAAAAAAAAAAAAAAAAAAAAAAAAAAAAAAAAAAAAAAAAAGAGTTTGAGTCTAATTATGAGGTCCGGTTGCGAAAAAGTCACAAGTTATAGGCTTCGGAATGTAACACCGAAACTGAGTCCAATTTGAGACGTTGACGAACGGATGGAGCTAACTTGTTTCGACTGTCCCGAATCTTGTTCCAACACTTCAAATATGTTGAAACAATAGTAATGGAAGAGTATGAGTCTAATTATGAGGTCCGGTTGCAAAAAAGTCACAAGTTATAGGCTTCGGAATGTAACACACAAACTGAGTCCAATTTGAGACGTTGACGAACGGATGGAGCTAACTAGTTTCGACGGTCCCGAATCTTGTTCCAACACATCAAATGTGTTGAAATAATAGTAATACAAGAGTCTGAGTCCAATTACGAGGTCCGGTTGCGAAAAAGTCACAAGTTATAGGCTTAGGAATGTAACACACAAACTGAGTCCAATTTGAGACGTTGACGCACGGATGGAGCTAACTTGTTTTGACTGTCCCAAATATTGTTCCAACACATCAAATCTATTGAAACAATAGTAATTGAAGAGTTTGGGCCTAATTGTGAGGTCCGGTTGCGAAAAAGTCACAAGTTATAGGCTACGGAATGTAACACACAAACTGAGTCCAATTTGAGACGTTGACGCACAGATGGAGCTAACTTGTTTCGACTGTCACGAATCTTGTTCCACCACTTCAAATGTGATGAAACAATAGTAATGGAAGAGTTTGAGTCCAATTACGAGGTCCGGTTGCAAAAAAGTCACAAGTTATAGGGTTCGGAACGTAACACACAAACTGAGTCCAATTTGAGACGTTGACGAACGGATGGAGCTAACTTATTTTGACTGTCCCGAATCTTGTTTCAACACTTCAAATGTGTTGAAACAATAGTAATAGAAGAGTTTGAGTCCAATCTCGAGGTCCGGTTGCGAAAAAGTCACAAGTTATAGACTTCGGAATGCAACACAGAAACTGAGTCCAATTTGAGACATTGACGTACGGATGGAGCTAACTTGTTTCGACTGTCCCAAATATTGTTCCAACACTTCAAATCTGTTAAAACAATAGTAATGGAAGAGTTTGAGTCTAATTGTGAGGTCCGGTTGCGAAAAAGTCACAAGTTATAGGCTTCGGAATGTAACACAGAAACTGAGTCCAATTTGAGACGTTGACGAACGGATGGAGGTAACTTGTTTCGACTGTCCCGAATCTTGTTCCAACACTTCAAATATGTTGAAACAATAGTAATGGAAGAGTATGAGTCTAATTATGAGGTCCGGTTCCAAAAAAGTCACAAGTTATAGGCTTCGGAATGTAACACACAAACTGAGTCCAATTTGAGACGTTGACGAACGGATGAAGCTAACTAGTTTCGACCGTCCCGAATCTTGTTCCAACACATCAAATGTGTTGAAATAATAGTAATACAAGAGTTTGAGTCCAATTACGAGGTCCGGTTGCGAAAAAGTCACAAGTTATAGGTTCGGAATGTAACACACAAACTGAGTCTAATTTGAGACGTTGACGCACGGATGGAGCTAACTTGTTTCGACTGTCACGAATCTTGTTCCACCACTTCAAATATGATGAAACAATAGTAATGGAAGAGTTTGAGTCCAATTACGAGATTCGGTTACGAAAAAGTCACAAGTTATAGGGTTCGGAACGTAACACACAAACTGAGTCCAATTTGAGACGTTGACGAACGGATGGAGCTAACTTGTTTCGACCGTCCCGAATCTTGTTCCAACACTTCAAATCTGTTGAAACAATAGTAATAGAAGAGTTTGAGTCCAATTACGAGGTCCGGTTGCGAAAAAGTCACAAGTTATAGGCGTAGGAATGTAACAAACAAACTGAGTCCAATTTGAGACGTTGACGCACGGATGGAGCTAACTTGTTTTGACTGTCCCAAATATTGTTCCAACACTTCAAATCTATTGAAACAATAGTAATGGAAGAGTTTGGGTCTAATTGTGAGGTCCGGTTGCGAAAAAGTCACAAGTTATAGGCTTCGGAATGTAACACCGAAACTGAGTCCAATTTGAGACGTTGACGAACGGATGGAGCTAACTTGTTTCGACTGTCCCGAATCTTGTTCCAACACTTCAAATATGTTGAAACAATAGTAATGGAAGAGTATGAGTCTAATTATGAGGTCCGGTTGCAAAAAAGTCACAAGTTATAGGCTTCGGAATGTAACACACAAACTGAGTCCAATTTGAGACGTTGACGAACGGATGGAGCTAACTAGTTTCGACGGTCCCGAATCTTGTTCCAACACATCAAATGTGTTGAAATAATAGTAATACAAGAGTCTGAGTCCAATTACGAGGTCCGGTTGCGAAAAAGTCACAAGTTATAGGCTTAGGAATGTAACACACAAACTGAGTCCAATTTGAGACGTTGACGCACGGATGGAGCTAACTTGTTTTGACTGTCCCAAATATTGTTCCAACACATCAAATCTATTGAAACAATAGTAATTGAAGAGTTTGGGCCTAATTGTGAGGTCCGGTTGCGAAAAAGTCACAAGTTATAGGCTACGGAATGTAACACACAAACTGAGTCCAATTTGAGACGTTGACGCACAGATGGAGCTAACTTGTTTCGACTGTCACGAATCTTGTTCCACCACTTCAAATGTGATGAAACAATAGTAATGGAAGAGTTTGAGTCCAATTACGAGGTCCGGTTGCAAAAAAGTCACAAGTTATAGGGTTCGGAACGTAACACACAAACTGAGTCCAATTTGAGACGTTGACGAACGGATGGAGCTAACTTATTTTGACTGTCCCGAATCTTGTTTCAACACTTCAAATGTGTTGAAACAATAGTAATAGAAGAGTTTGAGTCCAATCTCGAGGTCCGGTTGCGAAAAAGTCACAAGTTATAGACTTCGGAATGCAACACAGAAACTGAGTCCAATTTGAGACATTGACGTACGGATGGAGCTAACTTGTTTCGACTGTCCCAAATATTGTTCCAACACTTCAAATCTGTTAAAACAATAGTAATGGAAGAGTTTGAGTCTAATTGTGAGGTCCGGTTGCGAAAAAGTCACAAGTTATAGGCTTCGGAATGTAACACAGAAACTGAGTCCAATTTGAGACGTTGACGAACGGATGGAGGTAACTTGTTTCGACTGTCCCGAATCTTGTTCCAACACTTCAAATATGTTGAAACAATAGTAATGGAAGAGTATGAGTCTAATTATGAGGTCCGGTTCCAAAAAAGTCACAAGTTATAGGCTTCGGAATGTAACACACAAACTGAGTCCAATTTGAGACGTTGACGAACGGATGAAGCTAACTAGTTTCGACCGTCCCGAATCTTGTTCCAACACATCAAATGTGTTGAAATAATAGTAATACAAGAGTTTGAGTCCAATTACGAGGTCCGGTTGCGAAAAAGTCACAAGTTATAGGTTCGGAATGTAACACACAAACTGAGTCTAATTTGAGACGTTGACGCACGGATGGAGCTAACTTGTTTCGACTGTCACGAATCTTGTTCCACCACTTCAAATATGATGAAACAATAGTAATGGAAGAGTTTGAGTCCAATTACGAGATTCGGTTACGAAAAAGTCACAAGTTATAGGGTTCGGAACGTAACACACAAACTGAGTCCAATTTGAGACGTTGACGAACGGATGGAGCTAACTTGTTTCGACCGTCCCGAATCTTGTTCCAACACTTCAAATCTGTTGAAACAATAGTAATAGAAGAGTTTGAGTCCAATTACGAGGTCCGGTTGCGAAAAAGTCACAAGTTATAGGCGTAGGAATGTAACAAACAAACTGAGTCCAATTTGAGACGTTGACGCACGGATGGAGCTAACTTGTTTTGACTGTCCCAAATATTGTTCCAACACTTCAAATCTATTGAAACAATAGTAATGGAAGAGTTTGGGTCTAATTGTGAGGTCCGGTTGCGAAAAAGTCACAAGTTATAGGCTATGGAATGTAACACACAAACTGAGTCCAATTTGAGACGTTGACGCACGGATGGAGCTAACTTGTTTCGACTGTCACGATTCTTATTCCACCACTTCAAATGTGATGAAACAATAGTAATGGAAGAGTTTGAGTCCAATTACGAGGTCCGGTTGCGAAAAAGTCACAAGTTATATGGTTCGGAAATAACACACAAACTGAGTCCAATTTGAGACGTTGACGAACGGATGGAGCTAACTTGTTTCGACCATCCCGAATCTTGTTCCAACACATCAAATGTGTTGAAATAGTAATACAAGAGTTTGAGTCCAATTACGAGTTCCGGTAGAGAAAAAGTCACAAGTTATAGGCTTCGGAATGTAACACACAAACTGAGTCCAATTTGAGACGTTGACGCACGGATGGAGCTAACTTGTTTCGACCGTCCCGAATCTTGTTCCAACACATCAAATGTGTTGAAATAATAGTAATACAAGAGTCTGAGTCCAATTACGAGGTCCGGTTGCGAAAAAGTCACAAGTTATAGGCTTAGGAATGTAACACACAAACTGAGTCCAATTTGAGACTTTGACGCACGGATGGAGCTAACTTGTTTTGACTGTCCCAAATATTGTTCCAACACTTCAAATCTATTGAAACAATAGTAATGGAAGAGTATGGGTCTAATTGTGAGGTCCGGTTGCGAAAAAGTCACAAGTTATAGGCTATGGAATGTAACACACAAACTGAGTCCAATTTGAGACGTTGACGCACGGATAGAGCTAACTTGTTTCGACTGTCACGATTCTTATTCCACCACTTCAAATGTGATGAAACAATAGTAATGGAAGAGTTTGAGTCCAATTACGAGGTCCGGTTGCGAAAAAGTCACAAGTTATATGGTTCGGAAATAACACACAAACTGAGTCCAATTTGAGACGTTGACGAACGGATGGAGCTAACTTGTTTCGACCATCCCGAATCTTGTTCCAACACATCAAATGTGTTGAAATAGTAATACAAGAGTTTGAGTCCAATTACGAGTTCCGGTAGAGAAAAAGTCACAAGTTATAGGCTTCGGAATGTAACACACAAACTGAGTCCAATTTGAGACGTTGACGCACGGATGGAGCTAACTTGTTTCGACCGTCCCGAATCTTGTTCCAACACATCAAATGTGTTGAAATAATAGTAATACAAGAGTTTGAGTCCAATTACGAGGTCCGATTGCGAAAAAGTCACAAGTTATTGGCTTCGGAATGTAACACACAAACTATGTCCAATTTGAGATGTTGACGCACGGATGGAGCTAACTCGTTTTGCCTGTCCCGAATCATGTTCCAATACTTCAAATGTGTTGAAATAATAATAATGGAAGAGTTTGAGTAAAATTACGAGGTCTGATTGCGACAAAGTCACAAGTTATAGGGTTCGGAATGTTACACACAAATTGAGTCGAATTTGAGACGTTGACGAACGGATGGAGCTAACTTATTTTGACTGTCCCGAATCTTGTTCCAACACTTCAAATATGTTGAAACAATTGTAATGGAAGAGTATGAGTCTAATTATGAGGTCCGGTTGCAAAAAAGTCACAAGTTATAGGCTTCGGAATGTAACTCAGAAACTGAGTCCAATTTGAGACTTTGACGAACGGATGGAGCTAACTTGTTTCGACTGTCCCGAATCTTGTTCCAACACTTCAAATATGTTGAAACAACTGTAATGGAAGAGTATGAGTCTAATTATGAGGTCCGGTTGCAAAAAGGTCACAAGTTATAGGCTTCGGAATGTAACTCACAAACTGAGTCCAATTTGAGACGTTGACGAACGGATGGAGCTAACTAGTTTCGACCGTCCCGAATCTTGTTCCAACACATCAAATGTGTTGAAATAATAGTAATACAAGAGTTTGAGTCCAATTACGAGGTCCGGTTGCGAAAAAGTCACAAGTTATAAGCTTCGGAATGTAACACACAAACTGAGTCCAATTTGAGACGTTGACGCACGGATGGAGCTAACTTGTTTCGACTGTCCCAAATATTGTTCCAACACTTCAAATCTGTTAAAACAATAGTAATGGAAGAGTTTGAGTCTAATTATGAGGTCCGGTTGCGAAAAAGTCACAAGTTATAGGCTTCGGAATGTAACACAGAAACTGAGTCCAATTTGAGACGTTGACGAACGGATGGAGGTAACTTGTTTCGACTGTCCAGAATCTTGTTCCAACACTTCAAATATGTTGAAACAATAGTAATGGAAGAGTATGAGTCTAATTATGAGGTCCGGTTCCAAAAAAGTCACAAGTTATAGGCTTCGGAATGTAACACACAAACTGAGTCCAATTTGAGACGTTGACGAACGGATGAAGCTAACTAGTTTCGACCGTTCCGAATCTTGTTCCAACACATCAAATGTGTTGAAATAATAGTAATACAAGAGTTTGAGTCCAATTACGAGGTCCGGTTGCGAAAAAGTCACAAGTTATAGGTTCGGAATGTAACACACAAACTGAGTCCAATTTGAGACGTTGACGCACGGATGGAGCTAACTTGTTTCGACTGTCACGAATCTTGTTCCACCACTTCAAATATGATGAAACAATAGTAATGGAAGAGTTTGAGTCCAATTACGAGATTCGATTACGAAAAAGTCACAAGTTGTAGGGTTCGGAACGTAACACACAAACTGAGTCCAATTTGAGACGTTGACGAACGGATGGAGCTAACTTGTTTCGACCGTCCCGAATCTTGTTCCAACACTTCAAATCTGTTGAAACAATAGTAATAGAAGAGTTTGAGTCCAATTACGAGGTCCGGTTGCGAAAAAGTCACAAGTTATAGGTTCGGAATGTAACACACAAACTGAGTCCAATTTGAGACGTTGACGAACGGATGGAGCTAACTTGTTTCGACCGTCCCGAATCTTGTTCCAACACTTCAAATCTGTTGAAACAATAGTAATAGAAGAGTTTGAGTCCAATTACGAGGTCCGGTTGCGAAAAAGTCACAAGTTATAGGCGTAGGAATGTAACAAACAAACTGAGTCCAATTTGAGACGTTGACGCACGGATGGAGCTAACTTGTTTTGACTGTCCCAAATATTGTTCCAACACTTCAAATCTATTGAAACAATAGTAATGGAAGAGTTTGGGTCTAATTGTGAGGTCCGGTTGCGAAAAAGTCACAAGTTATAGGCTATGGAATGTAACACACAAACTGAGTCCAATTTGAGACGTTGACGCACGGATGGAGCTAACTTGTTTCGACTGTCACGATTCTTATTCCACCACTTCAAATGTGATGAAACAATAGTAATGGAAGAGTTTGAGTCCAATTACGAGGTCCGGTTGCGAAAAAGTCACAAGTTATATGGTTCGGAAATAACACACAAACTGAGTCCAATTTGAGACGTTGACGAACGGATGGAGCTAACTTGTTTCGACCATCCCGAATCTTGTTCCAACACATCAAATGTGTTGAAATAGTAATACAAGAGTCTGAGTCCAATTACGAGTTCCGGTAGAGAAAAAGTCACAAGTTATAGGCTTCGGAATGTAACACACAAACTGAGTCCAATTTGAGACGTTGACGCACGGATGGAGCTAACTTGTTTCGACCGTCCCGAATCTTGTTCCAACACATCAAATGTGTTGAAATAATAGTAATACAAGAGTTTGAGTCCAATTACGAGGTCCGATTGCGAAAAAGTCACAAGTTATTGGCTTCGGAATGTAACACACAAACTAAGTCCAATTTGAGATGTTGACGCACGGATGGAGCTAACTCGTTTTGCCTGTCCCGAATCATGTTCCAATACTTCAAATGTGTTGAAATAATAATAATGGAAGAGTTTGAGTAAAATTACGAGGTCTGATTGCGACAAAGTCACAAGTTATAGGGTTCGGAATGTTACACACAAATTGAGTCGAATTTGAGACGTTGATGCACGGATGGAGCTAACTTGTTTCGACTGTCCCAAATCTTATTCCAACACTTCAAATCTGTTGAAACAATAGTATTAGAAGAGTTTGAGTCCAATTACGAGGTCCGGTTGCGAAAAAGTCACAAGTTATAGGCTTAGGAATGTAACACACAAACTGAGTCCAATTTGAGACGTTGACGAACGGATGGAGCTAACTTGTTTCGACCATCCCGAATCTTGTTCCAACACATCAAATGTGTTGAAATAGTAATACAAGAGTTTGAGTCTAATTACGAGTTCCGGTAGAGAAAAAGTCACAAGTTATAGGCTTCGGAATGTAACACACAAACTGAGTCCAATTTGAGACGTTGACGAACGGATGGAGCTAACTTGTTTCGACCATCCCGAATCTTGTTCCAACACATCAAATGTGTTGAAATAGTAATACAAGAGTTTGAGTCCAATTACGAGTTCCGGTAGAGAAAAAGTCACAAGTTATAGGCTTCGGAATGTAACACACAAACTGAGTCCAATTTGAGACGTTGACGCACGGATGGAGCTAACTTGTTTCGACCGTCCCGAATCTTGTTCCAACACATCAAATGTGTTGAAATAATAGTAATACAAGAGTTTGAGTCCAATTACGAGGTCCGATTGCGAAAAAGTCACAAGTTATTGGCTTCGGAATGTAACACACAAACTATGTCCAATTTGAGATGTTGACGCACGGATGGAGCTAACTCGTTTTGCCTGTCCCGAATCATGTTCCAATACTTCAAATGTGTTGAAATAATAATAATGGAAGAGTTTGAGTAAAAATACGAGGTCTGATTGCGACAAAGTCACAAGTTATAGGGTTCGGAATGTTACACACAAATTGAGTCGAATTTGAGACGTTGATGCACGGATGGAGCTAACTTGTTTCGACTGTCCCAAATCTTATTCCAACACTTCAAATCTGTTGAAACAATAGTATTAGAAGAGTTTGAGTCCAATTACGAGGTCCGGTTGCGAAAAAGTCACAAGTTATAGGCTTAGGAATGTAACACACAAACTGAGTCCAATTTGAGACGTTGACGCACGGATGGAGCTAACTTGTTTCGACCGTCCCGAATCTTGTTCCAACACATCAAATGTGTTGAAACAATAGTAATAGAAGAGTTTGAGTCCAATTACGAGGTCCGGTTACGAAAAAGTCACAAATTATAGGCTTCGGAATGTAACACAGAAACTGGGTCTAATTTGAGACGTTGACGTACGGATGGAGCTAACTTGTTTCGACTGTCCCAAATATTGTTCCAACACTTCAAATCTGTTAAAACAATAGTAATGGAAGAGTTTGAGTCTAATTATGAGGTCCGGTTGCGAAAAAGTCACAAGTTATAGGCTTCGGAATGTAACACCGAAACTGAGTCCAATTTTAGACGTTGACGAACGGATGGAGCTAACTTGTTTCGACTGTCCCGAATCTTGTTCCAACACTTCAAATATATTGAAACAATAGTAATGGCAGAGTATGAGTCTAATTATGAGGTCCGGTTGCAAAAAAGTCACAAGTTATAGGCTTCGGAATGTAACACACAAACTGAGTCCAATTTGAGACGTTGACGAACGGATGGAGCTAACTAGTTTCGACGGTCCCGAATCTTGTTCCAACACATCAAATGTGTTGAAATAATAGTAATACAAGAGTCTGAGTCCAATTACGAGGTCCGGTTGCGAAAAAGTCACAAGTTATAGGCTTAGGAATGTAACACACAAACTGAGTCCAATTTGAGACGTTGACGCACGGATGGAGCTAACTTGTTTTGACTGTCCCAAATATTGTTCCAACACATCAAATCTATTGAAACAATAGTAATGGAAGAGTTTGGGCCTAATTGTGAGGTCCGGTTGCGAAAAAGTCACAAGTTATAGGCTACGGAATGTAACACACAAACTGAGTCCAATTTGAGACGTTGACGCACAGATGGAGCTAACTTGTTTCGACTGTCACGAATCTTGTTCCACCACTTCAAATGTGATGAAACAATAGTAATGGAAGAGTTTGAGTCCAATTACGAGGTCCGGTTGCAAAAAAGTCACAAGTTATAGGGTTCGGAACGTAACACACAAACTGAGTCCAATTTGAGACGTTGACGAACGGATGGAGCTAACTTATTTTGACTGTCCCGAATCTTGTTTCAACACTTCAAATGTGTTGAAACAATAGTAATAGAAGAGTTTGAGTCCAATCTCGAGGTCCGGTTGCGAAAAAGTCACAAGTTATAGACTTCGGAATGCAACACAGAAACTGAGTCCAATTTGAGACATTGACGTACGGATGGAGCTAACTTGTTTCGACTGTCCCAAATATTGTTCCAACACTTCAAATCTGTTAAAACAATAGTAATGGAAGAGTTTGAGTCTAATTGTGAGGTCCGGTTGCGAAAAAGTCACAAGTTATAGGCTTCGGAATGTAACACAGAAACTGAGTCCAATTTGAGACGTTGACGAACGGATGGAGGTAACTTGTTTCGACTGTCCCGAATCTTGTTCCAACACTTCAAATATGTTGAAACAATAGTAATGGAAGAGTATGAGTCTAATTATGAGGTCCGGTTCCAAAAAAGTCACAAGTTATAGGCTTCGGAATGTAACACACAAACTGAGTCCAATTTGAGACGTTGACGAACGGATGAAGCTAACTAGTTTCGACCGTCCCGAATCTTGTTCCAACACATCAAATGTGTTGAAATAATAGTAATACAAGAGTTTGAGTCCAATTACGAGGTCCGGTTGCGAAAAAGTCACAAGTTATAGGTTCGGAATGTAACACACAAACTGAGTCCAATTTGAGACGTTGACGCACGGATGGAGCTAACTTGTTTCGACTGTCACGAATCTTGTTCCACCACTTCAAATATGATGAAACAATAGTAATGGAAGAGTTTGAGTCCAATTACGAGATTCGGTTACGAAAAAGTCACAAGTTATAGGGTTCGGAACGTAACACACAAACTGAGTCCAATTTGAGACGTTGACGAACGGATGGAGCTAACTTGTTTCGACCGTCCCGAATCTTGTTCCAACACTTCAAATCTGTTGAAACAATAGTAATAGAAGAGTTTGAGTCCAATTACGAGGTCCGGTTGCGAAAAAGTCACAAGTTATAGGCGTAGGAATGTAACAAACAAACTGAGTCCAATTTGAGACGTTGACGCACGGATGGAGCTAACTTGTTTTGACTGTCCCAAATATTGTTCCAACACTTCAAATCTATTGAAACAATAGTAATGGAAGAGTTTGGGTCTAATTGTGAGGTCCGGTTGTGAAAAAGTCACAAGTTATAGGCTATGGAATGTAACACACAAACTGAGTCCAATTTGAGACGTTGACGCACGGATGGAGCTAACTTGTTTCGACTGTCACGATTCTTATTCCACCACTTCAAATGTGATGAAACAATAGTAATGGAAGAGTTTGAGTCCAATTACGAGGTCCGGTTGCGAAAAAGTCACAAGTTATATGGTTCGGAAATAACACACAAACTGAGTCCAATTTGAGACGTTGACGAACGGATGGAGCTAACTTGTTTCGACAATCCCGAATCTTGTTCCAACACATCAAATGTGTTGAAATAGTAATAAAAGAGTTTGAGTCCAATTACGAGTTCCGGTAGAGAAAAAGTCACAAGTTATAGGCTTCGGAATGTAACACACAAACTGAGTCCAATTTGAGACGTTGACGCACGGATGGAGCTAACTTGTTTCGACCGTCCCGAATCTTGTTCCAACACATCAAATGTGTTGAAATAATAGTAATACAAGAGTCTGAGTCCAATTACGAGGTCCAGTTGCGAAAAAGTCACAAGTTATAGGCTTAGGAATGTAACACACAAACTGAGTCCAATTTGAGACTTTGACGCACGGATGGAGCTAACTTGTTTTGACTGTCCCAAATATTGTTCCAACACTTCAAATCTATTGAAACAATAGTAATGGAAGAGTATGGGTCTAATTGTGAGGTCCGGTTGCGAAAAAGTCACAAGTTATAGGCTATGGAATGTAACACACAAACTGAGTCCAATTTGAGACGTTGACGCACGGATAGAGCTAACTTGTTTCGACTGTCACGATTCTTATTCCACCACTTCAAATGTGATGAAACAATAGTAATGGAAGAGTTTGAGTCCAATTACGAGGTCCGGTTGCGAAAAAGTCACAAGTTATATGGTTCGGAAATAACACACAAACTGAGTCCAATTTGAGACGTTGACGAACGGATGGAGCTAACTTGTTTCGACCATCCCGAATCTTGTTCCAACACATCAAATGTGTTGAAATAGTAATACAAGAGTTTGAGTCCAATTACGAGTTCCGGTAGAGAAAAAGTCACAAGTTATAGGCTTCGGAATGTAACACACAAACTGAGTCCAATTTGAGACGTTGACGCACGGATGGAGCTAACTTGTTTCGACCGTCCCGAATCTTGTTCCAACACATCAAATGTGTTGAAATAATAGTAATACAAGAGTTTGAGTCCAATTACGAGGTCCGATTGCGAAAAAGTCACAAGTTATTGGCTTCGGAATGTAACACACAAACTATGTCCAATTTGAGATGTTGACGCACGGATGGAGCTAACTCGTTTTGCCTGTCCCCGAATCATGTTCCAATACTTCAAATGTGTTGAAATAATAATAATGGAAGAGTTTGAGTAAAATTACGAGGTCTGATTGCGACAAAGTCACAAGTTATAGGGTTCGGAATGTTACACACAAATTGAGTCGAATTTGAGACGTTGACGAACGGATGGAGCTAACTTATTTTGACTGTCCCGAATCTTGTTCCAACACTTCAAATATGTTGAAACAATTGTAATGGAAGAGTATGAGTCTAATTATGAGGTCCGGTTGCAAAAAAGTCACAAGTTATAGGCTTCGGAATGTAACTCAGAAACTGAGTCCAATTTGAGACTTTGACGAACGGATGGAGCTAACTTGTTTCGACTGTCCCGAATCTTGTTCCAACACTTCAAATATGTTGAAACAATTGTAATGGAAGAGTATGAGTCTAATTATGAGGTCCGGTTGCAAAAAAGTCACAAGTTATAGGCTTCGGAATGTAACTCACAAACTGAGTCCAATTTGAGACGTTGACGAACGGATGGAGCTAACTAGTTTCGACCGTCCCGAATCTTGTTCCAACACATCAAATGTGTTGAAATAATAGTAATACAAGAGTTTGAGTCCAATTACGAGGTCCGGTTGCGAAAAAGTCACAAGTTATAAGCTTCGGAATGTAACACACAAACTGAGTCCAATTTGAGACGTTGACGAACGGATGGAGCTAACTTGTTTCGACCGTCCCGAATCTTGTTCCAACACATCAAATGTGTTGAAACAATAGTAATAGAAGAGTTTGAGTCCAATTACGAGGTCCGGTTACGAAAAAGTCACAAATTATAGGCTTCGGAATGTAACACAGAAACTGGGTCTAATTTGAGACGTTGACGTACGGATGGAGCTAACTTGTTTCGACTGTCCCAAATATTGTTCCAACACTTCAAATCTGTTAAAACAATAGTAATGGAAGAGTTTGAGTCTAATTATGAGGTCCGGTTGCGAAAAAGTCACAAGTTATAGGCTTCGGAATGTAACACCGAAACTGAGTCCAATTTTAGACGTTGACGAACGGATGGAGCTAACTTGTTTCGACTGTCCCGAATCTTGTTCCAACACTTCAAATATGTTGAAACAATAGTAATGGCAGAGTATGAGTCTAATTATGAGGTCCGGTTGCAAAAAAGTCACAAGTTATAGGCTTCGGAATGTAACACACAAACTGAGTCCAATTTGAGACGTTGACGAACGGATGGAGCTAACTAGTTTCGACGGTCCCGAATCTTGTTCCAACACATCAAATGTGTTGAAATAATAGTAATACAAGAGTCTGAGTCCAATTACGAGGTCCGGTTGCGAAAAAGTCACAAGTTATAGGCTTAGGAATGTAACACACAAACTGAGTCCAATTTGAGACGTTGACGCACGGATGGAGCTAACTTGTTTTGACTGTCCCAAATATTGTTCCAACACATCAAATCTATTGAAACAATAGTAATGGAAGAGTTTGGGCCTAATTGTGAGGTCCGGTTGCGAAAAAGTCACAAGTTATATGCTACGGAATGTAACACACAAACTGAGTCCAATTTGAGACGTTGACGCACAGATGGAGCTAACTTGTTTCGACTGTCACGAATCTTGTTCCACCACTTCAAATGTGATGAAACAATAGTAATGGAAGAGTTTGAGTCCAATTACGAGGTCCGGTTGCAAAAAAGTCACAAGTTATAGGGTTCGGAACGTAACACACAAACTGAGTCCAATTTGAGACGTTGACGAACGGATGGAGCTAACTTATTTTGACTGTCCCGAATCTTGTTTCAACACTTCAAATGTGTTGAAACAATAGTAATAGAAGAGTTTGAGTCCAATCTCGAGGTCCGGTTGCGAAAAAGTCACAAGTTATAGACTTCGGAATGCAACACAGAAACTGAGTCCAATTTGAGACATTGACGTACGGATGGAGCTAACTTGTTTCGACTGTCCCAAATATTGTTCCAACACTTCAAATCTGTTAAAACAATAGTAATGGAAGAGTTTGAGTCTAATTGTGAGGTCCGGTTGCGAAAAAGTCACAAGTTATAGGCTTCGGAATGTAACACAGAAACTGAGTCCAATTTGAGACGTTGACGAACGGATGGAGGTAACTTGTTTCGACTGTCCCGAATCTTGTTCCAACACTTCAAATATGTTGAAACAATAGTAATGGAAGAGTATGAGTCTAATTATGAGGTCCGGTTCCAAAAAAGTCACAAGTTATAGGCTTCGGAATGTAACACACAAACTGAGTCCAATTTGAGACGTTGACGAACGGATGAAGCTAACTAGTTTCGACCGTCCCGAATCTTGTTCCAACACATCAAATGTGTTGAAATAATAGTAATACAAGAGTTTGAGTCCAATTACGAGGTCCGGTTGCGAAAAAGTCACAAGTTATAGGTTCGGAATGTAACACACAAACTGAGTCCAATTTGAGACGTTGACGCACGGATGGAGCTAACTTGTTTCGACTGTCACGAATCTTGTTCCACCACTTCAAATATGATGAAACAATAGTAATGGAAGAGTTTGAGTCCAATTACGAGATTCGGTTACGAAAAAGTCACAAGTTATAGGGTTCGGAACGTAACACACAAACTGAGTCCAATTTGAGACGTTGACGAACGGATGGAGCTAACTTGTTTCGACCGTCCCGAATCTTGTTCCAACACTTCAAATCTGTTGAAACAATAGTAATAGAAGAGTTTGAGTCCAATTACGAGGTCCGGTTGCGAAAAAGTCACAAGTTATAGGCGTAGGAATGTAACAAACAAACTGAGTCCAATTTGAGACGTTGACGCACGGATGGAGCTAACTTGTTTTGACTGTCCCAAATATTGTTCCAACACTTCAAATCTATTGAAACAATAGTAATGGAAGAGTTTGGGTCTAATTGTGAGGTCCGGTTGTGAAAAAGTCACAAGTTATAGGCTATGGAATGTAACACACAAACTGAGTCCAATTTGAGACGTTGACGCACGGATGGAGCTAACTTGTTTCGACTGTCACGATTCTTATTCCACCACTTCAAATGTGATGAAACAATAGTAATGGAAGAGTTTGAGTCCAATTACGAGGTCCGGTTGCGAAAAAGTCACAAGTTATATGGTTCGGAAATAACACACAAACTGAGTCCAATTTGAGACGTTGACGAACGGATGGAGCTAACTTGTTTCGACAATCCCGAATCTTGTTCCAACACATCAAATGTGTTGAAATAGTAATAAAAGAGTTTGAGTCCAATTACGAGTTCCGGTAGAGAAAAAGTCACAAGTTATAGGCTTCGGAATGTAACACACAAACTGAGTCCAATTTGAGACGTTGACGCACGGATGGAGCTAACTTGTTTCGACCGTCCCGAATCTTGTTCCAACACATCAAATGTGTTGAAATAATAGTAATACAAGAGTCTGAGTCCAATTACGAGGTCCAGTTGCGAAAAAGTCACAAGTTATAGGCTTAGGAATGTAACACACAAACTGAGTCCAATTTGAGACTTTGACGCACGGATGGAGCTAACTTGTTTTGACTGTCCCAAATATTGTTCCAACACTTCAAATCTATTGAAACAATAGTAATGGAAGAGTATGGGTCTAATTGTGAGGTCCGGTTGCGAAAAAGTCACAAGTTATAGGCTATGGAATGTAACACACAAACTGAGTCCAATTTGAGACGTTGACGCACGGATAGAGCTAACTTGTTTCGACTGTCACGATTCTTATTCCACCACTTCAAATGTGATGAAACAATAGTAATGGAAGAGTTTGAGTCCAATTACGAGGTCCGGTTGCGAAAAAGTCACAAGTTATATGGTTCGGAAATAACACACAAACTGAGTCCAATTTGAGACGTTGACGAACGGATGGAGCTAACTTGTTTCGACCATCCCGAATCTTGTTCCAACACATCAAATGTGTTGAAATAGTAATACAAGAGTTTGAGTCCAATTACGAGTTCCGGTAGAGAAAAAGTCACAAGTTATAGGCTTCGGAATGTAACACACAAACTGAGTCCAATTTGAGACGTTGACGCACGGATGGAGCTAACTTGTTTCGACCGTCCCGAATCTTGTTCCAACACATCAAATGTGTTGAAATAATAGTAATACAAGAGTTTGAGTCCAATTACGAGGTCCGATTGCGAAAAAGTCACAAGTTATTGGCTTCGGAATGTAACACACAAACTATGTCCAATTTGAGATGTTGACGCACGGATGGAGCTAACTCGTTTTGCCTGTCCCGAATCATGTTCCAATACTTCAAATGTGTTGAAATAATAATAATGGAAGAGTTTGAGTAAAATTACGAGGTCTGATTGCGACAAAGTCACAAGTTATAGGGTTCGGAATGTTACACACAAATTGAGTCGAATTTGAGACGTTGACGAACGGATGGAGCTAACTTATTTTGACTGTCCCGAATCTTGTTCCAACACTTCAAATATGTTGAAACAATTGTAATGGAAGAGTATGAGTCTAATTATGAGGTCCGGTTGCAAAAAAGTCACAAGTTATAGGCTTCGGAATGTAACTCAGAAACTGAGTCCAATTTGAGACTTTGACGAACGGATGGAGCTAACTTGTTTCGACTGTCCCGAATCTTGTTCCAACACTTCAAATATGTTGAAACAATTGTAATGGAAGAGTATGAGTCTAATTATGAGGTCCGGTTGCAAAAAAGTCACAAGTTATAGGCTTCGGAATGTAACTCACAAACTGAGTCCAATTTGAGACGTTGACGAACGGATGGAGCTAACTAGTTTCGACCGTCCCGAATCTTGTTCCAACACATCAAATGTGTTGAAATAATAGTAATACAAGAGTTTGAGTCCAATTACGAGGTCCGGTTGCGAAAAAGTCACAAGTTATAAGCTTCGGAATGTAACACACAAACTGAGTCCAATTTGAGACGTTGACGCACGGATGGAGCTAACTTGTTTCGACTGTCCCAAATATTGTTCCAACACTTCAAATCTGTTAAAACAATAGTAATGGAAGAGTTTGAGTCTAATTATGAGGTCCGGTTGCGAAAAAGTCACAAGTTATAGGCTTCGGAATGTAACACAGAAACTGAGTCCAATTTGAGACGTTGACGAACGGATGGAGGTAACTTGTTTCGACTGTCCCGAATCTTGTTCAAACACTTCAAATATGTTGAAACAATAGTAATGGAAGAGTATGAGTCTAATTATGAGGTCCGGTTCCAAAAAAGTCACAAGTTATAGGCTTCGGAATGTAACACACAAACTGAGTCCAATTTGAGACGTTGACGAACGGATGAAGCTAACTAGTTTCGACCGTTCCGAATCTTGTTCCAACACATCAAATGTGTTGAAATAATAGTAATACAAGAGTTTGAGTCCAATTACGAGGTCCGGTTGCGAAAAAGTCACAAGTTATAGGTTCGGAATGTAACACACAAACTGAGTCCAATTTGAGACGTTGACGCACGGATGGAGCTAACTTGTTTCGACTGTCACGAATCTTGTTCCACCACTTCAAATATGATGAAACAATAGTAATGGAAGAGTTTGAGTCCAATTACGAGATTCGGTTACGAAAAAGTCACAAGTTGTAGGGTTCGGAACGTAACACACAAACTGAGTCCAATTTGAGACGTTGATGAACGGATGGAGCTAACTTGTTTCGACCGTCCCGAATCTTGTTCCAACACTTCAAATCTGTTGAAACAATAGTAATAGAAGAGTTTGAGTCCAATTACGAGGTCCGGTTGCGAAAAAGTCACAAGTTATAGGTTCGGAATGTAACACACAAACTGAGTCCAATTTGAGACGTTGACGAACGGATGGAGCTAACTTGTTTCGACCGTCCCGAATCTTGTTCCAACACTTCAAATCTGTTGAAACAATAGTAATAGAAGAGTTTGAGTCCAATTACGAGGTCCGGTTGCGAAAAAGTCACAAGTTATAGGCGTAGGAATGTAACAAACAAACTGAGTCCAATTTGAGACGTTGACGCACGGATGGAGCTAACTTGTTTTGACTGTCCCAAATATTGTTCCAACACTTCAAATCTATTGAAACAATAGTAATGGAAGAGTTTGGGTCTAATTGTGAGGTCCGGTTGCGAAAAAGTCACAAGTTATAGGCTATGGAATGTAACACACAAACTGAGTCCAATTTGAGACGTTGACGCACGGATGGAGCTAACTTGTTTCGACTGTCACGATTCTTATTCCACCACTTCAAATGTGATGAAACAATAGTAATGGAAGAGTTTGAGTCCAATTACGAGGTCCGGTTGCGAAAAAGTCACAAGTTATATGGTTCGGAAATAACACACAAACTGAGTCCAATTTGAGACGTTGACGAACGGATGGAGCTAACTTGTTTCGACCATCCCGAATCTTGTTCCAACACATCAAATGTGTTGAAATAGTAATACAAGAGTTTGAGTCCAATTACGAGTTTTTTTTTTTTTTTTTTTTTTTTTTTTTTTTTTTTTTTTTTTTTTTTTTTTGGTAAGTAAGCTAGGGTTAGGCGGACCCCTACCAGAATTTATAAGAAGCTATCGTGAATACACACGCCCAGAGGCGTCCTCATTGAGGATGGTTACAAGATCAAAATGGAAAGGAGGTTGCAACATCACTTTCGTTGTCAAATTGTCGCTAGAAGCAATCCAGTCAGCTGCTTGATTCCCTTCTCTATAGGTATGATTATGTCAATGTCTTCAAATCGGTTCCATTCTTCAAGAATAGTGTGAAGAACTATTCGAGACTTCCAAGGAACTCTACAGTCTCCTTTGATAATAGCTATAGCATGCAAAGAGTCCGAAGCAATTCGAAGTCTGAGAATATTATGAGATAACGCTATTATGAGCCCTTCAGCAATAGCTTGTAGTTCGTGATGAACCACTGACACGATCGGACTAGGCCCAGCATAGGCCAACAAAGCATCTCCCATTTCATTTCGAATAATTCCCCCATAACTAGCTCTATTGTCTTTTAGAGAGCCATCGGTGTTGAGTAACCAGAATCCCGCTGGAGGTCTTTTCCAAATACAAAGTTTAGGCCTAGTGTTCTGAAAAGCCACATTAATACTCCAAGCATCAAAGAATTCTCTGGTGCGTGGACTATCTACAATCTTATTATCTCCACAGGTAAATCTGATTTTTGTCATTGTGAGAATCTCATAAAGGATATTATCTTTGGGTTTGTAAGAATTTTGGAAGATCCTATTGTTCCTTTCTCTCCAAACAAAATAAAGGGTGGCATTGAAAGCGACTTTCAGAACTTGGGCTCTCAAATCCGACCCCACAAGATTCCTAAGAATCCATTGAGCTTCAAGATCAGAAGTTAGCACTGTTCGGTTGAATCTAGATATCATGAGGACATTTGCCCAAATGGATTGAGTGAAAGTACAGTCAAAGTAGAGGTGTTTAACTGTTTCATTTTCCATCCTACAAAAAACACAGGTGCTGTTTGGGTTGATGAAGGTGATGTACGGTTTGTCCATGGTAAGTAAACAGCCATTGATAGTTAGCCAAGCATTGAAACTGTGACGTGGGACACTTTTGTCATTCCAGACAAGGTTGAACCAGTCCACTAGAGGGCCTTTATGCCGGATTTGGTCATATGCTGATCGGAGAGTGTAGTCGCCAGTGTTCGAAGGGGTCCATATTACATCGTCCTTAACGGCATTTGTGTCAATATCCACCCCAACTAGTCCTTGCCAAACCTGATCGATGTCCACTGTAAGAGCTAAAGGAACATCCCAAGCTTCATTCTCAATCAACGTAGCCACTAGATCTTCGGAATGAAGGTTGGAGTCAAAACGTTGGTTACGCCGTAGTGTCTCATGAAGGATACCTCGTGGATGCCAAGGATCATGCCATAGGGAGGTGTTGTGCCCATTAGCAATTAAATGCTTAGTGAATTTACTAGCACATTCTCTGCTGTTCAGAATTTTCCTCCAAGCCCAAGAGCATTTTTGGGGGATCGGCATAGTCCAAAACCGTTTGGACTTAATGAGGTTAGCTTGTGCCCAATGCACCCAGATATTATCTTTCTTGGCAGCAATGCTAAAGGTGTGCCTCATTATCGCCGCTTTATTCCAAACTTTGAGATCTTTTAGTCCCAAGCCCCCCTCTTGCTTCGGTCTACAGATATTCTCCCACGGTGTTAGGTGAATTTTCCTTCGCATATCAGGACCACCCCAGAGAAACCTAGCGCATAAGATATTCATACTGTTTATGATCTTCATAGGTAGCAGGAAACAATAGGACCAGAAAATCTGGATACTATTCAAAACCGATTTAATAAGTTCGACTCTTCCAGCATAAGACAAGATCCTACCCTTCCAAGATTGGATCCGGCTAGTTATACGTTCAAGAAGAGGTTGACAATCGGTAGCTGATAATCTAGTAGAGATAAGAGGCAGGCCTAAGTATCGTATAGGCTTAATCCCTTCTTTAAAACCCAGAATGTCCATGATTTCCATTTTTGTATATTCTTCCATACCTGCACAAAAGATCTCACTTTTTGCTCGATTAGCATCCAGTCCAGTAACTTTCGAAAAGAGATCAAGAACTTCATTAATGGATGCCGCTGACTGTACATCTCCCCCAAAGAAAACCATTAAGTCATCCGCAAAGCACATGTGAGTGATGAGGGGATGCGAGCATCTGGGGTGAATTTTGAAGAGGCCAAGTAGGACTTTCTCCTTCAAAATATTGTTGAGTAGCTCCATGGCAAGAACAAATAAGTAAGGAGATAAAGGACATCCTTGACGTATGCCTTTACGACCTTCAAAGTACCCCGCAGGACTCCCATTGATAAGAATAGAGTACTTGACAGTAGATATACAAAGCCTAATCCATTCAATAATAGTGGGATGAAAATTCAGCATGGAAAGGAGATCAAGAATATACTCCCAACGGATGTTGTCATAGGCCTTCCTTAGGTCTATCTTGACTGTACATCTAGGTGCCCCTCCTTCCTTGTGATAGTTGTGAAATAGCTCGTGGCAGACCAGAATATTGTCGCTGATACGTCGGCCTTTAATAAACGCAGATTGATTTGTTCCCACCAAGAAAGGAAGATGATCCTTTATCCTGTTAGCAATGATCTTGGCAATACATTTGTATATAATGTTGCAACAAGATATCGGCCGGAAATCTCCCAAATGAGTCGGATTACTGACCTTAGGGATGAGAGAGATAAAAGTGGAGTTGACCCCTGAAGGTAGCTTGTTAGCTTTAAAGAAATTCTTAATCGCCTTTATAAAGTCTGCACCTATTATTCTCCATGTGCGTTTGAAGAATAAGGCATTAAATCCGTCAGGCCCGGGGGCTTTAGAATCTTTCATACTGAATAAGGTATCTTTAATTTCTACATCTGAAACTTCCTTAATCATTTGAATGCTTTCCGCCTCGCTCAATGATCGATCAAAGAGCAAGGCTTTGATAAATTCCCCATTATATTCACGGTCTTCACTTCCCAATTGATGCTGGAAGTGTTTCACTACCACCTCTGTAATTTGGCAAGCGTCTGTAATTTTACCGCCATGAGCATCATAAATGCTGAGGATTGAGTTCCGAGCCCGGCGTGACTTGATAGAATTGTAGAAAAAGGAGCTATTGCTATCACCGAGTTGGAGCCAATTAATACGGAATTTCTGCTTGAGAAAAGACTCTTCATCTTGAGAGAGTTTGGCATAGGCTTGAAGAGCTGCAGCTTCTTGTAAATCAGTGGCAATGTCAAAGGGTTTCTGCTGAGATAAAGTTTGAAAGTGATCCAGTTCAGTTTTGGCAACCCGGACTCGATTACTCAGATCGTTGAATGTCGTGGTATTCCACTCCTTAAGCCTACCCTTCAAGATTTTTAGCTTTTGAGTAAGGCGAAACATTGGATTTCCCAATATCCTTTCCTGCCAAACCTCTTCCACCAGATTCATGAACTCATGGTGCTCCACCCAAAAGTCAAAGAACCTAAAAGGTTTTTTCCCCTGTTTGGAGGTGTCATACCAGCCCATTAACATAGGACTATGATCTGAAATACCTGGCTGGAGGAATTCCACTTCAGCCGTGAACTCAGAAATCCACAAACGGTTAACTAGCGCCCTGTCCAGTTTACATTGAATCTTCTTATCACCAAAGCTTTTATTGCTCCAAGTAAATGCGAGCCCTTTAGCTTTGAGATCCTCCAAAACAGAATCATGGAGACAATCATTAAACTCTCGCATGGAGCTAAGTTTAGCGGGAATGCCCCCCACCTTTTCTTCAGCAAATCTAATCGTGTTGAAGTCTCCAATAACAATCCATGGTGTCACCATGTTAATAGAAATATTCAGTAGATCAGCCCATAACTCCCTCCTGGTCTCTTTGCTATTATCGGCATATACAGTAGTGAGCTGAAATTTTTTTCCACCAATCAAGTCTTCCACTTCGCAATGAATAGCTTGATGACTAGTATGAGTTGCCTTGATAGTAATTTCTTGAGGGTTCCAAATGATCCATATTCGCCCCTTCAAATCCTTGCTATAGTTATGAATCATTGCCCAGCCCGGAGCAATCCAATCTTGGATCCGGCTACTATGTAACTGACGAACTTTAGTTTCAAGCAATCCAAAGATAGATAGCTTATGATATTGTATAAAGGTTTTAACCTCCTTCTGCTTGAGACTGTCATTAAGACCTCGAACATTCCAGACCATGATCTCCAATTACGAGTTCCGGTAGAGAAAAAGTCACAAGTTATAGGCTTCGGAATGTAACACACAAACTGAGTCCAATTTGAGACGTTGACGCACGGATGGAGCTAACTTGTTTCGACCGTCCCGAATCTTGTTCCAACACATCAAATGTGTTGAAATAATAGTAATACAAGAGTCTGAGTCCAATTACGAGGTCCGGTTGCGAAAAAGTCACAAGTTATAGGCTTAGGAATGTAACACACAAACTGAGTCCAATTTGAGACGTTGACGCACGGATGGAGCTAACTTGTTTCGACTGTCACGAATCTTGTTCCACCACTTCAAATATGATGAAACAATAGTAATGGAAGAGTTTGAGTCCAATTACGAGATTCGGTTACGAAAAAGTCACAAGTTGTAGGGTTCGGAACGTAACACACAAACTGAGTCCAATTTGAGACGTTGACGAACGGATGGAGCTAACTTGTTTCGACCGTCCCGAATCTTGTTCCAACACTTCAAATCTGTTGAAACAATAGTAATAGAAGAGTTTGAGTCCAATTACGAGGTCCGGTTGCGAAAAAGTCACAAGTTATAGGTTCGGAATGTAACACACAAACTGAGTCCAATTTGAGACGTTGACGAACGGATGGAGCTAACTTGTTTCGACCGTCCCGAATCTTGTTCCAACACTTCAAATCTGTTGAAACAATAGTAATAGAAGAGTTTGAGTCCAATTACGAGGTCCGGTTGCGAAAAAGTCACAAGTTATAGGCGTAGGAATGTAACAAACAAACTGAGTCCAATTTGAGACGTTGACGCACAGATGGAGCTAACTTGTTTTGACTGTCCCAAATATTGTTCCAACACTTCAAATCTATTGAAACAATAGTAATGGAAGAGTTTGGGTCTAATTGTGAGGTCCGGTTGCGAAAAAGTCACAAGTTATAGGCTATGGAATGTAACACACAAACTGAGTCCAATTTGAGACGTTGACGCACGGATGGAGCTAACTTGTTTCGACTGTCACGATTCTTATTCCACCACTTCAAATGTGATGAAACAATAGTAATGGAAGATTTTGAGTCCAATTACGAGGTCCGGTTGCGAAAAAGTCACAAGTTATATGGTTCGGAAATAACACACAATCTGAGTCCAATTTGAGACGTTGACGAACGGATGGAGCTAACTTGTTTCGACCATCCCGAATCTTGTTCCAACACATCAAATGTGTTGAAATAGTAATACAAGAGTTTGAGTCCAATTACGAGTTCCGGTAGAGAAAAAGTCACAAGTTATAGGCTTCGGAATGTAACACACAAACTGAGTCCAATTTGAGACGTTGACGCACGGATGGAGCTAACTTGTTTCGACTGTCCCGAATCTTGTTCCAATACATCAAATGTGTTGAAATAATAGTAATACAAGAGTTTGAGTCCAATTACGAGGTCCGATTGCGAAAAAGTCACAAGTTATTGGCTTCGGAATGTAACACACAAACTATGTCCAATTTGAGATGTTGACGCACGGATGGAGCTAACTCGTTTTGCCTGTCCCGAATCATGTTCCAATACTTCAAATGTGTTGAAATAATAATAATGGAAGAGTTTGAGTAAAATTACGAGGTCTGATTGCGACAAAGTCACAAGTTATAGGGTTCGGAATGTTACACACAAATTGAGTCGAATTTGAGACGTTGATGCACGGATGGAGCTAACTTGTTTCGACTGTCCTAAATCTTATTCCAACACTTCAAATCTGTTGAAACAATAGTATTAGAAGAGTTTGAGTCCAATTACGAGGTCCGGTTGCGAAAAAGTCACAAGTTATAGGCTTAGGAATGTAACACACAAACTGAGTCCAATTTGAGACGTTGACGCACGGATGGAGCTAACTTGTTTCGACTGTCACGATTCTTATTCCACCACTTCAAATGTGATGAAACAATAGTAATGGAAGAGTTTGAGTCCAATTACGAGGTCCGGTTGCGAAAAAGTCACAAGTTATATGGTTCGGAAATAACACACAAACTGAGTCCAATTTGAGACGTTGATGAACGGATGGAGCTAACTTGTTTCGACCATCCCGAATCTTGTTCCAACACATCAAATGTGTTGAAATAGTAATACAAGAGTTTGAGTCCAATTATGAGTTCCGGTAGAGAAAAAGTCACAAGTTATAGGCTTCGGAATGTAACACACAAACTGAGTCCAATTTGAGACGTTGACGCACGGATGGAGCTAACTTGTTTCGACTGTCCCGAATCTTGTTCCAACACATCAAATGTGTTGAAATAATAGTAATACAAGAGTTTGAGTCCAATTACGAGGTCCGATTGCGAAAAAGTCACAAGTTATTGGCTTCGGAATGTAACACACAAACTATGTCCAATTTGAGATGTTGACGCACGGATGGAGCTAACTCGTTTTGCCTGTCCCGAATCATGTTCCAATACTTCAAATGTGTTGAAATAAAAATAATGGAAGAGTTTGAGTAAAATTACGAGGTCTGATTGCGACAAAGTCACAAGTTATAGGGTTCGGAATGTTACACACAAATTGAGTCGAATTTGAGACGTTGATGCACGGATGGAGCTAACTTGTTTCGACTGTCCTAAATCTTATTCCAACACTTCAAATCTGTTGAAACAATAGTATTAGAAGAGTTTGAGTCCAATTACGAGGTCCGGTTGCGAAAAAGTCACAAGTTATAGGCTTAGGAATGTAACACACAAACTGAGTCCAATTTGAGACGTTGACGCACGGATGGAGCTAACTTGTTTCGACCGTCCCGAATCTTGTTCCAACACATCAAATGTGTTGAAACAATAGTAATAGAAGAGTTTGAGTCCAATTACGAGGTCCGGTTGCGAAAAAGTCACAAATTATAGGCTTCGGAATGTAACACAGAAACTGGGTCTAATTTGAGACGTTGACGTACGGATGGAGCTAACTTGTTTCGACTGTCCCAAATATTGTTCCAACACTTCAAATCTGTTAAAACAATAGTAATGGAAGAGTTTGAGTCTAATTATGAGCTCCGGTTGCGAAAAAGTCACAAGTTATAGGCTTCGGAATGTAACACCGAAACTGAGTCCAATTTGAGACGTTGACGAACGGATGGAGCTAACTTGTTTCGACTTTCCCGAATCTTGTTCCAACACTTCAAATATGTTGAAACAATAGTAATGGAAGAGTATGAGTCTAATTATGAGGTCCGGTTGCAAAAAAGTCACAAGTTATAGGCTTCGGAATGTAACACACAAACTGAGTCCAATTTGAGACGTTGACGAACGGATGGAGCTAACTAGTTTCGACGGTCCCGAATCTTGTTCCAACACATCAAATGTGTTGAAATAATAGTAATACAAGAGTTTGAGTCCAATTACGAGGTCCGGTTGCGAAAAAGTCACAAGTTATAAGCTTCGGAATGTAACACACAAACTAAGTCCAATTTGAGACGTTGACGCACGGATGGAGCTAACTTGTTTCGACTGTCCCAAATATTGTTCCAACACTTCAAATCTGTTAAAACAATAGTAATGGAAGAGTTTGAGTCTAATTATGAGGTCCGGTTGCGAAAAAGTCACAAGTTATAGGCTTCGGAATGTAACACAGAAACTGAGTCCAATTTGAGACGTTGACGAACGGATGGAGGTAACTTGTTTCGACTGTCCCGAATCTTGTTCCAACACTTCAAATATGTTGAAACAATAGTAATGGAAGAGTATGAGTCTAATTATGAGGTCCGGTTCCAAAAAAGTCACAAGTTATAGGCTTCGGAATGTAACACACAAACTGAGTCCAATTTGAGACGTTGACGAACGGATGAAGCTAACTAGTTTCGACCGTCCCGAATCTTGTTCCAACACATCAAATGTGTTGAAATAATAGTAATACAAGAGTTTGAGTCCAATTACGAGGTCCGGTTGCGAAAAAGTCACAAGTTATAGGTTCGGAATGTAACACACAAACTGAGTCCAATTTGAGACGTTGACGCACGGATGGAGCTAACTTGTTTCGACTGTCACGAATCTTGTTCCACCACTTGAAATATGATGAAACAATAGTAATGGAAGAGTTTGAGTCCAATTACGAGATTCGGTTACGAAAAAGTCACAAGTTATAGGGTTCGGAACGTAACACACAAACTGAGTCCAATTTGAGACGTTGACGAACGGATGGAGCTAACTTGTTTCGACCGTCCCGAATCTTGTTCCAACACTTCAAATCTGTTGAAACAATAGTAATAGAAGAGTTTGAGTCCAATTACGAGGTCCGGTTGCGAAAAAGTCACAAGTTATAGGCGTAGGAATGTAACAAACAAACTGAGTCCAATTTGAGACGTTGACGCACGGATGGAGCTAACTTGTTTTGACTGTCCCAAATATTGTTCCAACACTTCAAATCTATTGAAACAATAGTAATGGAAGAGTTTGGGTCTAATTGTGAGGTCCGGTTGCGAAAAAGTCACAAGTTATAGGCTATGGAATGTAACACACAAACTGAGTCCAATTTGAGACGTTGACGCACGGATGGAGCTAACTTGTTTCGACTGTCACGATTCTTATTCCACCACTTCAAATGTGATGAAACAATAGTAATGGAAGATTTTGAGTCCAATTACGAGGTCCGGTTGCGAAAAAGTCACAAGTTATATGGTTCGGAAATAACACACAATCTGAGTCCAATTTGAGACGTTGACGAACGGATGGAGCTAACTTGTTTCGACCATCCCGAATCTTGTTCCAACACATCAAATGTGTTGAAATAGTAATACAAGAGTTTGAGTCCAATTACGAGTTCCGGTAGAGAAAAAGTCACAAGTTATAGGCTTCGGAATGTAACACACAAACTGAGTCCAATTTGAGACGTTGACGCACGGATGGAGCTAACTTGTTTCGACTGTCCCGAATCTTGTTCCAACACATCAAATGTGTTGAAATAATAGTAATACAAGAGTTTGAGTCCAATTACGAGGTCCGATTGCGAAAAAGTCACAAGTTATTGGCTTCGGAATGTAACACACAAACTATGTCCAATTTGAGATGTTGACGCACGGATGGAGCTAACTCGTTTTGCCTGTCCCGAATCATGTTCCAATACTTCAAATGTGTTGAAATAATAATAATGGAAGAGTTTGAGTAAAATTACGAGGTCTGATTGCGACAAAGTCACAAGTTATAGGGTTCGGAATGTTACACACAAATTGAGTCGAATTTGAGACGTTGATGCACGGATGGAGCTAACTTGTTTCGACTGTCCTAAATCTTATTCCAACACTTCAAATCTGTTGAAACAATAGTATTAGAAGAGTTTGAGTCCAATTACGAGGTCCGGTTGCGAAAAAGTCACAAGTTATAGGCTTAGGAATGTAACACACAAACTGAGTCCAATTTGAGACGTTGACGCACGGATGGAGCTAACTTGTTTCGACCGTCCCGAATCTTGTTCCAACACATCAAATGTGTTGAAACAATAGTAATAGAAGAGTTTGAGTCCAATTACGAGGTCCGGTTGCGAAAAAGTCACAAATTATAGGCTTCGGAATGTAACACAGAAACTGGGTCTAATTTGAGACGTTGACGTACGGATGGAGCTAACTTGTTTCGACTGTCCCAAATATTGTTCCAACACTTCAAATCTGTTAAAACAATAGTAATGGAAGAGTTTGAGTCTAATTATGAGCTCCGGTTGCGAAAAAGTCACAAGTTATAGGCTTCGGAATGTAACACCGAAACTGAGTCCAATTTGAGACGTTGACGAACGGATGGAGCTAACTTGTTTCGACTTTCCCGAATCTTGTTCCAACACTTCAAATATGTTGAAACAATAGTAATGGAAGAGTATGAGTCTAATTATGAGGTCCGGTTGCAAAAAAGTCACAAGTTATAGGCTTCGGAATGTAACACACAAACTGAGTCCAATTTGAGACGTTGACGAACGGATGGAGCTAACTAGTTTCGACGGTCCCGAATCTTGTTCCAACACATCAAATGTGTTGAAATAATAGTAATACAAGAGTTTGAGTCCAATTACGAGGTCCGGTTGCGAAAAAGTCACAAGTTATAAGCTTCGGAATGTAACACACAAACTAAGTCCAATTTGAGACGTTGACGCACGGATGGAGCTAACTTGTTTCGACTGTCCCAAATATTGTTCCAACACTTCAAATCTGTTAAAACAATAGTAATGGAAGAGTTTGAGTCTAATTATGAGGTCCGGTTGCGAAAAAGTCACAAGTTATAGGCTTCGGAATGTAACACAGAAACTGAGTCCAATTTGAGACGTTGACGAACGGATGGAGGTAACTTGTTTCGACTGTCCCGAATCTTGTTCCAACACTTCAAATATGTTGAAACAATAGTAATGGAAGAGTATGAGTCTAATTATGAGGTCCGGTTCCAAAAAAGTCACAAGTTATAGGCTTCGGAATGTAACACACAAACTGAGTCCAATTTGAGACGTTGACGAACGGATGAAGCTAACTAGTTTCGACCGTCCCGAATCTTGTTCCAACACATCAAATGTGTTGAAATAATAGTAATACAAGAGTTTGAGTCCAATTACGAGGTCCGGTTGCGAAAAAGTCACAAGTTATAGGTTCGGAATGTAACACACAAACTGAGTCCAATTTGAGACGTTGACGCACGGATGGAGCTAACTTGTTTCGACTGTCACGAATCTTGTTCCACCACTTGAAATATGATGAAACAATAGTAATGGAAGAGTTTGAGTCCAATTACGAGATTCGGTTACGAAAAAGTCACAAGTTATAGGGTTCGGAACGTAACACACAAACTGAGTCCAATTTGAGACGTTGACGAACGGATGGAGCTAACTTGTTTCGACCGTCCCGAATCTTGTTCCAACACTTCAAATCTGTTGAAACAATAGTAATAGAAGAGTTTGAGTCCAATTACGAGGTCCGGTTGCGAAAAAGTCACAAGTTATAGGCGTAGGAATGTAACAAACAAACTGAGTCCAATTTGAGACGTTGACGCACGGATGGAGCTAACTTGTTTTGACTGTCCCAAATATTGTTCCAACACTTCAAATCTATTGAAACAATAGTAATGGAAGAGTTTGGGTCTAATTGTGAGGTCCGGTTGCGAAAAAGTCACAAGTTATAGGCTATGGAATGTAACACACAAACTGAGTCCAATTTGAGACGTTGACGCACGGATGGAGCTAACTTGTTTCGACTGTCACGATTCTTATTCCACCACTTCAAATGTGATGAAACAATAGTAATGGAAGAGTTTGAGTCCAATTACGAGGTCCGGTTGCGAAAAAGTCACAAGTTATATGGTTCGGAAATAACACACAAACTGAGTCCAATTTGAGACGTTGACGAACGGATGGAGCTAACTTGTTTCGACCATCCCGAATCTTGTTCCAACACATCAAATGTGTTGAAATAGTAATACAAGAGTTTGAGTCCAATTACGAGTTCCGGTAGAGAAAAAGTCACAAGTTATAGGCTTCGTAATGTAACACACAAACTGAGTCCAATTTGAGACGTTGACGCACGGATGGAGCTAACTTGTTTCGACCGTCCCGAATCTTGTTCCAACACATCAAATGTGTTGAAGTAATAGTAATTCAAGAGTTTGAGTCCAATTACGAGGTCCGATTGCGAAAAAGTCACAAGTTATTGGCTTCGGAATGTAACACACAAACTATGTCCAATTTGAGATGTTGACGCACGGATGGAGCTAACTCGTTTTGCCTGTCCCGAATCATGTTCCAATACTTCAAATGTGTTGAAATAATAATAATGGAAGAGTTTGAGTAAAATTACGAGGTCTGATTGCGACAAAGTCACAAGTTATAGGGTTCGGAATGTTACACACAAATTGAGTCGAATTTGAGACGTTGATGCACGGATGGAGCTAACTTGTTTCGACTGTCCCAAATCTTATTCCAACACTTCAAATCTGTTGAAACAATAGTATTAGAAGAGTTTGAGTCCAATTACGAGGTCCGGTTGCGAAAAAGTCACAAGTTATAGGCTTAGGAATGTAACACACAAACTGAGTCCAATTTGAGACGTTGACGCACGGATGGAGCTAACTTGTTTCGACCGTCCCGAATCTTGTTCCAACACATCAAATGTGTTGAAACAATAGTAATAGAAGAGTTTGAGTCCAATTACGAGGTCCGGTTGCGAAAAAGTCACAAATTATAGGCTTCGGAATGTAACACAGAAACTGGGTCTAATTTGAGACGTTGACGTACGGATGGAGCTAACTTGTTTCGACTGTCCCAAATATTGTTCCAACACTTCAAATCTGTTAAAACAATAGTAATGGAAGAGTTTGAGTCTAATTATGAGCTCCGGTTGCGAAAAAGTCACAAGTTATAGGCTTCGGAATGTAACACCGAAACTGAGTCCAATTTGAGACGTTGACGAACGGATGGAGCTAACTTGTTTCGACTGTCCCGAATCTTGTTTCAACACTTCAAATATGTTGAAACAATAGTAATGGAAGAGTATGAGTCTAATTATGAGGTCCGGTTGCAAAAAAGTCACAAGTTATAGGCTTCGGAATGTAACACACAAACTGAGTCCAATTTGAGACGTTGACGAACGGATGGAGCTAACTTGTTTCGACGGTCCCGAATCTTGTTCCAACACATCAAATGTGTTGAAATAATAGTAATACAAGAGTCTGAGTCCAATTACGAGGTCCGGTTGCGAAAAAGTCACAAGTTATAGGCTTAGGAATGTAACACACAAACTGAGTCCAATTTGAGACGTTGACGCACGGATGGAGCTAACTTGTTTTGACTGTCCCAAATATTGTTCCAACACATCAAATCTATTGAAACAATAGTAATGGAAGAGTTTGGGCCTAATTGTGAGGTCCGGTTGCGAAAAAGTCACAAGTTATAGGCTACGGAATGTAACACACAAACTGAGTCCAATTTGAGACGTTGACGCACAGATGGAGCTAACTTGTTTCGACTGTCACGAATCTTGTTCCACCACTTCAAATGTAATGAAACAATAGTAATGGAAGAGTTTGAGTCCAATTACGAGGTCCGGTTGCAAAAAAGTCACAAGTTATAGGGTTCGGAACGTAACACACAAACTGACTCCAATTTGAGACGTTGACGAACGGATGGAGCTAACTTATTTTGACTGTCCCGAATCTTGTTTCAACACTTCAAATGTGTTGAAACAATAGTAATAGAAGAGTTTGAGTCCAATCTCGAGGTCCGGTTGCGAAAAAGTCACAAGTTATAGACTTCGGAATGCAACACAGAAACTGAGTCCAATTTGAGACATTGACGTACGGATGGAGCTAACTTGTTTCGACTGTCCCAAATATTGTTCCCACACTTCAAATCTGTTGAAACAATAGTAATGGAAGAGTTTGAGTCTAATTATGAGGTCCGGTTGCGAAAAAGTCACAAGTTATAGGCTTCGGAATGTAACACAGAAACTGAGTCCAATTTGAGACTTTGACGAACGGATGGAGCTAACTTGTTTCGACTGTCCCGAATCTTGTTCCAACACTTCAAATATGTTGAAACAATTGTAATGTAAGAGTATGAGTCTAATTATGAGGTCCGGTTGCAAAAAAGTCACAAGTTATAGGCTTCGGAATGTAACTCACAAACTGAGTCCAATTTGAGACGTTGACGAACGGATGGAGCTAACTAGTTTCGACCGTCCCGAATCTTGTTCCAACACATCAAATGTGTTGAAATAATAGTAATACAAGAGTTTGAGTCCAATTACGAGGTCCGGTTGCGAAAAAGTCACAAGTTATAAGCTTCGGAATGTAACACACAAACTAAGTCCAATTTGAGACGTTGACGCACGGATGGAGCTAACTTGTTTCGACTGTCCCAAATATTGTTCCAACACTTCAAATCTGTTAAAACAATAGTAATGGAAGAGTTTGAGTCTAATTATGAGGTCCGGTTGCGAAAAAGTCACAAGTTATAGGCTTCGGAATGTAACACAGAAACTGAGTCCAATTTGAGACGTTGACGAACGGATGGAGGTAACTTGTTTCGACTGTCCCGAATCTTGTTCCAACACTTCAAATATGTTGAAACAATAGTAATGGAAGAGTATGAGTCTAATTATGAGGTCCGGTTCCAAAAAAGTCACAAGTTATAGGCTTCGGAATGTAACACACAAACTGAGTCCAATTTGAGACGTTGACGAACGGATGAAGCTAACTAGTTTCGACCGTCCCGAATCTTGTTCCAACACATCAAATGTGTTGAAATAATAGTAATACAAGAGTTTGAGTCCAATTACGAGGTCCGATTGCGAAAAAGTCACAAGTTATAGGTTCGGAATGTAACACACAAACTGAGTCCAATTTGAGACGTTGACGCACGGATGGAGCTAACTTGTTTCGACTGTCACGAATCTTGTTCCACCACTTCAAATATGATGAAACAATAGTAATGGAAGAGTTTGAGTCCAATTACGAGATTCGGTTACGAAAAAGTCACAAGTTATAGGGTTCGGAACGTAACACACAAACTGAGTCCAATTTGAGACGTTGACGAACGGATGGAGCTAACTTGTTTCGACCGTCCCGAATCTTGTTCCAACACTTCAAATCTGTTGAAACAATAGTAATAGAAGAGTTTGAGTCCAATTACGAGGTCCGGTTGCGAAAAAGTCACAAGTTATAGGCGTAGGAATGTAACAAACTGAGTCCAATTTGAGACGTTGACGCACGGATGGAGCTAACTTGTTTTGACTGTCCCAAATATTGTTCCAACACTTCAAATCTGTTGAAACAATAGTAATGGAAGAGTTTGGGTCTAATTGTGAGGTCCGGTTGCGAAAAAGTCACAAGTTATAGGCTATGGAATGTAACACACAAACTGAGTCCAATTTGAGACGATGACGCACGGATGGAGCTAACTTGTTTCGACTGTCACGATTCTTATTCCACCACTTCAAATGTGATGAAACAATAGTAATGGAAGAGTTTGAGTCCAATTACGAGGTCCGGTTGCGAAAAAGTCACAAGTTATATGGTTCGGAAATAACACACAAACTGAGTCCAATTTGAGACGTTGACGAACGGATGGAGCTAACTTGTTTCGACCATCCCGAATCTTGTTCCAACACATCAAATGTGTTGAAATAGTAATACAAGAGTTTGAGTCCAATTACGAGTTCCGGTAGAGAAAAAGTCACAAGTTATAGGCTTCGGAATGTAACACACAAACTGAGTCCAATTTGAGACGTTGACGGACGGATGGAGCTAACTTGTTTCGACCGTCCCGAATCTTGTTCCAACACATCAAATGTGTTGAAATAATAGTAATACAAGAGTCTGAGTCCAATTACGAGGTCCGGTTGCGAAAAAGTCACAAGTTATAGGCTTAGGAATGTAACACACAAACTGAGTCCAATTTGAGACTTTGACGCACGGATGGAGCTAACTTGTTTTGACTGTCCCAAATATTGTTCCAACACTTCAAATCTATTGAAACAATAGTAATGGAAGAGTTTGGGTCTAATTGTGAGGTCCGGTTGCGAAAAAGTCACAAGTTATAGGCTATGGAATGTAACACACAAACTGAGTCCAATTTGAGACGTTGACGCACGGATGGAGCTAACTTGTTTCGACTGTCACGATTCTTATTCCACCACTTCAAATGTGATGAAACAATAGTAATGGAAGAGTTTGAGTCCAATTAGGAGGTCCGGTTGCGAAAAAGTCACAAGTTATATGGTTCGGAAATAACACACAAACTGAGTCCAATTTGAGACGTTGACGAACGGATGGAGCTAACTTGTTTCGACCATCCCGAATCTTGTTCCAACACATCAAATGTGTTGAAATAGTAATACAAGAGTTTGAGTCCAATTACGAGTTCCGGTAGAGAAAAAGTCACAAGTTATAGGCTTCGGAATGTAACACACAAACTGAGTCCAATTTGAGACGTTGACGCACGGATGGAGCTAACTTGTTTCGACCGTCCCGAATCTTGTTCCAACACATCAAATGTGTTGAAATAATAGTAATACAAGAGTTTGAGTCCAATTACGAGGTCCGATTGCGAAAAAGTCACAAGTTATTGGCTTCGGAATGTAACACACAAACTATGTCCAATTTGAGATGTTGACGCACGGATGGAGCTAACTCGTTTTGCCTGTCCCGAATCATGTTCCAATACTTTAAATGTGTTGAAATAATAATAATGGAAGAGTTTGAGTAAAATTACGAGGTCTGATTGCGACAAAGTCACAAGTTATAGGGTTCGGAATGTTACACACAAATTGAGTCGAATTTGAGACGTTGATGCACGGATGGAGCTAACTTGTTTCGACTGTCCCAAATCTTATTCCAACACTTCAAATCTGTTGAAACAATAGTATTAGAAGAGTTTGAGTCCAATTACGAGGTCCGGTTGCGAAAAAGTCACAAGTTATAGGCTTAGGAATGTAACACACAAACTGAGTCCAATTTGAGACGTTGACGCACGGATGGAGCTAACTTGTTTCGACCGTCCCGAATCTTGTTCCAACACATCAAATGTGTTGAAACAATAGTAATAGAAGAGTTTGAGTCCAATTACGAGGTCCGGTTACGAAAAAGTCACAAATTATAGGCTTCGGAATGTAACACAGAAACTGGGTCTAATTTGAGACGTTGACGTACGGATGGAGCTAACTTGTTTCGACTGTCCCAAATATTGTTCCAACACTTCAAATCTGTTAAAACAATAGTAATGGAAAAGTTTGAGTCTAATTATGAGGTCCGGTTGCGAAAAAGTCACAAGTTATAGGCTTCGGAATGTAACACCGAAACTGAGTCCAATTTGAGACGTTGACGAACGGATGGAGCTAACTTGTTTCGACTGTCCCGAATCTTGTTCCAACACTTCAAATATGTTGAAACAATAGTAATGGAAGAGTATGAGTCTAATTATGAGGTCCGGTTGCAAAAAAGTCACAAGTTATAGGCTTCGGAATGTAACACACAAACTGAGTCCAATTTGAGACGTTGACGAACGGATGGAGCTAACTAGTTTCGACGGTCCCGAATCTTGTTCCAACACATCAAATGTGTTGAAATAATAGTAATACAAGAGTCTGAGTCCAATTACGAGGTCCGGTTGCGAAAAAGTCACAAGTTATAGGCTTAGGAATGTAACACACAAACTGAGTCCAATTTGAGACGTTGACGCACGGATGGAGCTAACTTGTTTTGACTGTCCCAAATATTGTTCCAACACATCAAATCTATTGAAACAATAGTAATGGAAGAGTTTGGGCCTAATTGTGAGGTCCGGTTGCGAAAAAGTCACAAGTTATAGGCTACGGAATGTAACACACAAACTGAGTCCAATTTGAGACGTTGACGCACAGATGGAGCTAACTTGTTTCGACTGTCACGAATCTTGTTCCACCACTTCAAATGTGATGAAACAATAGTAATGGAAGAGTTTGAGTCCAATTACGAGGTCCGGTTGCAAAAAAGTCACAAGTTATAGGGTTCGGAACGTAACACACAAACTGAGTCCAATTTGAGACGTTGACGAACGGATGGAGCTAACTTATTTTGACTGTCCCGAATCTTGTTTCAACACTTCAAATGTGTTGAAACAATAGTAATAGAAGAGTTTGAGTCCAATCTCGAGGTCCGGTTGCGAAAAAGTCACAAGTTATAGACTTCGGAATGCAACACAGAAACTGAGTCCAATTTGAGACATTGACGTACGGATGGAGCTAACTTGTTTCGACTGTCCCAAATATTGTTCCCACACTTCAAATCTGATGAAACAATAGTAATGGAAGAGTTTGAGTCTAATTATGAGGTCCGGTTGCGAAAAAGTCACAAGTTATAGGCTTCGGAATGTAACACAGAAACTGAGTCCAATTTGAGACTTTGACGAACGGATGGAGCTAACTTGTTTCGACTGTCCCGAATCTTGTTCCAACACTTCAAATATGTTGAAACAATTGTAATGGAAGAGTATGAGTCTAATTATGAGGTCCGGTTGCAAAAAAGTCACAAGTTATAGGCTTCGGAATATAACTCACAAACTGAGTCCAATTTGAGACGTTGACGAACGGATGGAGCTAACTAGTTTCGACCGTCCCGAATCTTGTTCCAACACATCAAATGTGTTGAAATAATAGTAATACAAGAGTTTGAGTCCAATTACGAGTTCCGGTAGCGAAAAAGTCACAAGTTATAGCCTTCTGAATGTAACACACAAACTGAGTCCAATTTGAGACGTTGATGCACGGATGGAGCTAACTTGTTTCGACTGTCACGAATCTTGTTCCACCACTTCAAATGTGATTAAACAATAGTAATGGAAGAGTTCGAGTCCAATTACGAGCTCCTGTTGCGAAAAAGTCACAAGTTATAGGGTTCGGAACGTAACACACAAACTGAGTCCAATTTGAGACGTTGACGAACGGATGGAGCTAACTTGTTTCGACCGTCCCGAATCTTGTTCCAACACATCAAATGTGATGAAATAATAGTAATACAAGAGTTTGAGTCCAATTACGAGGTTCGGTTGCGAAAAAGTCACAAGTTATTGGCTTCGGAATGTAACACACAAACTATGTCCAATTTGAGATGTTGACTCACGTATGGAGCTAACTTGTTTTGCCTGTCCCGAATCATGTTCCAATATTTCAAATGTGTTGAAACAATAATAATGGAAGAGTTTGAGTAAAATTACGAGGTCTGATTGCGACAAAGTCATAAGTTATAGGCTTCGGAATGTTACACACAAATTGAGTCGAATTTGAGACGTTGATGCACGGATGGAGCTAACTTGTTTCGACTGTCCCAAATCTTATTCCAACACTTCAAATCTGTTGAAACAATAGTATTAGAAGAGTTTGAGTCCAATTACGAGGTCCGGTCGCGAAAAAGTCACAAGTTATAGGCTTAGGAATGTAACACACAAACTGAGTCCAATTTGAGACGTTGACGCACGGATGGAGCTAACTTGTTTCGACCGTCCCGAATCTTGTTCCAACACATCAAATGTGTTGAAACAATAGTAATAGAAGAGTTTGAGTCCAATTACGAGGTCCGGTTGCGAAAAAGTCACAAGTTATAGGCTTCGGAATGCAACACAGAAACTGAGTCTAATTTGAGACGTTGACGTACGGATGGAGCTAACTTGTTTCGACTGTCCCAAATATTATTCCAACACTTCAATTCTGTTAAAACAATAGTAATGGAAGAGTTTGAGTCTAATTATGAGGTCCGGTTGCGAAAAAGTCACAAGTTATAGGCTTCGGAATGTAACACAGAAACTGAGTCCAATTTGAGACGTTGACGAACGGATGGAGCTAACTTGTTTCGACTGTCCCGAATCTTGTTCCAACACTTCAAATATGTTGAAACAATAGTAATGGAAGAGTATGAGTCTAATTATGAGGTCCGGTTGCAAAAAAGTCACAAGTTATAGGCTTCGGAATGTAACTCACAAACTGAGTCCAATTTGTGACGTTGACGAACGGATGGAGCTAACTAGTTTCGACCGTCCCGAATCTTGTTCCAACACATCAAATGTGTTGAAATAATAGTAATACAAGAGTTTGAGTCCAATTACGAGGTCCGGTTGCGAAAAAGTCACAAGTTATAGCCTTCGGAATGTAACACACAAACTGAGTCCAATTTGAGACGTTGACGCACGGATGGAGCTAACTTGTTTCGACTGTCACGAATCTTGTTCCACCACTTCAAATGTGATGAAACAATAGTAATGGAAGAGTTCGAGTCCAATTACGAGCTCCTGTTGCGAAAAAGTCACAAGTTATAGGGTTCGGAACGTAACACACAAACTGAGTCCAATTTGAGACGTTGACGAACGGATGGAGCTAACTTGTTTCGACCGTCCCGAATCTTGTTCCAACACATCAAATGTGATGAAATAATAGTAATACAAGAGTTTGAGTCCAATTACGAGGTTCGGTTGCGAAAAAGTCACAAGTTATTGGCTTCGGAATGTAACACACAAACTATGTCCAATTTGAGATGTTGACTCACGTATGGAGCTAACTTGTTTTGCCTGTCCCGAATCATGATCCAATATTTCAAATGTGTTGAAACAATAATAATGGAAGAGTTTGAGTAAAATTACGAGGTCTGATTGCGACAAAGTCATAAGTTATAGGCTTCGGAATGTTACACACAAATTGAGTCGAATTTGAGACGTTGATGCACGGATGGAGCTAACTTGTTTCGACTGTCCCAAATCTTATTCCAACACTTCAAATCTGTTGAAACAATAGTATTAGAAGAGTTTGAGTCCAATTACGAGGTCCGGTTGCGAAAAAGTCACAAGTTATAGGCTTAGGAATGTAACACACAAACTGAGTCCAATTTGAGACGTTGACGCACGGATGGAGCTAACTTGTTTCGACCGTCCCGAATCTTGTTCCAACACATCAAATGTGTTGAAACAATAGTAATAGAAGAGTTTGAGTCCAATTACGAGGTCCGGTTGCGAAAAAGTCACAAATTATAGGCTTCGGAATGTAACACAGAAACTGGGTCTAATTTGAGACGTTGACGTACGGATGGAGCTAACTTGTTTCGACTGTCCCAAATATTGTTCCAACACTTCAAATCTGTTAAAACAATAGTAATGGAAGAGTTTGAGTCTAATTATGAGGTCCGGTTGCGAAAAAGTCACAAGTTACAGGCTTCGGAATGTAACACCGAAACTGAGTCCAATTTGAGACGTTGACGAACGGATGGAGCTAACTTGTTTCGACTGTCCCGAATCTTGTTCCAACACTTCAAATATGTTGAAACAATAGTAATGGAAGAGTATGAGTCTTATTATGAGGTCCGGTTGCAAAAAAGTCACAAGTTATAGGCTTCGGAATGTAACACACAAACTGAGTCCGATTTGAGACGTTGACGAACGGATGGAGCTAACTAGTTTCGACGGTCCCGAATCTTGTTCCAACACATCAAATGTGTTGAAATAATAGTAATACAAGAGTCTGAGTCCAATTACGAGGTCCGGTTGCGAAAAAGTCACAAGTTATAGGCTTAGGAATGTAACACACAAACTGAGTCCAATTTGAGACTTTGACGCACGGATGGAGCTAACTTGTTTTGACTGTCCCCAAATATTGTTCCAACACATCAAATCTATTGAAACAATAGTAATGGAAGAGTTTGGGCCTAATTGTGAGGTCCGGTTGCGAAAAAGTCACAAGTTATAGGCTACGGAATGTAACACACAAACTGAGTCCAATTTGAGACGTTGACGCACAGATGGAGCTAACTTGTTTCGACTGTCACGAATCTTGTTCCACCACTTCAAATGTGATGAAACAATAGTAATGGAAGAGTTTGAGTCCAATTACGAGGTCCGGTTGCAAAAAAGTCACAAGTTATAGGGTTCGGAACGTAACACACAAACTGAGTCCAATTTGAGACGTTGACGAACGGATGGAGCTAACTTATTTTGACTGTCACGAATCTTGTTTCAACACTTCAAATGTGTTGAAACAATAGTAATAGAAGAGTTTGAGTCCAATCACGAGGTCCGGTTGCGAAAAAGTCACAAGTTATAGACTTCGGAATGCAACACAGAAACTGAGTCCAATTTGAGACATTGACGTACGGATGGAGCTAACTTGTTTCGACTGTCCCAAATATTGTTCCCACACTTCAAATCTGTTGAAACAATAGTAATGGAAGAGTTTGAGTCTAATTATGAGGTCCGGTTGCGAAAAAGTCACAAGTTATAGGCTTCGGAATGTAACACAGAAACTGAGTCCAATTTGAGACTTTGACGAACGGATGGAGCTAACTTGTTTCGACTGTCCCGAATCTTGTTCCAACACTTCAAATATGTTGAAACAATTGTAATGGAAGAGTATGAGTCTAATTATGAGGTCCGGTTGCAAAAAAGTCACAAGTTATAGGCTTCGGAATGTAACTCACAAACTGAGTCCAATTTGAGACGTTGACGAACGGATGGAGCTAACTTGTTTTGACCGTCCCGAATCTTGTTCCAACACATCAAATGTGATGAAATAATAGTAATACAAGAGTTTGAGTCCAATTACGAGGTTCGGTTTGCGAAAAAGTTACAAGTTATTGGCTTCGGAATGTAACACACAAACTATGTCCAATTTGAGATGTTGACTCACGTATGGAGCTAACTTGTTTTGCCTGTCCCGAATCATGTTCCAATATTTCAAATGTGTTGAAACAATAATAATGGAAGAGTTTGAGTAAAATTACGAGGTCTGATTGCGACAAAGTCATAAGTTATAGGCTTCGGAATGTTACACACAAATTGAGTCGAATTTGAGACGTTGATGCACGGATGGAGCTAACTTGTTTCGACTGTCCCAAATCTTATTCCAACACTTCAAATCTGTTGAAACAATAGTATTAGAAGAGTTTGAGTCCAATTACGAGGTCCGGTTGCGAAAAAGTCACAAGTTATAGGCGAATGTAACACACAAACTGAGTCCAATTTGAGACGTTGACGCACGGATGGAGCTAACTTGTTTCGACCGTCCCGAATTTTGTTCCAACACATCAAATGTGTTGAAACAATAGTAATAGAAGAGTTTGAGTCCAATTACGAGGTCCGGTTGCGAAAAAGTCACAAATTATAGGCTTCGGAATGTAACACAGAAACTGGGTCTAATTTGAGACGTTGACGTACGGATGGAGCTAACTTGTTTCGACTGTCCCAAATATTGTTCCAACACTTCAAATCTGTTAAAACAATAGTAATGGAAGAGTTTGAGTCTAATTATGAGGTCCGGTTGCGAAAAAGTCACAAGTTACAGGCTTCGGAATGTAACACCGAAACTGAGTCCAATTTGAGACGTTGACGAACGGATGGAGCTAACTTGTTTCGACTGTCCCGAATCTTGTTCCAACACTTCAAATATCTTGAAACAATAGTAATGGAAGAGTATGTGTCTAATTATGAGGTCCGGTTGCAAAAAAAGTCACAAGTTATAGGCTTCGGAATGTAACACACAAACTGAGTCCAATTTGAGACGTTGACGAACGGATGGAGCTAACTAGTTTCGACGGTCCCGAATCTTGTTCCAACACATCAAATGTGTTGAAATAACAGTAATACAAGAGTCTGAGTCCAATTACGAGGTCCGGTTGCGAAAAAGTCACAAGTTATAGGCTTAGGAATGTAACACACAAACTGAGTCCAATTTGAGACTTTGACGCACGGATGGAGCTAACTTGTTTTGACTGTCCCAAATATTGTTCCAACACATCAAATCTATTGAAACAATAGTAATGGAAGAGTTTGGGCCTAATTGTGAGGTCCGGTTGCGAAAAAGTCACAAGTTATAGGCTACGGAATGTAACACACAAACTGAGTCCAATTTGAGACGTTGACGCACAGATGGAGCTAACTTGTTTCGACTGTCACGAATCTTGTTCCACCACTTCAAATGTGATGAAACAATAGTAATGGAAGAGTTTGAGTCCAATTACGAGGTCCGGTTGCAAAAAAGTCACAAGTTATAGGGTTCGGAACGTAACACACAAACTGAGTCCAATTTGAGACGTTGACGAACGGATGGAGCTAACTTATTTTGACTGTCCCGAATCTTGTTTCAACACTTCAAATGTGTTGAAACAATAGTAATAGAAGAGTTTGAGTCCAATCACGAGGTCCGGTTGCGAAAAAGTCACAAGTTATAGACTTCGGAATGCAACACAGAAACTGAGTCCAATTTGAGACATTGACGTACGGATGGAGCTAACTTGTTTCGACTGTCCCAAATATTGTTCCCACACTTCAAATCTGTTGAAACAATAGTAATGGAAGAGTTTGAGTCTAATTATGAGGTCCGGTTGCGAAAAAGTCACAAGTTATAGGCTTCGGAATGTAACACAGAAACTGAGTCCAATTTGAGACTTTGACGAACGGATGGAGCTAACTTGTTTCGACTGTCCCGAATCTTGTTCAACACTTCAAATATGTTGAAACAATCGTAATGGAAGAGTATGAGTCTAATTATGAGGTCCGGTTGCAAAAAAGTCACAAGTTATAGGCTTCGGAATGTAACTCACAAACTGAGTCCAATTTGAGACGTTGACGAACGGATGGAGCTAACTAGTTTCGACCGTCCGAATCTTGTTCCAACACATCAAATGTGTTGAAATAATAGTAATACAAGAGTTTGAGTCCAATTACGAGTTCCGGTAGCGAAAAAGTCACAAGTTATAGGCTTCGGAATGTAACACACAAACTGAGTCCAATTTGAGACGTTGACGCACGGATGGAGCTAACTTGTTTCGACTGTCACGAATCTTGTTCCACCACTTCAAATGTGATGAAACAATAGTAATGGAAGAGTTCGAGTCCAATTACGAGCTCTGGTTGCGAAAAAGTAACAAGTTATAGGGTTCGGAACGTAACACACAAACTGAGTCCAATTTGAGACGTTGACGAACGGATGGAGCTAACTTGTTTCGACCGTCCCGAATCTTGTTCCAACACATCAAATGTGTTGAAATAATAGTAATACAAGAGTTTGAGTCCAATTATGAGGTCCGATTGCGAAAAAGTCACATGTTATTGGCTTCGGAATGTAACACACAAACTATGTCCAATTTGAGATGTTGACGCACGGATGGAGCTAACTTGTTTTGCCTGTCCCGAATCATGTTCCAATACTTCAAATGTGTTGAAATAATAATAATGGAAGAGTTTGAGTAAAATTACGAGGTCTGATTGCGATAAAGTCACAAGTTATAGGATTCAGAATGTTACATGCAAATTGAGTCGAATTTGAGACATTGATGCACGGATGGAGCTAACTTGTTTCGACTGTCCCAAATCTTATTCCAACACTTCAAATCTGTTGAAACAATAGTAATAGAAGAGTTTGAGTCCAATTACGAGGTCCGGTCGCGAAAAAGTCACAAGTTATAGGCTTAGGAATGTAACACACAAACTGAGTCCAATTTGAGACGTTGACGCACGGATGGAGCTAACTTGTTTCGACCGTCCCGAATCTTGTTCCAACACATCAAATGTGTTGAAACAATAGTAATAGAAGAGTTTGAGTCCAATTACGAGGTCCGGTTGCGAAAAAGTCACAAGTTATAGGCTTCGGAATGCAACACAGAAACTGAGTCTAATTTGAGACGTTGACGTACGGATGGAGCTAACTTGTTTCGACTGTCCCAAATATTGTTCCAACACTTCAAATCTGTTAAAACAATAGTAATGGAAGAGTTTGAGTCTAATTATGAGGTCCGGTTGCGAAAAAGTCACAAGTTATAGGCTTCGGAATGTAACACAGAAACTGAGTCCAATTTGAGACGTTGACGAACGGATGGAGCTAACTTGTTTCGACTGTCACGAATCTTGTTCCAACACTTCAAATATGTTGAAACAATAGTAATGGAAGAGTATGAGTCTAATTATGAGGTCCGGTTGCAAAAAAGTCACAAGTTATAGGCTTCGGAATGTAACTCACAAACTGAGTCCAATTTGAGACGTTGACGAACGGATGGAGCTAACTAGTTTCGACCATCCCGAATCTTGTTCCAACACATCAAATGTGTTGAAATAATAGTAATACAAGAGTTTGAGTCCAATTACGAGGTCCGGTTGCGAAAAAGTCACAAGTTATAGCCTTCGGAATGTAACACACAAACTGAGTCCAATTTGAGACGTTGACGCACGGATGGAGCTAACTTGTTTCGACTGTCACGAATCTTGTTCCACCACTTCAAATGTGATGAAACAATAGTAATGGGAGAGTTCGAGTCCAATTACGAGCTCCTGTTGCGAAAAAGTCACAAGTTATAGGGTTCGGAACGTAACACACAAACTGAGTCCAATTTGAGACGTTGACGAACGGATGGAGCTAACTTGTTTCGACCGTCCCGAATCTTGTTCCAACACATCAAATGTGATGAAATAATAGTAATACAAGAGTTTGACTCCAATTACGAGGTTCGGTTGCGAAAAAGTCACAAGTTATTGGCTTCGGAATGTAACACACAAACTATGTCCAATTTGAGATGTTGACTCACGTATGGAGCTAACTTGTTTTGCCTGTCCCGAATCATGTTCCAATATTTCAAATGTGTTGAAACAATAATAATGGAAGAGTTTGAGTAAAATTACGAGGTCTGATTGCGACAAAGTCATAAGTTATAGGCTTCGGAATGTTACACACAAATTGAGTCGAATTTGAGACGTTGATGCACGGATGGAGCTAACTTGTTTCGACTGTCCCAAATCTTATTCCAACACTTCAAATCTGTTGAAACAATAGTAATAGAAGAGTTTGAGTCCAATTACGAGGTCCGGTTGCGAAAAAGTCACAAGTTATAGACTTAGGAATGTAACACACAAACTGAGTCCAATTTGAGACGTTGACGCACGGATGGAGCTAACTTGTTTCGACCGTCCCGAATCTTGTTCCAACACATCAAATGTGTTGAAACAATAGTAATAGAAGAGTTTGAGTCCAATTACGAGGTCCGGTTGCGAAAAAGTCACAAATTATAGGCTTCGGAATGTAACACAGAAACTGGGTCTAATTTGAGACGTTGACGTACGGATGGAGCTAACTTGTTTCGACTGTCCCAAATATTGTTCCAACACTTCAAATCTGTTAAAACAATAGTAATGGAAGAGTTTGAGTCTAATTATGAGGTCCGGTTGCGAAAAAGTCACAAGTTACAGGCTTCGAAATGTAACACCGAAACTGAGTCCAATTTGAGACGTTGACGAACGGATGGAGCTAACTTGTTTCGACTGTCCCGAATCTTGTTCCAACACTTCAAATATGTTGAAACAATAGTAATGGACGAGTATGAGTCTTATTATGAGGTCCGGTTGCAAAAAAGTCACAAGTTATAGGCTTCGGAATGTAACACACAAACTGAGTCCAATTTGAGACGTTGACGAACGGATGGAGCTAACTAGTTTCGACGGTCCCGAATCTTGTTCCAACACATCAAATGTGTTGAAATAATAGTAATACAAGAGTCTGAGTCCAATTACGAGGTCCGGTTGCGAAAAAGTCACAAGTTATAGGCTTAGGAATGTAACACACAAACTGAGTCCAATTTGAGACTTTGACGCACGGATGGAGCTAACTTGTTTTTGACTGTCCCAAATATTGTTCCAACACATCAAATCTATTGAAACAATAGTAATGGAAGAGTTTGGGCCTAATTGTGAGGTCCGGTTGCGAAAAAGTCACAAGTTATAGGCTACGGAATGTAACACACAAACTGAGTCCAATTTGAGACGTTGACGCACAGATGGAGCTAACTTGTTTCGACTGTCACGAATCTTGTTCCACCACTTCAAATGTGATGAAACAATAGTAATGGAAGAGTTTGAGTCCAATTACGAGGTCCGGTTGCAAAAAAGTCCCAAGTTATAGGGTTCGGAACGTAACACACAAACTGAGTCCAATTTGAGACGTTGACGAACGGATGGAGCTAACTTATTTTGACTGTCACGAATCTTGTTTCAACACTTCAAATGTGTTGAAACAATAGTAATAGAAGAGTTTGAGTCCAATCACGAGGTCCGGTTGCGAAAAAGTCACAAGTTATAGACTTCGGAATGCAACACAGAAACTGAGTCCAATTTGAGACATTGACGTACGGATGGAGCTAACTTGTTTCGACTGTCCCAAATATTGTTCCCACACTTCAAATCTGTTGAAACAATAGTAATGGAAGAGTTTGAGTCTAATTATGAGGTCCGGTTGCGAAAAAGTCACAAGTTATAGGCTTCGGAATGTAACACAGAAACTGAGTCCAATTTGAGACTTTGACGAACGGATGGAGCTAACTTGTTTCGACTGTCCCGAATCTTGTTCCAACACTTCAAATATGTTGAAACAATTGTAATGGAAGAGTATGAGTCTAATTATGAGGTCCGGTTGCAAAAAAGTCACAAGTTATAGGCTTCGGAATGTAACTCACAAACTGAGTCCAATTTGAGACGTTGACGAACGGATGGAGCTAACTTGTTTCGACCGTCCCGAATCTTGTTCCAACACATCAAATGTGATGAAATAATAGTAATACAAGAGTTTGAGTCCAATTACGAGGTTCGGTTGCGAAAAAGTTACAAGTTATTGGCTTCGGAATGTAACACACAAACTATGTCCAATTTGAGATGTTGACTCACGTATGGAGCTAACTTGTTTTGCCTGTCCCGAATCATGTTCCAATATTTCAAATGTGTTGAAACAATAATAATGGAAGAGTTTGAGTAAAATTACGAGGTCTGATTGCGACAAAGTCATAAGTTATAGGCTTCGGAATGTTACACACAAATTGAGTCGAATTTGAGACGTTGATGCACGGATGGAGCTAACTTGTTTCGACTGTCCCAAATCTTATTCCAACACTTCAAATCTGTTGAAACAATAGTATTAGAAGAGTTTGAGTCCAATTACGAGGTCCGGTTGCGAAAAAGTCACAAGTTATAGGCGAATGTAACACACAAACTGAGTCCAATTTGAGACGTGACGCACGGATGGAGCTAACTTGTTTCGAACCGTCCCGAATTTTGTTCCAACACATCAAATGTGTTGAAACAATAGTAATAGAAGAGTTTGAGTCCAATTACGAGGTCCGGTTGCGAAAAAGTCACAAATTATAGGCTTCGGAATGTAACACAGAAACTGGGTCTAATTTGAGACGTTGAGTACGGATGGAGCTAACTTGTTTCGACTGTCCCAAATATTGTTCCAACACTTCAAATCTGTTAAAACAATAGTAATGGAAGAGTTTGAGTCTAATTATGAGGTCCGGTTGCGAAAAAGTCACAAGGTACAGGCTTCGGAATGTAACACCGAAACTGAGTCCAATTTGAGACGTTGACGAACGGATGGAGCTAACTTGTTTCGACTGTCCCGAATCTTGTTCCAACACTTCAAATATCCTTGAACAATAGTAATGGAAGAGTATGTGTCTAATTATGAGGTCCGGTTGCAAAAAAGTCACAAGTTATTAGGCTTCGGAATGTAACACACAAACTGAGTCCAATTTGAGACGTTGACGAACGGATGGAGCTAACTAGTTTCGACGGTCCCGAATCTTGTTCCAACACATCAAATGTGTTGAAATAACAGTAATACAAGAGTCTGAGTCCAATTACGAGGTCCGGTTGCGAAAAAAGTCACAAGTTATAGGCTTAGGAATGTAACACACAAACTGAGTCCAATTTGAGACTTTGACGCACGGATGGAGCTAACTTGTTTTGACTGTCCCAAATATTGTTCCAACACATCAAATCTATTGAAACATAGTAATGGAAGAGTTTGGGCCTAATTGTGAGGTCCGGTTGCGAAAAAGTCAAAGTTATAGGCTACGGAATGTAACACACAAACTGAGTCCAATTTGAGACGTTGACGGCACAGATGGAGCTAACTTGTTTCGACTGTCACCGAATCTTGTTCCACCACTTCAAATGTGATGAAACAATAGTAATGGAAGAGTTTGAGTCCAATTACGAGGTCCGGTTGCAAAAAAGTCACAAGTTATAGGGTTCGGAACGTAACACACAAACTGAGTCCAATTTGAGACGTTGAACGAACGGATGGAGCTACTTATTTTGACTGTCCCCGAATCTTGTTTCACAACACTTCAAATGTGTTGAAACATGTAATAGAAGAGTATGAGTCCAATCACGAGGTCCGGTTGCGAAAAAGTCACAAGTTATAGACTTCGGAATGCAACACAGAAACTGAGTCCAATTTGAGACATTGACGTACGGATGGAGCTAACTTGTTTCGACTGTCCCAATATTGTTCCCACACTTCAAATCTGTTTGAAACAATAGTAATGGAAGAGTTTGAGTCTAATTATGAGGTCCGGTTGCGAAAAAGTCACAAGTTATAGGCTTCGGAATGTAACACAGAAACTGAGTCCAATTTGAGACTTTGACGAACGATGGAGCTAACTTGTTTCGACTGTCCCGAATCTTGTTCCAACACTTCAAATATGTTGAAACAATTGTAATGGAAGAGTATGAGTCTAATTATGAGGTCCGGTTGCAAAAAAGTCACAAGTTATAGGCTTCGGAATGTAACTCACAAACTGAGTCCAATTTGAGACGTTGACGAACGGATGGAGCTAACTAGTTTCGACCGTCCCGAATCTTGTTCCAACACATCAAATGTGTTTGAAATAATAGTAATACAAGTTTGAGTCCAATTACGAGTTCCGGTAGCGAAAAAGTCACAAGTTATAGGCTTCGGAATGTAACACACAAACTGAGTCCAATTTGAGACGTTGACGCACGGATGGAGCTAACTTGTTTCGACTGTCACGAATCTTGTTCCACCACTTCAAATGTGATGAAACAATAGTAATGGAAGAGTTCGAGTCCAATTATGAGCTCTGGTTGCGAAAAAGTAACAAGTTATAGGGTTCGGAACGTAACACACAAACTGAGTCCAATTTGAGACGTTGACGAACGGATGGAGCTAACTTGTTTCGACCGTCCCGAATCTTGTTCCAACACATCAAATGTGTTGAAATAATAGTAATACAAGAGTTTGAGTCCAATTATGAGGTCCGATTGCGAAAAAGTCACATGTTATTGGCTTCGAATGTAACACACAAACTATGTCCAATTTGAGATGTTGACGCACGGATGGAGCTAACTTGTTTTGCCTGTCCCGAATCATGTTCCAATACTTCAAATGTGTTGAAATAATAATAATGGAAGAGTTTGAGTAAAATTACGAGGTCTGATTGCGATAAAGTCACAAGTTATAGGATTCGGAATGTTACATGCAAATTGAGTCGAATTTGAGACATTGATGCACGGATGGAGCTAACTTGTTTCGACTGTCCCAAATCTTATTCCAACACTTCAAATCTGTTGAAACAATAGTAATAGAAGAGTTTGAGTCCAATTACGAGGTCCGGTCGCGAAAAAGTCACAAGTTATAGGCTTAGGAATGTAACACACAAACTGAGTCCAATTTGAGACGTTGACGCACGATGGAGCTAACTTGTTTCGACCGTCCCGAATCTTGTTCCAACACATCAAATGTGTTGAAACAATAGTAATAGAAGAGTTTGAGTCCAATTACGAGGTCCGGTTGCGAAAAAGTCACAAGTTATAGGCTTCGGAATGCAACACAGAAACTGAGTCCTAATTTGAGACGTTGACGTACGATGGAGCTAACTTGTTTCGACTGTCCCAAATATTGTTCCAACACTTCAAATCTGTTAAAACAATAGTAATGGAAGAGTTTTGAGTCTAATTATGAGGTCCGGTTGCGAAAAAGTCACAAGTTATAGGCTTCGGAATGTAACACAGAAACTGAGTCCAATTTGAGACGTTGACGAACGGATGGAGCTAACTTGTTTCGACTGTCACGAATCTTGTTCCAACACTTCAAATAGTTTGAAACAATAGTAATGGAAGAGTATGAGTCTAATTATGAGGTCCGGTTGCAAAAAAGTCACAAGTTATAGGCTTCGGAATGTAACTCACAAACTGAGTCCAATTTGAGACGTTGACGAACGGATGGAGCTAACTAGTTTTTCGACCATCCCGAATCTTGTTCCAACACATCAAATGTGTTGAAATAATAGTAATACAAGAGTTTGAGTCCAATTACGAGGTCCGGTTGCGAAAAAGTCACAAGTTATAGCCTTCGGAATGTAACACACAAACTGAGTCCAATTTGAGACGTTGACGCACGGATGGAGCTAACTTGTTTCGACTGTCACGAATCTTGTTCCACCACTTCAAATGTGATGAAACAATAGTAATGGAAGAGTTCGAGTCCAATTACGAGCTCCTGTTGCGAAAAAGTCACAAGTTATAGGGTTCGGAACGTAACACACAAACTGAGTCCAATTTGAGACGTTGACGAACGGATGGAGCTAACTTGTTTCGACCGTCCCGAATCTTGTTCCAACACATCAAATGTGATGAAATAATAGTAATACAAGAGTTTGAGTCCAATTACGAGGTTCGGTTGCGAAAAAGTCACAAGTTATTGGCTTCGGAATGTAACACACAAACTATGTCCAATTTGAGATGTTGACTCACGTATGGAGCTAACTTGTTTTGCCTGTCCCGAATCATGTTCCAATATTTCAAATGTGTTGAAACAATAATAATGGAAGAGTTTGAGTAAAATTACGAGGTCTGATTGCGACAAAGTCATAAGTTATAGGCTTCGGAATGTTACACACAAATTGAGTCGAATTTGAGACGTTGATGCACGGATGGAGCTAACTTGTTTCGACTGTCCCAAATCTTATTCCAACACTTCAAATCTGTTGAAACAATAGTAATAGAAGAGTTTGAGTCCAATTACGAGGTCCGGTTGCGAAAAAGTCACAAGTTATAGACTTAGGAATGTAACACACAAACTGAGTCCAATTTGAGACGTTGACGCACGGATGGAGCTAACTTGTTTCGACCGTCCCGAATCTTGTTCCAACACATCAAATGTGTTGAAACAATAGTAATAGAAGAGTTTGAGTCCAATTACGAGGTCCGGTTGCGAAAAAGTCACAAATTATAGGCTTCGGAATGTAACACAGAAACTGGGTCCAATTTGAGACGTTGACGTACGGATGGAGCTAACTTGTTTCGACTGTCCCAAATATTTTCCAACACTTCAAATCTGTTAAAACAATAGTAATGGAAGAGTTTGAGTCTAATTATGAGGTCCGGTTGCGAAAAAGTCACAAGTTACAGGCTTCGAATGTAACACCGAAACTGAGTCCAATTTGAGACGTTGACGAACGGATGGAGCTAACTTGTTTCGACTGTCCCGAATCTTGTTCCAACACTTCAAATATGTTGAAACAATAGTAATGGACGAGTATGAGTCTTATTATGAGTCCGGTTGCAAAAAGTCACAAGTTATAGGCTTCGGAATGTAACACACAAACTGAGTCCAATTTGAGACGTTGACGAACGGATGGAGCTAACTAGTTTCGACGTCCCGAATCTTGTTCCAACACATCAAATGTGTTGAAATAATAGTAATACAAGAGTCTGAGTCCAATTACGAGGTCCGGTTGCGAAAAGTCACAAGTTATAGGCTTAGGAATGTAACACACAAACTGAGTCCAATTGAGACTTGACGCACGATGGAGCTAACTTGTTTTGACTGTCCCAAATATTGTTCCAACACATCAAATCTATTGAAACAATAGTAATGGAAGAGTTTGGGCCTAATTGTGAGGTCCGGTTGCGAAAAATCACAAGTTATAGGCTACGGAATGTAACACACAAACTGAGTCCAATTTGAGACGTTGACGCACAGATGGAGCTAACTTGTTTCGACTGTCACGAATCTTGTTCCACCACTTCAAATGTGATGAAACAATAGTAATGGAAGAGTTTGAGTCCAATTACGAGGTCCGGTTGCAAAAAAGTCCAAGTTATAGGGTTCGGAACGTAACACACAAACTGAGTCCAATTTGAGACGTTGACGAACGATGGAGCTAACTTATTTGACTGTCACGAATCTTGTTTCAACACTTCAAATGTGTTGAAACAATAGTATAGAAGAGTTTGAGTCCAATCACGAGGTCCGGTTGCGAAAAAGTCACAAGTTATAGACTTCGGAATGCAACACAGAAACTGAGTCCAATTTGAGACATTGACGTACGGATGGAGCTAACTTGTTTCGACTGTCCCAAATATTGTTCCCACACTTCAAATCTGTTGAAACAATAGTAATGGAAGAGTTTGAGTCTAATTATGAGGTCCGGTTGCGAAAAAGTCACAAGTTATAGGCTTCGGAATGTAACACAGAAACTGAGTCCAATTTGAGACTTGACGAACGGATGGAGCTAACTTGTTTCGACTGTCCCGAATCTTGTTCCAACACTTCAAATATGTTGAAACAATAGTAATGGAAGAGTATGAGTCTAATTATGAGGTCCGGTTGCAAAAAAGTCACAAGTTATAGGCTTCGGAATGTAACTCACAAACTGAGTCCAATTTGAGACGTTGACGAACGGATGGAGCTAACTTGTTTCGACCGTCCCGAATCTTGTTCCAACACATCAAATGTGTTGAAATAATAGTAATACAAGAGTTTGAGTCCAATTACGAGGTTCGGTTGCGAAAAAGTCACAAGTTATTGGCTTCGGAATGTAACACACAAACTATGTCCAATTTGAGACGTTGACTCACGGATGGAGCTAACTTGTTTTGACTGTCCCGAATCATGTTCCAATATCAAATGTGTTGAAACAATAGTAATGGAAGAGTTTGAGTAAATTACGAGGTCTGGTTGCGAAAAAGTCACAAGTTATAGGCTTCGGAATGTAACACACAAATGAGTCCAATTTGAGACGTTGAGCACGATGGAGCTAACTTGTTTCGACTGTCCCAATCTTATTCCAACACTTCAAATGTGTTGAAACAATAGTATTAGAAGAGTTTGAGTCCAATTACGAGGTCCGGTTGCGAAAAAGTCACAAGTTATAGGCTTCGGAATGTAACACACAAACTGAGTCCAATTTGAGACGTTGACGCACGGATGGAGCTAACTTGTTTCGACCGTCCCGAATCTTGTTCCAACACATCAAATGTGTTGAAACAATAGTAATAGAAGAGTTTGAGTCCAATCACGAGGTCCGGTTGCGAAAAAGTCACAAGTTATAGACTTCGGAATGTAACACAGAAACTGAGTCCAATTTGAGACATTGACGTACGGATGGAGCTAACTTGTTTCGACTGTCCCAAATATTGTTCCCACACTTCAAATCTGTTGAAACAATAGTAATGGAAGAGTTTGAGTCTAATTATGAGGTCCGGTTGCGAAAAAGTCACAAGTTATAGGCTTCGGAATGTAACACAGAAACTGAGTCCAATTTGAGACTTGACGAACGGATGGAGCTAACTTGTTTCGACTGTCCCGAATCTTGTTCCAACACTTCAAATATGTTGAAACAATAGTAATGGAAGAGTATGAGTCCAATTATGAGGTCCGGTTGCAAAAAAGTCACAAGTTATAGGCTTCGGAATGTAACACACAAACTGAGTCCAATTTGAGACGTTGACGAACGGATGGAGCTAACTAGTTTCGACTGTCCCGAATCTTGTTCCAACACATCAAATGTGTTGAAAATAGTAATACAAAGTTTGAGTCCAATTACGAGTCCGGTCGAAAAAGTCACAAGTTATAGGCTTCGGAATGTAACACACAAACTGAGTCCAATTTGAGACGTTGACGCACGGATGGAGCTAACTTGTTTCGACTGTCACGAATCTTGTTCCACCACTTCAAATGTGATGAAACAATAGTAATGGAAGAGTTCGAGTCCAATTACGAGGTCTGGTTGCGAAAAAGTCACAAGTTATAGGGTTCGGAACGTAACACAAACTGAGTCCAATTTGAGACGTTGACGAACGGATGGAGCTAACTTTTTTCGACCGTCCCGAATCTTGTTCCAACACATCAAATGTGTTGAAATAATAGTAATACAAGAGTTTGAGTCCAATTATGAGGTCCGATTGCGAAAAAGTCACATGTTATTGGCTTCGGAATGTAACACACAAACTAGTCCAATTTGAGACGTTGACGCACGGATGGAGCTAACTTGTTTTGCCTGTCCCAATCATGTTCCAATACTTCAAATGTGTTGAAATAATAATAATGGAAGAGTTTGAGTAAAATTACGAGGTCTGATTGCGATAAAGTCACAAGTTATAGGATTCGGAATGTACACAAATTGAGTCCAATTTGAGACGTTGATGCACGGATGGAGCTAACTTGTTTCGACTGTCCCAAATCTTGTTCCAACACTTCAAATCTGTTGAAACAATAGTAATAGAAGAGTTTGAGTCCAATTACGAGTCCGGTCGCGAAAAAGTCACAAGTTATAGGCTTAGGAATGTAACACACAAACTGAGTCCAATTTGAGACGTTGACGCACGGATGGAGCTAACTTGTTTCGACCGTCCCGAATCTTGTTCCAACACATCAAATGTGTTGAAACAATAGTAATAGAAGAGTTTGAGTCCAATTACGAGGTCCGGTTGCGAAAAGTCACAAGTTATAGGCTTCGGAATGCAACACAGAAACTGAGTCTAATTTGAGACGTTGACGTACGGATGGAGCTAACTTGTTTCGACTGTCCCAAATATTGTTCCAACACTTCAAATCTGTTAAAACAATAGTAATGGAAGAGTTTGAGTCTAATTATGAGGTCCGGTTGCGAAAAAGTCACAAGTTATAGGCTTCGGAATGTAACACAGAAACTGAGTCCAATTTGAGACGTTGACGAACGGATGGAGCTAACTTGTTTCGACTGTCACGAATCTTGTTCCAACACTTCAAATGTTGAAACAATAGTAATGGAAGAGTATGAGTCTAATTATGAGGTCCGGTTGCAAAAAAGTCACAAGTTATAGGCTTCGGAATGTAACTCACAAACTGAGTCCAATTTGAGACGTTGACGAACGGATGGAGCTAACTAGTTTCGACCATCCCGAATCTTGTTCCAACACATCAAATGTGTTGAAATAATAGTAATACAAGAGTTTGAGTCCAATTACGAGGTCCGGTTGCGAAAAAGTCACAAGTTATAGCCTTCGGAATGTAACACACAAACTGAGTCCAATTTGAGACGTTGACGCACGGATGGAGCTAACTTGTTTCGACTGTCACGAATCTTGTTCCACCACTTCAAATGTGATGAAACAATAGTAATGGAAGAGTTCGAGTCCAATTACGAGCTCCTGTTGCGAAAAAGTCACAAGTTATAGGGTTCGGAATGTAACACACAAACTGAGTCCAATTTGAGACGTTGACGAACGGATGGAGCTAACTTGTTTCGACCGTCCCGAATCTTGTTCCAACACATCAAATGTGATGAAATAATAGTAATACAAGAGTTTGAGTCCAATTACGAGGTTCGGTTGCGAAAAAGTCACAAGTTATTGGCTTCGGAATGTAACACACAAACTATGTCCAATTTGAGATTGACTCACGTATGGAGCTAACTTGTTTTGCCTGTCCCGAATCATGTTCCAATATTTCAAATGTGTTGAAACAATAATAATGGAAGAGTTTGAGTAAAATTACGAGGTCTGATTGCGACAAAGTCAAAGTTATAGGCTTCGGAATGTACACACACTGAGTCGAATTTGAGACGTTGATGCACGGATGGAGCTAACTTGTTTCGACTGTCCCAAATCTTATTCCAACACTTCAAATCTGTTGAAACAATAGTATTAGAAGAGTTTGAGTCCAATTACGAGGTCCGGTTGCGAAAAAGTCACAAGTTATAGGCTTAGGAATGTAACACACAAACTGAGTCCAATTTGAGACGTTGACGCACGGATGAGCTAACTTGTTTCGACCGTCCCGAATCTTGTTCCAACACATCAAATGTGTTGAAACAATAGTAATAGAAGAGTTTGAGTCCAATTACGAGGTCCGGTTGCGAAAAAGTCACAAATTATAGGCTTCGGAATGTAACACAGAAACTGGGTCTAATTGAGACGTTGACGTACGGATGGAGCTAACTTGTTTCGACTGTCCCAAATATTGTTCCAACACTTCAAATCTGTTAAAACAATAGTAATGGAAGAGTTTGAGTCTAATTAAGAGGTCCGGTTGCGAAAAAGTCACAAGTTACAGGCTTCGAATGTAACACCGAAACTGAGTCCAATTTGAGACGTTGACGAACGGATGGAGCTAACTTGTTTCGACTGTCCCGAATCTTGTTCCAACACTTCAAATATGTTGAAACAATAGTAATGGAAGAGTATGAGTCTTATTATGAGGTCCGGTTGCAAAAAAGTCACAAGTTATAGGCTTCGGAATGTAACACACAAACTGAGTCCGATTTGAGACGTTGACGAACGGATGGAGCTAACTAGTTCGACGGTCCCGAATCTTGTTCCAACACATCAAATGTGTTGAAATAATAGTAATACAAGAGTCTGAGTCCAATTACGAGGTCCGGTTGCGAAAAGTCACAAGTTATAGGCTTAGGAATGTAACACACAAACTGAGTCCAATTTGAGACTTTGACGCACGGATGGAGCTAACTTGTTTTGACTGTCCCAAATATTGTTCCAACACATCAAATCTATTGAAACAATAGTAATGGAAGAGTTTGGGCCTAATTGTGAGGTCCGGTTGCGAAAAAGTCACAAGTTATAGGCTACGGAATGTAACACACAAACTGAGTCCAATTTGAGACGTTGACGCACAGATGGAGCTAACTTGTTTCGACTGTCACGAATCTTGTTCCACCACTTCAAATGTGATGAAACAATAGTAATGGAAGAGTTTGAGTCCAATTACGAGGTCCGGTTGCAAAAAAGTCACAAGTTATAGGGTTCGGAACGTAACACAACAAACTGAGTCCAATTTGAGACGTTGACGAACGTGGAGCTAACTTATTTGACTGTCACGAATCTTGTTTCAACACTTCAAATGTGTTGAAACAATAGTAATAGAAGAGTTTGAGTCCAATCACGAGGTCCGGTTGCGAAAAAGTCACAAGTTATAGACTTCGGAATGCAACACAGAAACTGAGTCCAATATGAGACATTGACGTACTGATGGAGCTAACTTGTTTCGACTGTCCCAAATATTGTCCCACACTTCAAATCTGTTGAAACAATAGTAATGGAAGAGTTTGAGTCTAATTATGAGTCCGTTGCGAAAAAGTCACAAGTTATAGGCTCGGAATGTAACACAGAAACTGAGTCCAATTTGAGACTTTGACGAACGATGGAGCTAACTGTGTTTCGACTGTCCCGAATCTTGTTCCAACACTTCAAATATGTTGAAACAATTGTAATGGAGAGTATGAGTCTAATTATAGGTCCGGTTGCAAAAAAGTCACATGTTATAGGCTTCGGAATGTAACTCACAAACTGAGTCCAATTTGAGACGTTGACGAACGGATGGAGCTAACTAGTTTCGACCGTCCGAATCTTGTTCCAACACATCAAATGTGTTGAAAATAATAGTAATACAAGAGTTTGAGTCCAATTACGAGGTTCGGTTGCGAAAAAGTCACAGTTATTAGCTTCGGAATGTAACACACAAACTGATGTCCAATTTGAGACGTTGACTGCACGTATGGAGCTAACTTGGTTTCGACTGTCACGAATCTTGTTCACCAATTTCAAATGTGTTGAAACAATAAGTAATGGAAGAGTTCGAGTAAAATTACGAGGTCCTGTTGCAAAAAGTCACAAGTTATAGGTTCGAACGTAACACACAAACTGAGTCCAATTTGAGACGTTGACGAACGGATGGAGCTAACTTGTGTTCGACCGTCCCGAATCTTGTTCCAACACATCAAAGTGTAGGAAATAATAGGTAATACAAGAGTTTGAGTCCAATTACGAGGTTCGGGTTTGCGAAAAAGTCACAAGTTATTGGCTTCGGAATGTAACACACAAACTATGTCCAATTTGAGATGTTGACTCAACGTATGGAGCTAACTTGTTTTGCCTGTCCCGAATCATGTTCCAATATTTCAAATGTGTTGAAACAATAATAATGGAAGAGTTGAGTAAAATTACGAGGTCTGATTGCGACAAAGTCATAAGTTATAGGCTTCGGAATGTGTACAACACAAATTGAGTCGAATTTGAGACGTTGATGCACGATGGAGCTACTGTTTCGACTGTCCCAAATCTTATTCCAACACTTCAAATCTGTGAAACAATAGTATTAAGAAGAGTTTGAGTCCAATACGAGGGTCCGGTTGCGAAAAAGTCACAAGTTATAGGCTAGGATGTTACACACAAACTGAGTCCAATTTGAGACGTTGACGCACGGATGGAGCTAACTGGTTCGACCGTCCCGAATTCTTGTTTCCAACACATCAAATGTTTGAAACAATAGTAATATGAAGAGTTTGAGTCCAATTACGAGGTCCGGTTGCGAAAAAAGTCACAAGTTATAGGCTTTCGAAATTGTACACCAGAAACTGAGTCTAATTTGAGACGTTGACGTACGGATGGAGCTAACTTGTTTCGACTGTCCCCAATATTGTTCCAACACTTCAAATCTGTTTAAAAAATAGTAATGGAAGAGTTTGAGTCTATTATGAGGTCCGGTTGCGAAGAAAGTCACAAGTATAGGCTTCGGAATGTAACACACGAAACTGAGTCCAATTGAGACGTTGACGACGGATGGAGCTAACTTTTTGACTGTCCCGCATCCTTGATTCCAACACTTCAAATATATTGAAACAATAGTAATGGAAGAGTTTGTGTCTAATTATGAGGTCCGGTTGCGAAAAAGTCACAAGTTATAGGCTTCGGAATGTAACACACAAACTGAGTCCAATTTGAGACGTTGACGCACAGGATGGAGCTAACTTGTTTCGACTGTCCGAATCTTGTTCCACCACTTCAAATGTGTTGAAACAATAGTAATAGAAGAGTTTGAGTCCAATTACGAGGTCCGGTTGCGAAAAAAAGTCACAAGTTATAGCTTCGGAATGTAACACACAAACTGAGTCCAATTTGAGACGTTGACGCACGGATGGAGCTAACTTGTTTCGACTGTCACGAATCTTGTTCCACCACTTCAAATGTGATGAAACAATAGTAATGGAAGAGTTTGAGTCCAATTACGAGCTCCTGGTTGCGAAAAAGTCACAAGTTATAGGGTTCGGAATGTAACACACAAACTGAGTCCAATTTGAGACGTTGACGAACGGATGGAGCTAACTTGTTTCGACCGTCCCGAATCTTGTTCCAACACATCAAATGTGATGAAATAATAGTAATAAAGAGTTTGAGTCCAATTACGAGGTTCGGTTGCGAAAAAGTCACAAGTTATTGGCTTCGGAATGTAACACACAAACTATGTCCAATTTGAGATGTTGACTCACGGATGGAGCTAACTTGTTTCGCCTGTCCCGAATCTGTTCCAATATTTCAAATGTGTTGAAACAATAATAATGGAAGAGTTTGAGTAATTACGAGGTCTGATTGCGAAAAGTCAAAGTTATAGGCTTCGGAATGTTAACACAAATGAGTCGAATTTGAGACGTTGATGCACGGATGGAGCTAACTTGTTTCGACTGTCCCAAATCTTATTCCAACACTTCAAATGTGTTGAAACAATAGTAATAGAAGAGTTTGAGTCCAATTACGAGGTCCGGTTGCGAAAAAGTCACAAGTTATAGGCTTCGGAATGTACACACAAACTGAGTCCAATTTGAGACGTTGACGCACGGATGGAGCTAACTTGTTTCGACCGTCCCGAATCTTGTTCCAACACATCAAATGTGTTGAAACAATAGTAATAGAAGAGTTTGAGTCCAATTACGAGGTCCGGTTGCGAAAAAGTCACAAGTTATAGGCTTCGGAATGTAACACAGAAACTGGTCCAATTTGAGACGTTGACGACGGATGGAGCTAACTTGTTTCGACTGTCCCAATCTTGTTCCAACACTTCAAATGTGTTAAACAATAGTAATGGAAGAGTTTAGTCTAATTATGAGGTCCGTTGCGAAAAATCAAATTTATAGGACGGCTTCGGAATGTAACACCAAACTGAGTCCAATTTGAGACGTTGACGAACGGATGGAGCTAACTTGTTTCGACTGTCCCGAATCTTGTTCCAACACTCAAATATGTGAAACAATAGTAATGGAAGAGTTTGTCCAATTACGAGGTCCGGTTGCGAAAAAGTCACAAGTTATAGGCTTCGGAATGTAACACACAAACTGAGTCCAATTTGAGACGTTGACGAACGGATGGAGCTAACTTTTTTCGACGGTCCCGAATCTTGTTCCAACACATCAAATGTGTTGAAATAATAGTAATACAAGAGTTGAGTCCAATTATCAGGTCCGTTTGCGAAAAAGTCACAAGTTATAGGCTTAGGAATGTAACACACAAACTTAGTCCAATTTGAGACTTTGACGCACGGATGGAGCTAACTTGTTTTGACCTGTCCCGAATCTTGTTCCAACACATCAAATTGATGAAACAATAGTAATAGAAGAGTTTGAGTCCAATTGAGGTCCGGTTGCGAAAAAGTCACAAGTTATAGGCTTCGGAATGTAACACACAAACTGAGTCCAATTTGAGACGTTGACGCACGATGGAGCTAACTTGTTTCGACTGTCCCGAATCTTGTTCCAACCATTCAAATGTGTTGAAACAATAGTAATGAAGAGTTTGAGTCCAATTACGAGGTCCGGTTGCGAAAAAGTCACAAGTTATAGGCTTCGGAATGTAACACACAAACTGAGTCCAATTTGAGACGTTGACGACGGATGGAGCTAACTTTTTTGACTGTCCCGAATCTTGTTCCAACACTTCAAATGTGTTGAAACAATAGTAATGGAAGAGTTTGAGTCCAATTACGAGGTCCGGTTGCGAAAAAGTCACAAGTTATAGGCTTCGGAATGCAACACAGAAACTGAGTCCAATTTGAGACGTTGACGACGGATGGAGCTAACTTGTTTCGACTGTCCCAAATCTTGTTCCAACACTTCAAATCTGTTGAAACAATAGTAATGGAAGAGTTTGAGTCTAATTATGAGGTCCGGTTGCAAAAAAGTCACAAGTTATAGGCTTCGGAATGTAACACACAAACTGAGTCCAATTTGAGACGTTGACGAACGGATGGAGCTAACTTGTTTCGACTGTCCCGAATCTTGTTCCAACACTCAAATGTGTTGAAACAATAGTAATAAGAGTTTGAGTCCAATTACGAGGTCCGGTTGCGAAAAAGTCACAAGTTATAGGCTTCGGAATGTAACCACAAACTGAGTCCAATTTGAGACGTTGACGACGGATGGAGCTAACTTGTTTCGACTGTCCCGAATCTTGTTCCAACACTCAAATGTGTTGAAACAATAGTAATGGAAGAGTTTGAGTCCAATTACGATCCGGTTGCGAAAAAGTCACAAGTTATAGGCTTCGGAATGTAACACACAAACTGAGTCCAATTTGAGACGTTGACGACGGATGGAGCTAACTTGTTTCGACTGTCCCGAATCTTGTTCCACCACTCAAATGTGATGAAACAATAGTAATGGAAGAGTTGAGTCCAATTACGAGGTCGGTTGCGAAAAAGTCACAAGTTATAGGCTTCGGAATGTAACACACAAACTGAGTCCAATTTGAGACGTTGACGAACGGATGGAGCTAACTTGTTTCGACCTCCCGAATCTTGTTCCAACACTCAAATGTGTTGAAATAATAGTAATAAAGTTTGAGTCCAATTACGAGGTCGATTGCGAAAAAGTCACAAGTAGGCTTCGGAATGTAACACACAAACTATGTCCAATTTGAGATTGACGCACGGATGGAGCTAACTTGTTTTGACTGTCCCGAATCATGTTCCAATACTTCAAATGTGTTGAAACAATAATAATGGAAGAGTTTGAGTAATTACGAGGTCCGATTGCGAAAAGTCACAAGTTATAGGCTTCGGAATGTACACACAATTGAGTCCAATTTGAGACGTTTGACGCACGGATGGAGCTAACTTGTTTCGACTGTCCCAATCTTTCCAACACTTCAAATCTGTTGAAACAATAGTAATAAGAGTTTGAGTCCAATTACGAGGTCCGGTCGCGAAAAAGTCACAAGTTATAGGCTTAGGAATGTAACACACAAACTGAGTCCAATTTGAGACGTTGACGCACGGATGGAGCTAACTTGTTTCGACCGTCCCGAATCTTGTTCCAACACATCAAATGTTGAAACAATAGTAATAGAAGAGTTTGAGTCCAATTACGAGGTCCGGTTGCGAAAAAAGTCACAATTATAGGCTTCGGAATGTAACACACGAAACTGTGTCCAATTTGAGACGTTGACGAACGGATGGAGCTAACTTGTTTCGACTGTCCCAAATATTGTTCCAACACTTCAAATCTGTTAAACAATAGTAATGGAAGAGTTTGAGTCTAATTATGAGGTCCGGTTGCGAAAAAGTCACAAGTTATAGGCTTCGGAATGTAACACAGAAACTGAGTCCAATTTGAGACGTTGACGAACGGATGGAGCTAACTTGTTTCGACTGTCACCGAATCTTGTTCCAACACTTCAAATATGTTGAAACAATAGTAATGGAAGAGTAGAGTCTAATTATGAGGTCCGGTTGCAAAAAGTCACAAGTTATAGGCTTCGGAATGTAACTCACAAACTGAGTCCAATTTGAGACGTTGACGAACGGATGGAGCTAACTAGTTTCGACCTCCCGAATCTTGTTCCAACACATCAAATGTGTTGAAATAATAGTAATACAAGAGTTTGAGTCCAATTACGAGGTCCGGTTGCGAAAAAGTCACAAGTTATAGCCTTCGGAATGTAACACACAAACTGAGTCCAATTTGAGACGTTGACGCACGGATGGAGCTAACTTGTTTCGACTGTCACGAATCTTGTTCCACCACTTCAAATGTGATGAAACAATAGTAATGGAAGAGTTCGAGTCCAATTACGAGCTCCTGTTGCGAAAAAGTCACAAGTTATAGGGTTCGGAACGTAACACACAAACTGAGTCCAATTTGAGACGTTGACGACGGATGGAGCTAACTTGTTTCGACCGTCCCGAATCTTGTTCCAACACATCAAATGTGATGAAAAATAGTAATACAAGTTTGAGTCCAATTACGAGGTTCGGTTGCGAAAAGTCACAAGTTATTGGCTTCGGAATGTAACACACAAACTATGTCCAATTTGAGATGTTGACTCACGGATGGAGCTAACTTGTTTTGCTGTCCCAATCATGTTCCAATATTCAAATGTGTTGAAACAATAATAATGAAGAGTTTGAGTAAAATTACGAGGTCTGATTGCGAAAAGTCACAAGTTATAGGCTTCGGAATGTACACACAAATTGAGTCGAATTTGAGACGTTGATGCACGGATGGAGCTAACTTGTTTCGACTGTCCCAAATCTTATTCCAACACTTCAAATCTGTTGAAACAATAGTATAGAAGAGTTTGAGTCCAATTACGAGGTCCGGTTGCGAAAAAGTCACAAGTTATAGGCTTAGGAATGTAACACACAAACTGAGTCCAATTTGAGACGTTGACGCACGGATGGAGCTAACTTGTTTCGACCGTCCCGAATCTTGTTCCAACACATCAAATGTGTTGAAACAATAGTAATAGAAGAGTTTGAGTCCAATTACGAGGTCCGGTTGCGAAAAAGTCACAAGTTATAGGCTTCGGAATGTAACACAGAAACTGGTCCAATTTGAGACGTTGACGACGGATGGAGCTAACTTGTTTCGACTGTCCCAATCTTGTTCCAACACTTCAAATCTGTTAAAACAATAGTAATGGAAGAGTTTGAGTCTAATTATGAGGTCCGGTTGCGAAAAAGTCACAAGTTACAGGCTTCGGAATGTAACACCAAACTGAGTCCAATTTGAGACGTTGACGAACGGATGGAGCTAACTTGTTTCGACTGTCCCGAATCTTGTTCCAACACTTCAAATATTTGAAACAATAGTAATGGAAGAGTAGTCCAATTATGAGGTCCGGTTGCAAAAAGTCACAAGTTATAGGCTTCGGAATGTAACACACAAACTGAGTCCAATTTGAGACGTTGACGAACGGATGGAGCTAACTTGTTTCGACGGTCCCGAATCTTGTTCCAACACATCAAATGTGTTGAAATAATAGTAATAAAGAGTTGAGTCCAATTACGAGGTCCGGTTGCGAAAAAGTCACAAGTTATAGGCTTAGGAATGTAACACACAAACTGAGTCCAATTTGAGACGTTGACGCACGGATGGAGCTAACTTGTTTTGACTGTCCCAATATTGTTCCAACACATCAAATCTATTGAAACAATAGTAATGGAAGAGTTTGGGCCAATTGTGAGGTCCGGTTGCGAAAAAGTCACAAGTTATAGGCTACGGAATGTAACACACAAACTGAGTCCAATTTGAGACGTTGACGCACAGATGGAGCTAACTTGTTTCGACTGTCACGAATCTTGTTCCACACTTCAAATGTGTGAAACAATAGTAATGGAAGAGTTTGAGTCCAATTACGAGGTCCGGTTGCAAAAAGTCACAAGTTATAGGGTTCGGAACGTAACACACAAACTGAGTCCAATTTGAGACGTTGACGAACGGATGGAGCTAACTTATTTTGACTGTCCCGAATCTTGTTCAACACTTCAAATGTGTTGAAACAATAGTAATAGAAGAGTTTGAGTCCAATACGAGGTCCGGTTGCGAAAAAGTCACAAGTTATAGGCTTCGGAATGCAACACAGAAACTGAGTCCAATTTGAGACATTGACGTACGGATGGAGCTAACTTGTTTCGACTGTCCCAATATTGTTCCAACACTTCAAATCTGTTGAAACAATAGTAATGGAAGAGTTGAGTCTAATTATGAGGTCCGGTTGCGAAAAAGTCACAAGTTATAGGCTTCGGAATGTAACACAGAAACTGAGTCCAATTTGAGACTTGACGAACGGATGGAGCTAACTTGTTTCGACTGTCCCGAATCTTGTTCCAACACTTCAAATGTTGAAACAATTGTAATGGAAGAGTATGAGTCTAATTATGAGGTCCGGTTGCAAAAAGTCACAAGTTATAGGCTTCGGAATGTAACTCACAAACTGAGTCCAATTTGAGACGTTGACGAACGGATGGAGCTAACTTTTTCGACCGTCCCGAATCTTGTTCCAACACATCAAATGTGTTGAAATAATAGTAATACAAGAGTTTGAGTCCAATTACGAGTCCGGTTGCGAAAAAGTCACAAGTTATAGGCTTCGGAATGTAACACACAAACTGAGTCCAATTTGAGACGTTGACGCACGGATGGAGCTAACTTGTTTCGACTGTCCGAATCTTGTTCCACCACTTCAAATGTGATGAAACAATAGTAATGGAAGAGTTTGAGTCCAATTACGAGGTCTGGTTGCGAAAAAGTAACAAGTTATAGGCTTCGGAATAACACACAAACTGAGTCCAATTTGAGACGTTGACGAACGGATGGAGCTAACTTGTTTCGACCGTCCCGAATCTTGTTCCAACACATCAAATGTGTTGAAAAATAGTAATACAAGAGTTTGAGTCCAATTACGAGGTCCGATTGCGAAAAAGTCACATGTTATTGGCTTCGGAATGTAACACACAAACTATCCAATTTGAGATTTGACGCACGGATGGAGCTAACTTGTTTTGCTGTCCCGAATCATGTTCCAACACTTCAAATGTGTTGAAATAATAATAGGAAGAGTTTGAGTAATTACGAGGTCTGATTGCGAAAAGTCACAAGTTATAGGATTCGGAATGTACATGCAAATGAGTCGAATTTGAGACTTGATGCACGGATGGAGCTAACTTGTTTCGACTGTCCCAAACTTATTCCAACACTTCAAATCTGTTGAAACAATAGTAATAGAAGAGTTTGAGTCCAATTACGAGGTCCGGTCGCGAAAAAGTCACAAGTTATAGGCTTAGGAATGTAACACACAAACTGAGTCCAATTTGAGACGTTGACGCACGGATGGAGCTAACTTGTTTCGACCGTCCCGAATCTTGTTCCAACACATCAAATGTGTTGAAACAATAGTAATAGAAGAGTTTGAGTCCAATTAGAGGTCCGGTTGCGAAAAAGTCACAAGTTATAGGCTTCGGAATGCAACACAGAAACTGAGTCCAATTTGAGACGTTGACGACGGATGGAGCTAACTTGTTTCGACTGTCCCAATATTGTTCCAACACTTCAAATCTGTTAAAACAATAGTAATGGAAGAGTTTGAGTCTAATTATGAGGTCCGGTTGCGAAAAAAGTCACAATTTATAGGCTTCGGAAATGTAAACAGAAACTGAGTCCAATTTGAGACGTTGACGAACGGATGGAGCTAACTTGTTTCGACTGTCACGAATCTTGATCCAACACTTCAAATATGTTGAAACATTAGTAATGGACGAGTATGAGTCTAATTAGAGGTCCGGTTGCAAAAAAGTCACAAGTTATAGGCTTCGGAATGTAACTCACAAACTGAGTCCAATTTGAGACGTTGACGAACGGATGGAGCTAACTAGTTTCGACATCCGAATCTTGTTCCAACACATCAAATGTATTGAAATAATAGTAATACAAGAGTTTGAGTCCAATTACGAGGTCCGGTTGCGAAAAAGTCACAAGTTATAGCCTTCGGAATGTAACACACAAACTGAGTCCAATTTGAGACGTTGACGCACGGATGGAGCTAACTTGTTTCGACTGTCACGAATCTTGTTCCACCACTTCAAATGTGATTGAAACAATAGTAATGGAAGAGTTCGAGTCCAATTACGAGCTCCTGTGCGAAAAAGTCACCAAGTTATAGGGTTCGGAACGTAACACACAAACTGAGTCCAATTGAGACGTTGACGAACGGATGGAGCTAACTTGTTTCGACCGTCCCGAATCTTGTTCCAACACATCAAATGTGATGAAATAATAGTAATACAAGAGTTTGAGTCCAATTACGAGGTTCGGTTGCGAAAAGTCACAAGTTATTGGCTTCGGAATGTAACACACAAACTATGTCCAATTTGAGATGTTGACTCACGTATGGAGCTAACTTGTTTTGCCTGTCCGAATCATGTTCAATATTTCAAATGTGTTGAAACAATAATAATGGAAGTTTGAGTAAAATTACGAGGTCTGATTGCGACAAAGTCATAAGTTATAGGCTTCGGAATGTTACACACAAATTGAGTCGAATTTGAGACGTTGATGCACGGATGGAGCTAACTTGTTTCGACTGTCCCAAATCTTATTCCAACACTTCAAATCTGTTGAAACAATAGTAATAGAAGAGTTTGAGTCCAATTACGAGGTCCGGTTGCGAAAAAAGTCACAAGTTATAGACTTAGGAATGTAACACACAAACTGAGTCCAATTTGAGACGTTGACGCACGGATGGAGCTAACTTGTTTCGACGGTCCCCCGAATCTTGTTCCAACACATCAAATGTGTTGAAAACAATAGTTATAGAAGTGTTTGAGTCCAATCACGAGGTCCGGTTGCGAAAAAAGTCACAAGTTATAGGTTCGGAAAGTAACACACAAACTGAGTCCAATTTGAGCGTTGACGCACGGATGGAGCTAACTTGTTTCGACTGTCACGAATCTTGTTCCACCACTTCAAATGTGATGAAACAATAGTAATGGAAGAGTTCGAGTCCAATTACGAGCTCCTGTTGCGGAAAAAGTCACAAGTTATAGGGTTCGGAACGTAACACACAAACTGAGTCCAATTTGAGACGTTGACGAACGGATGGAGCTAACTTGTTTCGACCGTCCCGAATCTTGTTCCAACACATCAAATGTGATGAAATAATAGTAATACAAGAGTTTGAGTCCAATTACGAGGTTCGGTTGCGAAAAAGTCACAAGTTATTGGCTTCGGAATGTAACACACAAACTATGTCCAATTTGAGATGTTGACTCACGTATGGAGCTAACTTGTTTTGCCTGTCCCGAATCATGTTCCAATATTTCAAATGTGTTGAAACAATAATAATGGAAGAGTTTGAGTAAAATTACGAGGTCTGATTGCGACAAAGTCATAAGTTATAGGCTTCGGAATGTTACACACAAATTGAGTCGAATTTGAGACGTTGATGCACGGATGGAGCTAACTTGTTTCGACTGTCCCAAATCTTATTCCAACACTTCAAATCTGTTGAAACAATAGTATTAGAAGAGTTTGAGTCCAATTACGAGGTCCGGTTGCGAAAAAGTCACAAGTTATAGGCGAATGTAACACACAAACTGAGTCCAATTTGAGACGTTGACGCACGGATGGAGCTAACTTGTTTCGACCGTCCCGAATCTTGTTCCAACACATCAAATGTGTTGAAACAATAGTAATAGAAGAGTTTGAGTCCAATTACGAGGTCCGGTTGCGAAAAAGTCACAATTATAGGCTTCGGAATGTAACACAGAAACTGGGTCTAATTTGAGACGTTGACGTACGGATGGAGCTAACTTGTTTCGACTGTCCCAAATATTGTTCCAACACTTCAAATCTGTTAAAACAATAGTAATGGAAGAGTTTGAGTCTAATTATGAGGTCCGGTTGCGAAAAAGTCACAAGTTACAGGCTTCGAAATGTAACACCGAAACTGAGTCCAATTTGAGACGTTGACGAACGGATGGAGCTAACTTGTTTCGACTGTCCCGAATCTTGTTCCAACACTTCAAATATGTTGAAACAATAGTAATGGACGAGTATGAGTCTTATTATGAGGTCCGGTTGCAAAAAAGTCACAAGTTATAGGCTTCGGAATGTAACACACAAACTGAGTCCAATTTGAGACGTTGACGAACGGATGGAGCTAACTAGTTTCGACGGTCCCGAATCTTGTTCCAACACATCAAATGTGTTGAAATAACAGTAATACAAGAGTCTGAGTCCAATTACGAGGTCCGGTTGCGAAAAAGTCACAAGTTATAGGCTTAGGAATGTAACACACAAACTGAGTCCAATTTGAGACTTTGACGCACGGATGGAGCTAACTTGTTTTGACTGTCCCAAATATTGTTCCAACACATCAAATCTATTGAAACAATAGTAATGGAAGAGTTTGGGCCTAATTGTGAGGTCCGGTTGCGAAAAAGTCACAAGTTATAGGCTACGGAATGTAACACACAAACTGAGTCCAATTTGAGACGTTGACGCACAGATGGAGCTAACTTGTTTCGACTGTCACGAATCTTGTTCCACCACTTCAAATGTGATGAAACAATAGTAATGGAAGAGTTTGAGTCCAATTACGAGGTCCGGTTGCAAAAAAGTCCCAAGTTATAGGGTTCGGAACGTAACACACAAACTGAGTCCAATTTGAGACGTTGACGAACGGATGGAGCTAACTTATTTTGACTGTCACGAATCTTGTTTCAACACTTCAAATGTGTTGAAACAATAGTAATAGAAGAGTTTGAGTCCAATCACGAGGTCCGGTTGCGAAAAAGTCACAAGTTATAGACTTCGGAATGCAACACAGAAACTGAGTCCAATTTGAGACATTGACGTACGGATGGAGCTAACTTGTTTCGACTGTCCCAAATATTGTTCCCACACTTCAAATCTGTTGAAACAATAGTAATGGAAGAGTTTGAGTCTAATTATGAGGTCCGGTTGCGAAAAAGTCACAAGTTATAGGCTTCGGAATGTAACACAGAAACTGAGTCCAATTTGAGACTTTGACGAACGGATGGAGCTAACTTGTTTCGACTGTCCCGAATCTTGTTCCAACACTTCAAATATGTTGAAACAATTGTAATGGAAGAGTATGAGTCTAATTATGAGGTCCGGTTGCAAAAAAGTCACAAGTTATAGGCTTCGGAATGTAACTCACAAACTGAGTCCAATTTGAGACGTTGACGAACGGATGGAGCTAACTTGTTTCGACCGTCCCGAATCTTGTTCCAAACACATCAATGTGATGAAATAATAGTAATACAAGAGTTTGAGTCCAATTACGAGGTTCGGTTGCGAAAAAGTCAGAAGTTATTGGCTTCGGAATGTAACACACAAACTATGTCCAATTTGAGATGTTGACTCACGTATGGAGCTAACTTGTTTTGCCTGTCCCGAATCATGTTCCAATATTTCAAATGTGTTGAAACAATAATAATGGAAGAGTTTGAGTAAAATTACGAGGTCTGATTGCGACAAAGTCATAAGTTATAGGCTTCGGAATGTAACACACAAACTGAGTCCAATTTGAGACGTTGACGCACGGATGGAGCTAACTTGTTTCGACTGTCACGAATCTTGTTCCACCACTTCAAATGTGATGAAACAATAGTAATGGAAGAGTTCGAGTCCAATTACGAGCTCTGTTGCGAAAAAGTCACAAGTTATAGGGTTCGGAACGTAACACACAAACTGAGTCCAATTTGAGACGTTGACGAACGGATGGAGCTAACTTGTTTCGACCGTCCCGAATCTTGTTCCAACACATCAAATGTGATGAAATAATAGTAATACAAGAGTTTGAGTCCAATTACGAGGTTCGGTTGCGAAAAAGTCACAAGTTATTGGCTTCGGAATGTAACACACAAACTATGTCCAATTTGAGATGTTGACTCACGTATGGAGCTAACTTGTTTTGCCTGTCCCGAATCATGTTCCAATATTTCAAATGTGTTGAAAAAATAATAATGAAGAGTTTGAGTAAAATTACGAGGTCTGATTGCGACAAAGTCATAAGTTATAGGCTTCGGAATGTTACACACAAATTGAGTCGAATTTGAGACGTTGATGCACGGATGGAGCTAACTTGTTTCGACTGTCCCAAATCTTATTCCAACACTTCAAATCTGTTGAAACAATAGTATTAGAAGAGTTTGAGTCCAATTACGAGGTCCGGTCGCGAAAAAGTCACAAGTTATAGGCTTAGGAATGTAACACACAAACTGAGTCCAATTTGAGACGTTGACGCACGGATGGAGCTAACTTGTTTCGACCGTCCCGAATCTTGTTCCAACACATCAAATGTGTTGAAACAATAGTAATAGAAGAGTTTGAGTCCAATTACGAGGTCCGGTTGCGAAAAAGTCACAAGTTATAGGCTTCGGAATGCAACACAGAAACTGAGTCTAATTTGAGACGTTGACGTACGGATGGAGCTAACTTGTTTCGACTGTCCCAAATATTATTCCAACACTTCAATTCTGTTAAAACAATAGTAATGGAAGAGTTTGAGTCTAATTATGAGGTCCGGTTGCGAAAAAGTCACAAGTTATAGGCTTCGGAATGTAACACAGAAACTGAGTCCAATTTGAGACGTTGACGAACGGATGGAGCTAACTTGTTTCGACTGTCCCGAATCTTGTTCCAACACTTCAAATATGTTGAAACAATAGTAATGGAAGAGTATGAGTCTAATTATGAGGTCCGGTTGCAAAAAAGTCACAAGTTATAGGCTTCGGAATGTAACACACAAACTGAGTCCAATTTGAGACGTTGACGAACGGATGGAGCTAACTAGTTTCGACCATCCCGAATCTTGTTCCAACACATCAAATGTGTTGAAATAATAGTAATACAAGAGTTTGAGTCGAATTACGAGGTCCGGTTGCGAAAAAGTCACAAGTTATAGCCTTCGGAATGTAACACACAAACTGAGTCCAATTTGAGACGTTGACGCACGGATGGAGCTAACTTGTTTCGACTGTCACGAATCTTGTTCCACCACTTCAAATGTGATGAAACAATAGTAATGGAAGAGTTCGAGTCCAATTACGAGCTCCTGTTGCGAAAAAGTCACAAGTTATAGGGTTCGGAACGTAACACACAAACTGAGTCCAATTTGAGACGTTGACGAACGGATGGAGCTAACTTGTTTCGACCGTCCCGAATCTTGTTCCAACACATCAAATGTGATGAAATAATAGTAATACAAGAGTTTGAGTCCAATTACGAGGTTCGGTTGCGAAAAAGTCACAAGTTATTGGCTTCGGAATGTAACACACAAACTATGTCCAATTTGAGATGTTGACTCACGTATGGAGCTAACTTGTTTTGCCTGTCCCGAATCATGTTCCAATATTTCAAATGTGTTGAAACAATAATAATGGAAGAGTTTGAGTAAAATTACGAGGTCTGATTGCGACAAAGTCATAAGTTATAGGCTTCGGAATGTTACACACAAATTGAGTCGAATTTGAGACGTTGATGCACGGATGGAGCTAACTTGTTTCGACTGTCCCAAATCTTATTCCAACACTTCAAATCTGTTGAAACAATAGTATTAGAAGAGTTTGAGTCCAATTACGAGGTCCGGTTGCGAAAAAGTCACAAGTTATAGGCTTAGGAATGTAACACACAAACTGAGTCCAATTTGAGACGTTGACGCACGGATGGAGCTAACTTGTTTCGACCGTCCCGAATCTTGTTCCAACACATCAAATGTGTTGAAACAATAGTAATAGAAGAGTTTGAGTCCAATTACGAGGTCCGGTTGCGAAAAAGTCACAAATTATAGGCTTCGGAATGTAACACAGAAACTGGGTCTAATTTGAGACGTTGACGTACGGATGGAGCTAACTTGTTTCGACTGTCCCAAATATTGTTCCAACACTTCAAATCTGTTAAAACAATAGTAATGGAAGAGTTTGAGTCTAATTATGAGGTCCGGTTGCGAAAAAGTCACAAGTTACAGGCTTCGAAATGTAACACCGAAACTGAGTCCAATTTGAGACGTTGACGAACGGATGGAGCTAACTTGTTTCGACTGTCCCGAATCTTGTTCCAACACTTCAAATATGTTGAAACAATAGTAATGGACGAGTATGAGTCTTATTATGAGGTCCGGTTGCAAAAAAGTCACAAGTTATAGGCTTCGGAATGTAACACACAAACTGAGTCCAATTTGAGACGTTGACGAACGGATGGAGCTAACTAGTTTCGACGGTCCCGAATCTTGTTCCAACACATCAAATGTGTTGAAATAATAGTAATACAAGAGTCTGAGTCCAATTACGAGGTCCGGTTGCGAAAAAGTCACAAGTTATAGGCTTAGGAATGTAACACACAAACTGAGTCCAATTTGAGACTTTGACGCACGGATGGAGCTAACTTGTTTTGACTGTCCCAAATATTGTTCCAACACATCAAATCTATTGAAACAATAGTAATGGAAGAGTTTGGGCCTAATTGTGAGGTCCGGTTGCGAAAAAGTCACAAGTTATAGGCTACGGAATGTAACACACAAACTGAGTCCAATTTGAGACGTTGACGCACAGATGGAGCTAACTTGTTTCGACTGTCACGAATCTTGTTCCACCACTTCAAATGTGATGAAACAATAGTAATGGAAGAGTTTGAGTCCAATTACGAGGTCCGGTTGCAAAAAAGTCCCAAGTTATAGGGTTCGGAACGTAACACACAAACTGAGTCCAATTTGAGACGTTGACGAACGGATGGAGCTAACTTATTTTGACTGTCACGAATCTTGTTTCAACACTTCAAATGTGTTGAAACAATAGTAATAGAAGAGTTTGAGTCCAATCACGAGGTCCGGTTGCGAAAAAGTCACAAGTTATAGACTTCGGAATGCAACACAGAAACTGAGTCCAATTTGAGACATTGACGTACGGATGGAGCTAACTTGTTTCGACTGTCCCAAATATTGTTCCCACACTTCAAATCTGTTGAAACAATAGTAATGGAAGAGTTTGAGTCTAATTATGAGGTCCGGTTGCGAAAAAGTCACAAGTTATAGGCTTCGGAATGTAACACAGAAACTGAGTCCAATTTGAGACTTTGACGAACGGATGGAGCTAACTTGTTTCGACTGTCCCGAATCTTGTTCCAACACTTCAAATATGTTGAAACAATTGTAATGGAAGAGTATGAGTCTAATTATGAGGTCCGGTTGCAAAAAAGTCACAAGTTATAGGCTTCGGAATGTAACTCACAAACTGAGTCCAATTTGAGACGTTGACGAACGGATGGAGCTAACTTGTTTCGACCGTCCCGAATCTTGTTCCAACACATCAAATGTGATGAAATAATAGTAATACAAGAGTTTGAGTTCAATTACGAGGTTCGGTTGCGAAAAAGTCACAAGTTATTGGCTTCGGAATGTAACACACAAACTATGTCCAATTTGAGATGTTGACTCACGTATGGAGCTAACTTGTTTTGCCTGTCCCGAATCATGTTCCAATATTTCAAATGTGTTGAAACAATAATAATGGAAGAGTTTGAGTAAAATTACGAGGTCTGATTGCGACAAAGTCATAAGTTATAGGCTTCGGAATGTTACACACAAATTGAGTCGAATTTGAGACGTTGATGCACCGATGGAGCTAACTTGTTTCGACTGTCCCAAATCTTATTCCAACACTTCAAATCTGTTGAAACAATAGTATTAGAAGAGTTTGAGTCCAATTACGAGGTCCGGTTGCGAAAAAGTCACAAGTTATAGGCTTAGGAATGTAACACACAAACTGAGTCCAATTTGAGACGTTGACGCACGGATGGAGCTAACTTGTTTCGACCGTCCCGAATCTTGTTCCAACACATCAAATGTGTTGAAACAATAGTAATAGAAGAGTTTGAGTCCAATCACGAGGTCCGGTTGCGAAAAAGTCACAAGTTATAGACTTCGGAATGGAACACAGAAACTGAGTCCAATTTGAGACATTGACGTACGGATGGAGCTAACTTGTTTCGACTGTCCCAAATATTGTTCCCACACTTCAAATCTGTTGAAACAATAGTAATGGAAGAGTTTGAGTCTAATTATGAGGTCCGGTTGCGAAAAAGTCACAAGTTATAGGCTTCGGAATGTAACACAGAAACTGAGTCCAATTTGAGACTTTGACGAACGGATGGAGCTAACTTGTTTTGACTGTCCCGAATCTTGTTCCAACACTTCAAATATGTTGAAACAATTGTAATGGAAGAGAATGAGTCTAATTATGAGGTCCGGTTGCAAAAAAGTCACAAGTTATAGGCTTCGGAATGTAACTCACAAACTGAGTCCAATTTGAGACGTTGACGAACGGATGGAGCTAACTAGTTTCGACCGTCCCGAATCTTGTTCCAACACATCAAATGTGTTGAAATAATAGTAATACAAGAGTTTGAGTCCAATTACGAGTTCCGGTAGCGAAAAAGTCACAAGTTATAGGCTTCGGAATGTAACACACAAACTGAGTCCAATTTGAGACGTTGACGCACGGATGGAGCTAACTTGTTTCGACTGTCACGAATCTTGTTCCACCACTTCAAATGTGATGAAACAATAGTAATGGAAGAGTTCGAGTCCAATTACGAGCTCTGGTTGCGAAAAAGTAACAAGTTATAGGGTTCGGAACGTAACACACAAACTGAGTCCAATTTGAGACGTTGACGAACGGATGGAGCTAACTTGTTTCGACCGTCCCGAATCTTGTTCCAACACATCAAATGTGTTGAAATAATAGTAATACAAGAGTTTGAGTCCAATTATGAGGTCCGATTGCGAAAAAGTCACATGTTATTGGCTTCGGAATGTAACACACAAACTATGTCCAATTTGAGATGTTGACGCACGGATGGAGCTAACTTGTTTTGCCTGTCCCGAATCATGTTCCAATACTTCAAATGTGTTGAAATAATAATAATGGAAGAGTTTGAGTAAAATTACGAGGTCTGATTGCGATAAAGTCACAAGTTATAGGATTCGGAATGTTACATGCAAATTGAGTCGAATTTGAGACGTTGATGCACGGATGGAGCTAACTTGTTTCGACTGTCCCAAATCTTATTCCAACACTTCAAATCTGTTGAAACAATAGTAATAGAAGAGTTTGAGTCCAATTACGAGGTCCGGTCGCGAAAAAGTCACAAGTTATAGGCTTAGGAATGTAACACACAAACTGAGTCCAATTTGAGACGTTGACGCACGGATGGAGCTAACTTGTTTCGACCGTCCCGAATCTTGTTCCAACACATCAAATGTGTTGAAACAATAGTAATAGAAGAGTTTGAGTCCAATTACGAGGTCCGGTTGCGAAAAAGTCACAAGTTATAGGCTTCGGAATGCAACACAGAAACTGAGTCTAATTTGAGACGTTGACGTACGGATGGAGCTAACTTGTTTCGACTGTCCCAAATATTGTTCCAACACTTCAAATCTGTTAAAACAATAGTAATGGAAGAGTTTGAGTCTAATTATGAGGTCCGGTTGCGAAAAAGTCACAAGTTATAGGCTTCGGAATGTAACACAGAAACTGAGTCCAATTTGAGACGTTGACGAACGGATGGAGCTAACTTGTTTCGACTGTCACGAATCTTGTTCCAACACTTCAAATATGTTGAAACAATAGTAATGGAAGAGTATGAGTCTAATTATGAGGTCCGGTTGCAAAAAAGTCACAAGTTATAGGCTTCGGAATGTAACTCACAAACTGAGTCCAATTTGAGACGTTGACGAACGGATGGAGCTAACTAGTTTCGACCATCCCGAATCTTGTTCCAACACATCAAATGTGTTGAAATAATAGTAATACAAGAGTTTGAGTCCAATTACGAGGTCCGGTTGCGAAAAAGTCACAAGTTATAGCCTTCGGAATGTAACACACAAACTGAGTCCAATTTGAGACGTTGACGCACGGATGGAGCTAACTTGTTTCGACTGTCACGAATCTTGTTCCACCACTTCAAATGTGATGAAACAATAGTAATGGAAGAGTTCGAGTCCAATTACGAGCTCCTGTTGCGAAAAAGTCACAAGTTATAGGGTTCGGAACGTAACACACAAACTGAGTCCAATTTGAGACGTTGACGAACGGATGGAGCTAACTTGTTTCGACCGTCCCGAATCTTGTTCCAACACATCAAATGTGATGAAATAATAGTAATACAAGAGTTTGAGTCCAATTACGAGGTTCGGTTGCGAAAAAGTCACAAGTTATTGGCTTCGGAATGTAACACACAAACTATGTCCAATTTGAGATGTTGACTCACGTATGGAGCTAACTTGTTTTGCCTGTCCCGAATCATGTTCCAATATTTCAAATGTGTTGAAACAATAATAATGGAAGAGTTTGAGTAAAATTACGAGGTCTGATTGCGACAAAGTCATAAGTTATAGGCTTCGGAATGTTACACACAAATTGAGTCGAATTTGAGACGTTGATGCACGGATGGAGCTAACTTGTTTCGACTGTCCCAAATCTTATTCCAACACTTCAAATCTGTTGAAACAATAGTATTAGAAGAGTTTGAGTCCAATTACGAGGTCCGGTTGCGAAAAAGTCACAAGTTATAGGCTTAGGAATGTAACACACAAACTGAGTCCAATTTGAGACGTTGACGCACGGATGGAGCTAACTTGTTTCGACCGTCCCGAATCTTGTTCCAACACATCAAATGTGTTGAAACAATAGTAATAGAAGAGTTTGAGTCCAATTACGAGGTCCGGTTGCGAAAAAGTCACAAATTATAGGCTTCGGAATGTAACACAGAAACTGGGTCTAATTTGAGACGTTGACGTACGGATGGAGCTAACTTGTTTCGACTGTCCCAAATATTGTTCCAACACTTCAAATCTGTTAAAACAATAGTAATGGAAGAGTTTGAGTCTAATTATGAGGTCCGGTTGCGAAAAAGTCACAAGTTACAGGCTTCGGAATGTAACACCGAAACTGAGTCCAATTTGAGACGTTGACGAACGGATGGAGCTAACTTGTTTCGACTGTCCCGAATCTTGTTCCAACACTTCAAATATCTTGAAACAATAGTAATGGAAGAGTATGTGTCTAATTATGAGGTCCGGTTGCAAAAAAGTCACAAGTTATAGGCTTCGGAATGTAACACACAAACTGAGTCCAATTTGAGACGTTGACGAACGGATGGAGCTAACTAGTTTCGACGGTCCCGAATCTTGTTCCAACACATCAAATGTGTTGAAATAATAGTAATACAAGAGTCTGAGTCCAATTACGAGGTCCGGTTGCGAAAAAGGCACAAGTTATAGGCTTAGGAATGTAACACACAAACTGAGTCCAATTTGAGACTTTGACGCACGGATGGAGCTAACTTGTTTTGACTGTCCCAAATATTGTTCCAACACATCAAATCTATTGAAACAATAGTAATGGAAGAGTTTGGGCCAAATTGTGAGGTCCGGTTGCGAAAAAGTCACAAGTTATAGGCTACGGAATGTAACACACAAACTGAGTCCAATTTGAGACGTTGACGCACAGATGGAGCTAACTTGTTTCGACTGTCACGAATCTTGTTCCACCACTTCAAATGTGATGAAACAATAGTAATGGAAGAGTTTGAGTCCAATTACGAGGTCCGGTTGCAAAAAAGTCACAAGTTATAGGGTTCGGAACGTAACACACAAACTGAGTCCAATTTGAGACGTTGACGAACGGATGGAGCTAACTTATTTTGACTGTCCCGAATCTTGTTTCAACACTTCAAATGTGTTGAAATAATAGTAATACAAGAGTCTGAGTCCAATTACGAGGTCCGGTTGCGAAAAAGGCACAAGTTATAGGCTTAGGAATGTAACACACAAACTGAGTCCAATTTGAGACTTTGACGCACGGATGGAGCTAACTTGTTTTGACTGTCCCAAATATTGTTCCAACACATCAAATCTATTGAAACAATAGTAATGGAAGAGTTTGGGCAAATTGTGAGGTCCGGTTGCGAAAAAGTCACAAGTTATAGGCTACGGAATGTAACACACAAACTGAGTCCAATTTGAGACGTTGACGCACAGATGGAGCTAACTTGTTTCGACTGTCACGAATCTTGTTCCACCACTTCAAATGTGATGAAACAATAGTAATGGAAGAGTTTGAGTCCAATTACGAGGTCCGGTTGCAAAAAAGTCACAAGTTATAGGGTTCGGAACGTAACACACAAACTGAGTCCAATTTGAGACGTTGACGAACGGATGGAGCTAACTTATTTTGACTGTCCCGAATCTTGTTTCAACACTTCAAATGTGTTGAAACAATAGTAATAGAAGAGTTTGAGTCCAATCACGAGGTCCGGTTGCGAAAAAGTCACAAGTTATAGACTTCGGAATGCAACACAGAAACTGAGTCCAATTTGAGACATTGACGTACGGATGGAGCTAACTTGTTTCGACTGTCCCAAATATTGTTCCCACACTTCAAATCTGTTGAAACAATAGTAATGGAAGAGTTTGAGTCTAATTATGAGGTCCGGTTGCGAAAAAGTCACAAGTTATAGGCTTCGGAATGTAACACAGAAACTGAGTCCAATTTGAGACTTTGACGAACGGATGGAGCTAACTTGTTTCGACTGTCCCGAATCTTGTTCCAACACTTCAAATATGTTGAAACAATTGTAATGGAAGAGTATGAGTCTAATTATGAGGTCCGGTTGCAAAAAAGTCACAAGTTATAGGCTTCGGAATGTAACTCACAAACTGAGTCCAATTTGAGACGTTGACGAACGGATGGAGCTAACTAGTTTCGACCGTCCCGAATCTTGTTCCAACACATCAAATGTGTTGAAATAATAGTAATACAAGAGTTTGAGTCCAATTACGAGTTCCGGTAGCGAAAAAGTCACAAGTTATAGGCTTCGGAATGTAACACACAAACTGAGTCCAATTTGAGACGTTGACGCACGGATGGAGCTAACTTGTTTCGACTGTCACGAATCTTGTTCCACCACTTCAAATGTGATGAAACAATAGTAATGGAAGAGTTCGAGTCCAATTACGAGCTCTGGTTGCGAAAAAGTAACAAGTTATAGGGTTCGGAACGTAACACACAAACTGAGTCCAATTTGAGACGTTGACGAACGGATGGAGCTAACTTGTTTCGACCGTCCCGAATCTTGTTCCAACACATCAAATGTGTTGAAATAATAGTAATACAAGAGTTTGAGTCCAATTAGGAGGTCCGATTGCGAAAAAGTCACATGTTATTGGCTTCGGAATGTAACACACAAACTATGTCCAATTTGAGATGTTGACGCACGGATGGAGCTAACTTGTTTTGCCTGTCCCGAATCATGTTCCAATACTTCAAATGTGTTGAAATAATAATAATGGAAGAGTTTGAGTAAAATTACGAGGTCTGATTGCGATAAAGTCACAAGTTATAGGATTCGGAATGTTACATGCAAATTGAGTCGAATTTGAGACTTTGATGCACGGATGGAGCTAACTTGTTTCGACTGTCCCAAATCTTATTCCAACACTTCAAATCTGTTGAAACAATAGTAATAGAAGAGTTTGAGTCCAATTACGAGGTCCGGTCGCGAAAAAGTCACAAGTTATAGGCTTAGGAATGTAACACACAAACTGAGTCCAATTTGAGACGTTGACGCACGGATGGAGCTAACTTGTTTCGACCGTCCCGAATCTTGTTCCAACACATCAAATGTGTTGAAACAATAGTAATAGAAGAGTTTGAGTCCAATTACGAGGTCCGGTTGCGAAAAAGTCACAAGTTATAGGCTTCGGAATGCAACACAGAAACTGAGTCTAATTTGAGACGTTGACGTACGGATGGAGCTAACTTGTTTCGACTGTCCCAAATATTGTTCCAACACTTCAAATCTGTTAAAACAATAGTAATGGAAGAGTTTGAGTCTAATTATGAGGTCCGGTTGCGAAAAAGTCACAAGTTATAGGCTTCGGAATGTAACACAGAAACTGAGTCCAATTTGAGACGTTGACGAACGGATGGAGCTAACTTGTTTCGACTGTCACGAATCTTGTTCCAACACTTCAAATATGTTGAAACAATAGTAATGGAAGAGTATGAGTCTAATTATGAGGTCCGGTTGCAAAAAAGTCACAAGTTATAGGCTTCGGAATGTAACTCACAAACTGAGTCCAATTTGAGACGTTGACGAACGGATGGAGCTAACTAGTTTCGACCATCCCGAATCTTGTTCCAACACATCAAATGTGTTGAAATAATAGTAATACAAGAGTTTGAGTCCAATTACGAGGTCCGGTTGCGAAAAAGTCACAAGTTATAGCCTTCGGAATGTAACACACAAACTGAGTCCAATTTGAGACGTTGACGCACGGATGGAGCTAACTTGTTTCGACTGTCACGAATCTTGTTCCACCACTTCAAATGTGATGAAACAATAGTAATGGAAGAGTTCGAGTCCAATTACGAGCTCCTGTTGCGAAAAAGTCACAAGTTATAGGGTTCGGAACGTAACACACAAACTGAGTCCAATTTGAGACGTTGACGAACGGATGGAGCTAACTTGTTTCGACCGTCCCGAATCTTGTTCCAACACATCAAATGTGATGAAATAATAGTAATACAAGAGTTTGAGTCCAATTACGAGGTTCGGTTGCGAAAAAGTCACAAGTTATTGGCTTCGGAATGTAACACACAAACTATGTCCAATTTGAGATGTTGACTCACGTATGGAGCTAACTTGTTTTGCCTGTCCCGAATCATGTTCCAATATTTCAAATGTGTTGAAACAATAATAATGGAAGAGTTTGAGTAAAATTACGAGGTCTGATTGCGACAAAGTCATAAGTTATAGGCTTCGGAATGTTACACACAAATTGAGTCGAATTTGAGACGTTGATGCACGGATGGAGCTAACTTGTTTCGACTGTCCCAAATCTTATTCCAACACTTCAAATCTGTTGAAACAATAGTATTAGAAGAGTTTGAGTCCAATTACGAGGTCCGGTTGCGAAAAAGTCACAAGTTATAGGCTTAGGAATGTAACACACAAACTGAGTCCAATTTGAGACGTTGACGCACGGATGGAGCTAACTTGTTTCGACCGTCCCGAATCTTGTTCCAACACATCAAATGTGTTGAAACAATAGTAATAGAAGAGTTTGAGTCCAATTACGAGGTCCGGTTGCGAAAAAGTCACAAATTATAGGCTTCGGAATGTAACACAGAAACTGGGTCTAATTTGAGACGTTGACGTACGGATGGAGCTAACTTGTTTCGACTGTCCCAAATATTGTTCCAACACTTCAAATCTGTTAAAACAATAGTAATGGAAGAGTTTGAGTCTAATTATGAGGTCCGGTTGCGAAAAAGTCACAAGTTACAGGCTTCGGAATGTAACACCGAAACTGAGTCCAATTTGAGACGTTGACGAACGGATGGAGCTAACTTGTTTCGACTGTCCCGAATCTTGTTCCAACACTTCAAATATCTTGAAACAATAGTAATGGAAGAGTATGTGTCTAATTATGAGGTCCGGTTGCAAAAAAGTCACAAGTTATAGGCTTCGGAATGTAACACACAAACTGAGTCCAATTTGAGACGTTGACGAACGGATGGAGCTAACTAGTTTCGACGGTCCCGAATCTTGTTCCAACACATCAAATGTGTTGAAATAATAGTAATACAAGAGTCTGAGTCCAATTACGAGGTCCGGTTGCGAAAAAGGCACAAGTTATAGGCTTAGGAATGTAACACACAAACTGAGTCCAATTTGAGACTTTGACGCACGGATGGAGCTAACTTGTTTTGACTGTCCCAAATATTGTTCCAACACATCAAATCTATTGAAACAATAGTAATGGAAGAGTTTGGGCCAAATTGTGAGGTCCGGTTGCGAAAAAGTCACAAGTTATAGGCTACGGAATGTAACACACAAACTGAGTCCAATTTGAGACGTTGACGCACAGATGGAGCTAACTTGTTTCGACTGTCACGAATCTTGTTCCACCACTTCAAATGTGATGAAACAATAGTAATGGAAGAGTTTGAGTCCAATTACGAGGTCCGGTTGCAAAAAAGTCACAAGTTATAGGGTTCGGAACGTAACACACAAACTGAGTCCAATTTGAGACGTTGACGAACGGATGGAGCTAACTTATTTTGACTGTCCCGAATCTTGTTTCAACACTTCAAATGTGTTGAAACAATAGTAATAGAAGAGTTTGAGTCCAATCACGAGGTCCGGTTGCGAAAAAGTCACAAGTTATAGACTTCGGAATGCAACACAGAAACTGAGTCCAATTTGAGACATTGACGTACGGATGGAGCTAACTTGTTTCGACTGTCCCAAATATTGTTCCCACACTTCAAATCTGTTGAAACAATAGTAATGGAAGAGTTTGAGTCTAATTATGAGGTCCGGTTGCGAAAAAGTCACAAGTTATAGGCTTCGGAATGTAACACAGAAACTGAGTCCAATTTGAGACTTTGACGAACGGATGGAGCTAACTTGTTTCGACTGTCCCGAATCTTGTTCCAACACTTCAAATATGTTGAAACAATTGTAATGGAAGAGTATGAGTCTAATTATGAGGTCCGGTTGCAAAAAAGTCACAAGTTATAGGCTTCGGAATGTAACTCACAAACTGAGTCCAATTTGAGACGTTGACGAACGGATGGAGCTAACTAGTTTCGACCGTCCCGAATCTTGTTCCAACACATCAAATGTGTTGAAATAATAGTAATACAAGAGTTTGAGTCCAATTACGAGTTCCGGTAGCGAAAAAGTCACAAGTTATAGGCTTCGGAATGTAACACACAAACTGAGTCCAATTTGAGACGTTGACGCACGGATGGAGCTAACTTGTTTCGACTGTCACGAATCTTGTTCCACCACTTCAAATGTGATGAAACAATAGTAATGGAAGAGTTCGAGTCCAATTACGAGCTCTGGTTGCGAAAAAGTAACAAGTTATAGGGTTCGGAACGTAACACACAAACTGAGTCCAATTTGAGACGTTGACGAACGGATGGAGCTAACTTGTTTCGACCGTCCCGAATCTTGTTCCAACACATCAAATGTGTTGAAATAATAGTAATACAAGAGTTTGAGTCCAATTAGGAGGTCCGATTGCGAAAAAGTCACATGTTATTGGCTTCGGAATGTAACACACAAACTATGTCCAATTTGAGATGTTGACGCACGGATGGAGCTAACTTGTTTTGCCTGTCCCGAATCATGTTCCAATACTTCAAATGTGTTGAAATAATAATAATGGAAGAGTTTGAGTAAAATTACGAGGTCTGATTGCGATAAAGTCACAAGTTATAGGATTCGGAATGTTACATGCAAATTGAGTCGAATTTGAGACTTTGATGCACGGATGGAGCTAACTTGTTTCGACTGTCCCAAATCTTATTCCAACACTTCAAATCTGTTGAAACAATAGTAATAGAAGAGTTTGAGTCCAATTACGAGGTCCGGTCGCGAAAAAGTCACAAGTTATAGGCTTAGGAATGTAACACACAAACTGAGTCCAATTTGAGACGTTGACGCACGGATGGAGCTAACTTGTTTCGACCGTCCCGAATCTTGTTCCAACACATCAAATGTGTTGAAACAATAGTAATAGAAGAGTTTGAGTCCAATTACGAGGTCCGGTTGCGAAAAAGTCACAAGTTATAGGCTTCGGAATGCAACACAGAAACTGAGTCTAATTTGAGACGTTGACGTACGGATGGAGCTAACTTGTTTCGACTGTCCCAAATATTGTTCCAACACTTCAAATCTGTTAAAACAATAGTAATGGAAGAGTTTGAGTCTAATTATGAGGTCCGGTTGCGAAAAAGTCACAAGTTATAGGCTTCGGAATGTAACACAGAAACTGAGTCCAATTTGAGACGTTGACGAACGGATGGAGCTAACTTGTTTCGACTGTCACGAATCTTGTTCCAACACTTCAAATATGTTGAAACAATAGTAATGGAAGAGTATGAGTCTAATTATGAGGTCCGGTTGCAAAAAAGTCACAAGTTATAGGCTTCGGAATGTAACTCACAAACTGAGTCCAATTTGAGACGTTGACGAACGGATGGAGCTAACTAGTTTCGACCATCCCGAATCTTGTTCCAACACATCAAATGTGTTGAAATAATAGTAATACAAGAGTTTGAGTCCAATTACGAGGTCCGGTTGCGAAAAAGTCACAAGTTATAGCCTTCGGAATGTAACACACAAACTGAGTCCAATTTGAGACGTTGACGCACGGATGGAGCTAACTTGTTTCGACTGTCACGAATCTTGTTCCACCACTTCAAATGTGATGAAACAATAGTAATGGAAGAGTTCGAGTCCAATTACGAGCTCCTGTTGCGAAAAAGTCACAAGTTATAGGGTTCGGAACGTAACACACAAACTGAGTCCAATTTGAGACGTTGACGAACGGATGGAGCTAACTTGTTTCGACCGTCCCGAATCTTGTTCCAACACATCAAATGTGATGAAATAATAGTAATACAAGAGTTTGAGTCCAATTACGAGGTTCGGTTGCGAAAAAGTCACAAGTTATTGGCTTCGGAATGTAACACACAAACTATGTCCAATTTGAGATGTTGACTCACGTATGGAGCTAACTTGTTTTGCCTGTCCCGAATCATGTTCCAATATTTCAAATGTGTTGAAACAATAATAATGGAAGAGTTTGAGTAAAATTACGAGGTCTGATTGCGACAAAGTCATAAGTTATAGGCTTCGGAATGTTACACACAAATTGAGTCGAATTTGAGACGTTGATGCACGGATGGAGCTAACTTGTTTCGACTGTCCCAAATCTTATTCCAACACTTCAAATCTGTTGAAACAATAGTAATAGAAGAGTTTGAGTCCAATTACGAGGTCCGGTTGCGAAAAAGTCACAAGTTATAGACTTAGGAATGTAACACACAAACTGAGTCCAATTTGAGACGTTGACGCACGGATGGAGCTAACTTGTTTCGACGGTCCCGAATCTTGTTCCAACACATCAAATGTGTTGAAACAATAGTTATAGAAGTGTTTGAGTCCAATCACGAGGTCCGGTTGCGAAAAAGTCACAAGTTATAGGTTCGGAATGTAACACACAAACTGAGTCCAATTTGAGACGTTGACGCACGGATGGAGCTAACTTGTTTCGACTGTCACGAATCTTGTTCCACCACTTCAAATGTGATGAAACAATAGTAATGGAAGAGTTCGAGTCCAATTACGAGCTCCTGTTGCGAAAAAGTCACAAGTTATAGGGTTCGGAACGTAACACACAAACTGAGTCCAATTTGAGACGTTGACGAACGGATGGAGCTAACTTGTTTCGACCGTCCCGAATCTTGTTCCAACACATCAAATGTGATGAAATAATAGTAATACAAGAGTTTGAGTCCAATTACGAGGTTCGGTTGCGAAAAAGTCACAAGTTATTGGCTTCGGAATGTAACACACAAACTATGTCCAATTTGAGATGTTGACTCACGTATGGAGCTAACTTGTTTTGCCTGTCCCGAATCATGTTCCAATATTTCAAATGTGTTGAAACAATAATAATGGAAGAGTTTGAGTAAAATTACGAGGTCTGATTGCGACAAAGTCATAAGTTATAGGCTTCGGAATGTTACACACAAATTGAGTCGAATTTGAGACGTTGATGCACGGATGGAGCTAACTTGTTTCGACTGTCCCAAATCTTATTCCAACACTTCAAATCTGTTGAAACAATAGTATTAGAAGAGTTTGAGTCCAATTACGAGGTCCGGTTGCGAAAAAGTCACAAGTTATAGGCTTAGGAATGTAACACACAAACTGAGTCCAATTTGAGACGTTGACGCACGGATGGAGCTAACTTGTTTCGACCGTCCCGAATCTTGTTCCAACACATCAAATGTGTTGAAACAATAGTAATAGAAGAGTTTGAGTCCAATTACGAGGTCCGGTTGCGAAAAAGTCACAAATTATAGGCTTCGGAATGTAACACAGAAACTGGGTCTAATTTGAGACGTTGACGTACGGATGGAGCTAACTTGTTTCGACTGTCCCAAATATTGTTCCAACACTTCAAATCTGTTAAAACAATAGTAATGGAAGAGTTTGAGTCTAATTATGAGGTCCGGTTGCGAAAAAGTCACAAGTTACAGGCTTCGAAATGTAACACCGAAACTGAGTCCAATTTGAGACGTTGGCGAACGGATGGAGCTAACTTGTTTCGACTGTCCCGAATCTTGTTCCAACACTTCAAATATGTTGAAACAATAGTAATGGACGAGTATGAGTTTTATTATGAGGTCCGGTTGCAAAAAAGTCACAAGTTATAGGCTTCGGAATGTAACACACAAACTGAGTCCAATTTGAGACGTTGACGAACGGATGGAGCTAACTAGTTTCGACGGTCCCGAATCTTGTTCCAACACATCAAATGTGTTGAAATAATAGTAATACAAGAGTCTGAGTCCAATTACGAGGTCCGGTTGCGAAAAAGTCACAAGTTATAGGCTTAGGAATGTAACACACAAACTGAGTCCAATTTGAGACTTTGACGCACGGATGGAGCTAACTTGTTTTGACTGTCCCAAATATTGTTCCAACACATCAAATCTATTGAAACAATAGTAATGGAAGAGTTTGGGCCTAATTGTGAGGTCCGGTTGCGAAAAAGTCACAAGTTATAGGCTACGGAATGTAACACACAAACTGAGTCCAATTTGAGACGTTGACGCACAGATGGAGCTAACTTGTTTCGACTGTCACGAATCTTGTTCCACCACTTCAAATGTGATGAAACAATAGTAATGGAAGAGTTTGAGTCCAATTACGAGGTCCGGTTGCAAAAAAGTCCCAAGTTATAGGGTTCGGAACGTAACACACAAACTGAGTCCAATTTGAGACGTTGACGAACGGATGGAGCTAACTTATTTTGACTGTCACGAATCTTGTTTCAACACTTCAAATGTGTTGAAACAATAGTAATAGAAGAGTTTGAGTCCAATCACGAGGTCCGGTTGCGAAAAAGTCACAAGTTATAGACTTCGGAATGCAACACAGAAAACTGAGTCCAATTTGAGACATTGACGTACGGATGGAGCTAACTTGTTTCGACTGTCCCAAATATTGTTCCCACACTTCAAATCTGTTGAAACAATAGTAATGGAAGAGTTTGAGTCTAATTATGAGGTCCGGTTGCGAAAAGTCACAAGTTATAGGCTTCGGAATGTAACACAGAAACTGAGTCCAATTTGAGACTTTGACGAACGGATGGAGCTAACTTGTTTCGACTGTCCCGAATCTTGTTCCAACACTTCAAATATGTTGAAACAATTGTAATGGAAGAGTATGAGTCTAATTATGAGGTCCGGTTGCAAAAAAGTCACAAGTTATAGGCTTCGGAATGTAACTCACAAACTGAGTCCAATTTGAGACGTTGACGAACGGATGGAGCTAACTTGTTTCGACCGTCCCGAATCTTGTTCCAACACATCAAATGTGATGAAATAATAGTAATACAAGAGTTTGAGTCCAATTACGAGGTTCGGTTGCGAAAAAGTCAGAAGTTATTGGCTTCGGAATGTAACACACAAACTATGTCCAATTTGAGATGTTGACTCACGTATGGAGCTAACTTGTTTTGCCTGTCCCGAATCATGTTCCAATATTTCAAATGTGTTGAAACAATAATAATGGAAGAGTTTGAGTAAAATTACGAGGTCTGATTGCGACAAAGTCATAAGTTATAGGCTTCGGAATGTAACACACAAACTGAGTCCAATTTGAGACGTTGACGCACGGATGGAGCTAACTTGTTTCGACTGTCACGAATCTTGTTCCACCACTTCAAATGTGATGAAACAATAGTAATGGAAGAGTTCGAGTCCAATTACGAGCTCCTGTTGCGAAAAAGTCACAAGTTATAGGGTTCGGAACGTAACACACAAACTGAGTCCAATTTGAGACGTTGACGAACGGATGGAGCTAACTTGTTTCGACCGTCCCGAATCTTGTTCCAACACATCAAATGTGATGAAATAATAGTAATACAAGAGTTTGAGTCCAATTACGAGGTTCGGTTGCGAAAAAGTCACAAGTTATTGGCTTCGGAATGTAACACACAAACTATGTCCAATTTGAGATGTTGACTCACGTATGGAGCTAACTTGTTTTGCCTGTCCCGAATCATGTTCCAATATTTCAAATGTGTTGAAAAAATAATAATGGAAGAGTTTGAGTAAAATTACGAGGTCTGATTGCGACAAAGTCATAAGTTATAGGCTTCGGAATGTTACACACAAATTGAGTCGAATTTGAGACGTTGATGCACGGATGGAGCTAACTTGTTTCGACTGTCCCAAATCTTATTCCAACACTTCAAATCTGTTGAAACAATAGTATTAGAAGAGTTTGAGTCCAATTACGAGGTCCGGTCGCGAAAAAGTCACAAGTTATAGGCTTAGGAATGTAACACACAAACTGAGTCCAATTTGAGACGTTGACGCACGGATGGAGCTAACTTGTTTCGACCGTCCCGAATCTTGTTCCAACACATCAAATGTCTTGAAACAATAGTAATAGAAGAGTTTGAGTCCAATTACGAGGTCCGGTTGCGAAAAAGTCACAAGTTATAGGCTTCGGAATGCAACACAGAAACTGAGTCTAATTTGAGACGTTGACGTACGGATGGAGCTAACTTGTTTCGACTGTCCCAAATATTATTCCAACACTTCAATTCTGTTAAAACAATAGTAATGGAAGAGTTTGAGTCTAATTATGAGGTCCGGTTGCGAAAAAGTCACAAGTTATAGGCTTCGGAATGTAACACAGAAACTGAGTCCAATTTGAGACGTTGACGAACGGATGGAGCTAACTTGTTTCGACTGTCCCGAATCTTGTTCCAACACTTCAAATATGTTGAAACAATAGTAATGGAAGAGTATGAGTCTAATTATGAGGTCCGGTTGCAAAAAAGTCACAAGTTATAGGCTTCGGATTGTAACACACAAACTGAGTCCAATTTGAGACGTTGACGAACGGATGGAGCTAACTAGTTTCGACCATCCCGAATCTTGTTCCAACACATCAAATGTGTTGAAATAATAGTAATACAAGAGTTTGAGTCGAATTACGAGGTCCGGTTGCGAAAAAGTCACAAGTTATAGCCTTCGGAATGTAACACACAAACTGAGTCCAATTTGAGACGTTGACGCACGGATGGAGCTAACTTGTTTCGACTGTCACGAATCTTGTTCCACCACTTCAAATGTGATGAAACAATAGTAATGGAAGAGTTCGAGTCCAATTACGAGCTCCTGTTGCGAAAAAGTCACAAGTTATAGGGTTCGGAACGTAACACACAAACTGAGTCCAATTTGAGACGTTGACGAACGGATGGAGCTAACTTGTTTCGACCGTCCCGAATCTTGTTCCAACACATCAAATGTGATGAAATAATAGTAATACAAGAGTTTGAGTCCAATTACGAGGTTCGGTTGCGAAAAAGTCACAAGTTATTGGCTTCGGAATGTAACACACAAACTATGTCCAATTTGAGATGTTGACTCACGTATGGAGCTAACTTGTTTTGCCTGTCCCGAATCATGATCCAATATTTCAAATGTGTTGAAACAATAATAATGGAAGAGTTTGAGTAAAATTACGAGGTCTGATTGCGACAAAGTCATAAGTTATAGGCTTCGGAATGTTACACACAAATTGAGTCGAATTTGAGACGTTGATGCACGGATGGAGCTAACTTGTTTCGACTGTCCCAAATCTTATTCCAACACTTCAAATCTGTTGAAACAATAGTATTAGAAGAGTTTGAGTCCAATTACGAGGTCCGGTTGCGAAAAAGTCACAAGTTATAGGCTTAGGAATGTAACACACAAACTGAGTCCAATTTGAGACGTTGACGCACGGATGGAGCTAACTTGTTTCGACCGTCCCGAATCTTGTTCCAACACATCAAATGTGTTGAAACAATAGTAATAGAAGAGTTTGAGTCCAATTACGAGGTCCGGTTGCGAAAAAGTCACAAATTATAGGCTTCGGAATGTAACACAGAAACTGGGTCTAATTTGAGACGTTGACGTACGGATGGAGCTAACTTGTTTCGACTGTCCCAAATATTGTTCCAACACTTCAAATCTGTTAAAACAATAGTAATGGAAGAGTTTGAGTCTAATTATGAGGTCCGGTTGCGAAAAAGTCACAAGTTACAGGCTTCGAAATGTAACACCGAAACTGAGTCCAATTTGAGACGTTGACGAACGGATGGAGCTAACTTGTTTCGACTGTCCCGAATCTTGTTCCAACACTTCAAATATGTTGAAACAATAGTAATGGACGAGTATGAGTCTTATTATGAGGTCCGGTTGCAAAAAAGTCACAAGTTATAGGCTTCGGAATGTAACACACAAACTGAGTCCAATTTGAGACGTTGACGAACGGATGGAGCTAACTAGTTTCGACGGTCCCGAATCTTGTTCCAACACATCAAATGTGTTGAAATAATAGTAATACAAGAGTCTGAGTCCAATTACGAGGTCCGGTTGCGAAAAAGTCACAAGTTATAGGCTTAGGAATGTAACACACAAACTGAGTCCAATTTGAGACTTTGACGCACGGATGGAGCTAACTTGTTTTGACTGTCCCAAATATTGTTCCAACACATCAAATCTATTGAAACAATAGTAATGGAAGAGTTTGGGCCTAATTGTGAGGTCCGGTTGCGAAAAAGTCACAAGTTATAGGCTACGGAATGTAACACACAAACTGAGTCCAATTTGAGACGTTGACGCACAGATGGAGCTAACTTGTTTCGACTGTCACGAATCTTGTTCCACCACTTCAAATGTGATGAAACAATAGTAATGGAAGAGTTTGAGTCCAATTACGAGGTCCGGTTGCAAAAAAGTCCCAAGTTATAGGGTTCGGAACGTAACACACAAACTGAGTCCAATTTGAGACGTTGACGAACGGATGGAGCTAACTTATTTTGACTGTCACGAATCTTGTTTCAACACTTCAAATGTGTTGAAACAATAGTAATAGAAGAGTTTGAGTCCAATCACGAGGTCCGGTTGCGAAAAAGTCACAAGTTATAGACTTCGGAATGCAACACAGAAACTGAGTCCAATTTGAGACATTGACGTACGGATGGAGCTAACTTGTTTCGACTGTCCCAAATATTGTTCCCACACTTCAAATCTGTTGAAACAATAGTAATGGAAGAGTTTGAGTCTAATTATGAGGTCCGGTTGCGAAAAAGTCACAAGTTATAGGCTTCGGAATGTAACACAGAAACTGAGTCCAATTTGAGACTTTGACGAACGGATGGAGCTAACTTGTTTCGACTGTCCCGAATCTTGTTCCAACACTTCAAATATGTTGAAACAATTGTAATGGAAGAGTATGAGTCTAATTATGAGGTCCGGTTGCAAAAAAGTCACAAGTTATAGGCTTCGGAATGTAACTCACAAACTGAGTCCAATTTGAGACGTTGACGAACGGATGGAGCTAACTTGTTTCGACCGTCCCGAATCTTGTTCCAACACATCAAATGTGATGAAATAATAGTAATACAAGAGTTTGAGTCAATTACGAGGTTCGGTTGCGAAAAAGTCACAAGTTATTGGCTTCGGAATGTAACACACAAACTATGTCCAATTTGAGATGTTGACTCACGTATGGAGCTAACTTGTTTTGCCTGTCCCGAATCATGTTCCAATATTTCAAATGTGTTGAAACAATAATAATGGAAGAGTTTGAGTAAAATTACGAGGTCTGATTGCGACAAAGTCATAAGTTATAGGCTTCGGAATGTTACACACAAATTGAGTCGAATTTGAGACGTTGATGCACCGATGGAGCTAACTTGTTTCGACTGTCCCAAATCTTATTCCAACACTTCAAATCTGTTGAAACAATAGTATTAGAAGAGTTTGAGTCCAATTACGAGGTCCGGTTGCGAAAAAGTCACAAGTTATAGGCTTAGGAATGTAACACACAAACTGAGTCCAATTTGAGACGTTGACGCACGGATGGAGCTAACTTGTTTCGACCGTCCCGAATCTTGTTCCAACACATCAAATGTGTTGAAACAATAGTAATAGAAGAGTTTGAGTCCAATCACGAGGTCCGGTTGCGAAAAAGTCACAAGTTATAGACTTCGGAATGGAACACAGAAACTGAGTCCAATTTGAGACATTGACGTACGGATGGAGCTAACTTGTTTCGACTGTCCCAAATATTGTTCCCACACTTCAAATCTGTTGAAACAATAGTAATGGAAGAGTTTGAGTCTAATTATGAGGTCCGGTTGCGAAAAAGTCACAAGTTATAGGCTTCGGAATGTAACACAGAAACTGAGTCCAATTTGAGACTTTGACGAACGGATGGAGCTAACTTGTTTTGACTGTCCCGAATCTTGTTCCAACACTTCAAATATGTTGAAACAATTGTAATGGAAGAGAATGAGTCTAATTATGAGGTCCGGTTGCAAAAAAGTCACAAGTTATAGGCTTCGGAATGTAACTCACAAACTGAGTCCAATTTGAGACGTTGACGAACGGATGGAGCTAACTAGTTTCGACCGTCCCGAATCTTGTTCCAACACATCAAATGTGTTGAAATAATAGTAATACAAGAGTTTGAGGTCCAATTACGAGTTCCGGTAGCGAAAAAGTCACAAGTTATAGGCTTCGGAATGTAACACACAAACTGAGTCCAATTTGAGACGTTGACGCACGGATGGAGCTAACTTGTTTCGACTGTCACGAATCTTGTTCCACCACTTCAAATGTGATGAAACAATAGTAATGGAAGAGTTCGAGTCCAATTACGAGCTCTGGTTGCGAAAAAGTAACAAGTTATAGGGTTCGGAACGTAACACACAAACTGAGTCAAATTTGAGACGTTGACGAACGGATGGAGCTAACTTGTTTCGACCGTCCCGAATCTTGTTCCAACACATCAAATGTGTTGAAATAATAGTAATACAAGAGTTTGAGTCCAATTATGAGGTCCGATTGCGAAAAAGTCACATGTTATTGGCTTCGGAATGTAACACACAAACTATGTCCAATTTGAGATGTTGACGCACGGATGGAGCTAACTTGTTTTGCCTGTCCCGAATCATGTTCCAATACTTCAAATGTGTTGAAATAATAATAATGGAAGAGTTTGAGTAAAATTACGAGGTCTGATTGCGATAAAGTCACAAGTTATAGGATTCGGAATGTTACATGCAAATTGAGTCGAATTTGAGACGTTGATGCACGGATGGAGCTAACTTGTTTCGACTGTCCCAAATCTTATTCCAACACTTCAAATCTGTTGAAACAATAGTAATAGAAGAGTTTGAGTCCAATTACGAGGTCCGGTCGCGAAAAAGTCACAAGTTATAGGCTTAGGAATGTAACACACAAACTGAGTCCAATTTGAGACGTTGACGCACGGATGGAGCTAACTTGTTTCGACCGTCCCGAATCTTGTTCCAACACATCAAATGTGTTGAAACAATAGTAATAGAAGAGTTTGAGTCCAATTACGAGGTCCGGTTGCGAAAAAGTCACAAGTTATAGGCTTCGGAATGCAACACAGAAACTGAGTCTAATTTGAGACGTTGACGTACGGATGGAGCTAACTTGTTTCGACTGTCCCAAATATTGTTCCAACACTTCAAATCTGTTAAAACAATAGTAATGGAAGAGTTTGAGTCTAATTATGAGGTCCGGTTGCGAAAAAGTCACAAGTTATAGGCTTCGGAATGTAACACAGAAACTGAGTCCAATTTGAGACGTTGACGAACGGATGGAGCTAACTTGTTTCGACTGTCACGAATCTTGTTCCAACACTTCAAATATGTTGAAACAATAGTAATGGAAGAGTATGAGTCTAATTATGAGGTCCGGTTGCAAAAAAGTCACAAGTTATAGGCTTCGGAATGTAACTCACAAACTGAGTCCAATTTGAGACGTTGACGAACGGATGGAGCTAACTAGTTTCGACCATCCCGAATCTTGTTCCAACACATCAAATGTGTTGAAATAATAGTAATACAAGAGTTTGAGTCCAATTACGAGGTCCGGTTGCGAAAAAGTCACAAGTTATAGCCTTCGGAATGTAACACACAAACTGAGTCCAATTTGAGACGTTGACGCACGGATGGAGCTAACTTGTTTCGACTGTCACGAATCTTGTTCCACCACTTCAAATGTGATGAAACAATAGTAATGGAAGAGTTCGAGTCCAATTACGAGCTCCTGTTGCGAAAAAGTCACAAGTTATAGGGTTCGGAACGTAACACACAAACTGAGTCCAATTTGAGACGTTGACGAACGGATGGAGCTAACTTGTTTCGACCGTCCCGAATCTTGTTCCAACACATCAAATGTGATGAAATAATAGTAATACAAGAGTTTGAGTCCAATTACGAGGTTCGGTTGCGAAAAAGTCACAAGTTATTGGCTTCGGAATGTAACACACAAACTATGTCCAATTTGAGATGTTGACTCACGTATGGAGCTAACTTGTTTTGCCTGTCCCGAATCATGTTCCAATATTTCAAATGTGTTGAAACAATAATAATGGAAGAGTTTGAGTAAAATTACGAGGTCTGATTGCGACAAAGTCATAAGTTATAGGCTTCGGAATGTTACACACAAATTGAGTCGAATTTGAGACGTTGATGCACGGATGGAGCTAACTTGTTTCGACTGTCCCAAATCTTATTCCAACACTTCAAATCTGTTGAAACAATAGTATTAGAAGAGTTTGAGTCCAATTACGAGGTCCGGTTGCGAAAAAGTCACAAGTTATAGGCTTAGGAATGTAACACACAAACTGAGTCCAATTTGAGACGTTGACGCACGGATGGAGCTAACTTGTTTCGACCGTCCCGAATCTTGTTCCAACACATCAAATGTGTTGAAACAATAGTAATAGAAGAGTTTGAGTCCAATTACGAGGTCCGGTTGCGAAAAAGTCACAAATTATAGGCTTCGGAATGTAACACAGAAACTGGGTCTAATTTGAGACGTTGACGTACGGATGGAGCTAACTTGTTTCGACTGTCCCAAATATTGTTCCAACACTTCAAATCTGTTAAAACAATAGTAATGGAAGAGTTTGAGTCTAATTATGAGGTCCGGTTGCGAAAAAGTCACAAGTTACAGGCTTCGGAATGTAACACCGAAACTGAGTCCAATTTGAGACATTGACGAACGGATGGAGCTAACTTGTTTCGACTGTCCCGAATCTTGTTCCAACACTTCAAATATCTTGAAACAATAGTAATGGAAGAGTATGTGTCTAATTATGAGGTCCGGTTGCAAAAAAGTCACAAGTTATAGGCTTCGGAATGTAACACACAAACTGAGTCCAATTTGAGACGTTGACGAACGGATGGAGCTAACTAGTTTCGACGGTCCGAATCTTGTTCCAACACATCAAATGTGTTGAAATAATAGTAATACAAGAGTCTGAGTCCAATTACGAGGTCCGGTTGCGAAAAAGGCACAAGTTATAGGCTTAGGAATGTAACACACAAACTGAGTCCAATTTGAGACTTTGACGCACGGATGGAGCTAACTTGTTTTGACTGTCCCAAATATTGTTCCAACACATCAAATCTATTGAAACAATAGTAATGGAAGAGTTTGGGCCAAATTGTGAGGTCCGGTTGCGAAAAAGTCACAAGTTATAGGCTACGGAATGTAACACACAAACTGAGTCCAATTTGAGACGTTGACGCACAGATGGAGCTAACTTGTTTCGACTGTCACGAATCTTGTTCCACCACTTCAAATGTGATGAAACAATAGTAATGGAAGAGTTTGAGTCCAATTACGAGGTCCGGTTGCAAAAAAGTCACAAGTTATAGGGTTCGGAACGTAACACACAAACTGAGTCCAATTTGAGACGTTGACGAACGGATGGAGCTAACTTATTTTGACTGTCCCGAATCTTGTTTCAACACTTCAAATGTGTTGAAATAATAGTAATACAAGAGTCTGAGTCCAATTACGAGGTCCGGTTGCGAAAAAGGCACAAGTTATAGGCTTAGGAATGTAACACACAAACTGAGTCCAATTTGAGACTTTGACGCACGGATGGAGCTAACTTGTTTTGACTGTCCCAAATATTGTTCCAACACATCAAATCTATTGAAACAATAGTAATGGAAGAGTTTGGGCCAAATTGTGAGGTCCGGTTGCGAAAAAGTCACAAGTTATAGGCTACGGAATGTAACACACAAACTGAGTCCAATTTGAGACGTTGACGCACAGATGGAGCTAACTTGTTTCGACTGTCACGAATCTTGTTCCACCACTTCAAATGTGATGAAACAATAGTAATGGAAGAGTTTGAGTCCAATTACGAGGTCCGGTTGCAAAAAAGTCACAAGTTATAGGGTTCGGAACGTAACACACAAACTGAGTCCAATTTGAGACGTTGACGAACGGATGGAGCTAACTTATTTTGACTGTCCCGAATCTTGTTTCAACACTTCAAATGTGTTGAAACAATAGTAATAGAAGAGTTTGAGTCCAATCACGAGGTCCGGTTGCGAAAAAGTCACAAGTTATAGACTTCGGAATGCAACACAGAAACTGAGTCCAATTTGAGACATTGACGTACGGATGGAGCTAACTTGTTTCGACTGTCCCAAATATTGTTCCCACACTTCAAATCTGTTGAAACAATAGTAATGGAAGAGTTTGAGTCTAATTATGAGGTCCGGTTGCGAAAAAGTCACAAGTTATAGGCTTCGGAATGTAACACAGAAACTGAGTCCAATTTGAGACTTTGACGAACGGATGGAGCTAACTTGTTTCGACTGTCCCGAATCTTGTTCCAACACTTCAAATATGTTGAAACAATTGTAATGGAAGAGTATGAGTCTAATTATGAGGTCCGGTTGCAAAAAAGTCACAAGTTATAGGCTTCGGAATGTAACTCACAAACTGAGTCCAATTTGAGACGTTGACGAACGGATGGAGCTAACTAGTTTCGACCGTCCCGAATCTTGTTCCAACACATCAAATGTGTTGAAATAATAGTAATACAAGAGTTTGAGTCCAATTACGAGTTCCGGTAGCGAAAAAGTCACAAGTTATAGGCTTCGGAATGTAACACACAAACTGAGTCCAATTTGAGACGTTGACGCACGGATGGAGCTAACTTGTTTCGACTGTCACGAATCTTGTTCCACCACTTCAAATGTGATGAAACAATAGTAATGGAAGAGTTCGAGTCCAATTACGAGCTCTGGTTGCGAAAAAGTAACAAGTTATAGGGTTCGGAACGTAACACACAAACTGAGTCCAATTTGAGACGTTGACGAACGGATGGAGCTAACTTGTTTCGACCGTCCCGAATCTTGTTCCAACACATCAAATGTGTTGAAATAATAGTAATACAAGAGTTTGAGTCCAATTAGGAGGTCCGATTGCGAAAAAGTCACATGTTATTGGCTTCGGAATGTAACACACAAACTATGTCCAATTTGAGATGTTGACGCACGGATGGAGCTAACTTGTTTTGCCTGTCCCGAATCATGTTCCAATACTTCAAATGTGTTGAAATAATAATAATGGAAGAGTTTGAGTAAAATTACGAGGTCTGATTGCGATAAAGTCACAAGTTATAGGATTCGGAATGTTACATGCAAATTGAGTCGAATTTGAGACTTTGATGCACGGATGGAGCTAACTTGTTTCGACTGTCCCAAATCTTATTCCAACACTTCAAATCTGTTGAAACAATAGTAATAGAAGAGTTTGAGTCCAATTACGAGGTCCGGTCGCGAAAAAGTCACAAGTTATAGGCTTAGGAATGTAACACACAAACTGAGTCCAATTTGAGACGTTGACGCACGGATGGAGCTAACTTGTTTCGACCGTCCCGAATCTTGTTCCAACACATCAAATGTGTTGAAACAATAGTAATAGAAGAGTTTGAGTCCAATTACGAGGTCCGGTTGCGAAAAAGTCACAAGTTATAGGCTTCGGAATGCAACACAGAAACTGAGTCTAATTTGAGACGTTGACGTACGGATGGAGCTAACTTGTTTCGACTGTCCCAAATATTGTTCCAACACTTCAAATCTGTTAAAACAATAGTAATGGAAGAGTTTGAGTCTAATTATGAGGTCCGGTTGCGAAAAAGTCACAAGTTATAGGCTTCGGAATGTAACACAGAAACTGAGTCCAATTTGAGACGTTGACGAACGGATGGAGCTAACTTGTTTCGACTGTCACGAATCTTGTTCCAACACTTCAAATATGTTGAAACAATAGTAATGGAAGAGTATGAGTCTAATTATGAGGTCCGGTTGCAAAAAAGTCACAAGTTATAGGCTTCGGAATGTAACTCACAAACTGAGTCCAATTTGAGACGTTGACGAACGGATGGAGCTAACTAGTTTCGACCATCCCGAATCTTGTTCCAACACATCAAATGTGTTGAAATAATAGTAATACAAGAGTTTGAGTCCAATTACGAGGTCCGGTTGCGAAAAAGTCACAAGTTATAGCCTTCGGAATGTAACACACAAACTGAGTCCAATTTGAGACGTTGACGCACGGATGGAGCTAACTTGTTTCGACTGTCACGAATCTTGTTCCACCACTTCAAATGTGATGAAACAATAGTAATGGAAGAGTTCGAGTCCAATTACGAGCTCCTGTTGCGAAAAAGTCACAAGTTATAGGGTTCGGAACGTAACACACAAACTGAGTCCAATTTGAGACGTTGACGAACGGATGGAGCTAACTTGTTTCGACCGTCCCGAATCTTGTTCCAACACATCAAATGTGATGAAATAATAGTAATACAAGAGTTTGAGTCCAATTACGAGGTTCGGTTGCGAAAAAGTCACAAGTTATTGGCTTCGGAATGTAACACACAAACTATGTCCAATTTGAGATGTTGACTCACGTATGGAGCTAACTTGTTTTGCCTGTCCCGAATCATGTTCCAATATTTCAAATGTGTTGAAACAATAATAATGGAAGAGTTTGAGTAAAATTACGAGGTCTGATTGCGACAAAGTCATAAGTTATAGGCTTCGGAATGTTACACACAAATTGAGTCGAATTTGAGACGTTGATGCACGGATGGAGCTAACTTGTTTCGACTGTCCCAAATCTTATTCCAACACTTCAAATCTGTTGAAACAATAGTATTAGAAGAGTTTGAGTCCAATTACGAGGTCCGGTTGCGAAAAAGTCACAAGTTATAGGCTTAGGAATGTAACACACAAACTGAGTCCAATTTGAGACGTTGACGCACGGATGGAGCTAACTTGTTTCGACCGTCCCGAATCTTGTTCCAACACATCAAATGTGTTGAAACAATAGTAATAGAAGAGTTTGAGTCCAATTACGAGGTCCGGTTGCGAAAAAGTCACAAATTATAGGCTTCGGAATGTAACACAGAAACTGGGTCTAATTTGAGACGTTGACGTACGGATGGAGCTAACTTGTTTCGACTGTCCCAAATATTGTTCCAACACTTCAAATCTGTTAAAACAATAGTAATGGAAGAGTTTGAGTCTAATTATGAGGTCCGGTTGCGAAAAAGTCACAAGTTACAGGCTTCGGAATGTAACACCGAAACTGAGTCCAATTTGAGACGTTGACGAACGGATGGAGCTAACTTGTTTCGACTGTCCCGAATCTTGTTCCAACACTTCAAATATCTTGAAACAATAGTAATGGAAGAGTATGTGTCTAATTATGAGGTCCGGTTGCAAAAAAGTCACAAGTTATAGGCTTCGGAATGTAACACACAAACTGAGTCCAATTTGAGACGTTGACGAACGGATGGAGCTAACTAGTTTCGACGGTCCCGAATCTTGTTCCAACACATCAAATGTGTTGAAATAATAGTAATACAAGAGTCTGAGTCCAATTACGAGGTCCGGTTGCGAAAAAGGCACAAGTTATAGGCTTAGGAATGTAACACACAAACTGAGTCCAATTTGAGACTTTGACGCACGGATGGAGCTAACTTGTTTTGACTGTCCCAAATATTGTTCCAACACATCAAATCTATTGAAACAATAGTAATGGAAGAGTTTGGGCCAAATTGTGAGGTCCGGTTGCGAAAAAGTCACAAGTTATAGGCTACGGAATGTAACACACAAACTGAGTCCAATTTGAGACGTTGACGCACAGATGGAGCTAACTTGTTTCGACTGTCACGAATCTTGTTCCACCACTTCAAATGTGATGAAACAATAGTAATGGAAGAGTTTGAGTCCAATTACGAGGTCCGGTTGCAAAAAGTCACAAGTTATAGGGTTCGGAACGTAACACACAAACTGAGTCCAATTTGAGACGTTGACGAACGGATGGAGCTAACTTATTTTGACTGTCCCGAATCTTGTTTCAACACTTCAAATGTGTTGAAACAATAGTAATAGAAGAGTTTGAGTCCAATCACGAGGTCCGGTTGCGAAAAAGTCACAAGTTATAGACTTGGAATGCAACACAGAAACTGAGTCCAATTTGAGACATTGACGTACGGATGGAGCTAACTTGTTTCGACTGTCCCAAATATTGTTCCCACACTTCAAATCTGTTGAAACAATAGTAATGGAAGAGTTTGAGTCTAATTATGAGGTCCGGTTGCGAAAAAGTCACAAGTTATAGGCTTCGGAATGTAACACAGAAACTGAGTCCAATTTGAGACTTTGACGAACGGATGGAGCTAACTTGTTTCGACTGTCCCGAATCTTGTTCCAACACTTCAAATATGTTGAAACAATTGTAATGGAAGAGTATGAGTCTAATTATGAGGTCCGGTTGCAAAAAAGTCACAAGTTATAGGCTTCGGAATGTAACTCACAAACTGAGTCCAATTTGAGACGTTGACGAACGGATGGAGCTAACTAGTTTCGACCGTCCCGAATCTTGTTCCAACACATCAAATGTGTTGAAATAATAGTAATACAAGAGTTTGAGTCCAATTACGAGTTCCGGTAGCGAAAAAGTCACAAGTTATAGGCTTCGGAATGTAACACACAAACTGAGTCCAATTTGAGACGTTGACGCACGGATGGAGCTAACTTGTTTCGACTGTCACGAATCTTGTTCCACCACTTCAAATGTGATGAAACAATAGTAATGGAAGAGTTCGAGTCCAATTACGAGCTCTGGTTGCGAAAAAGTAACAAGTTATAGGGTTCGGAACGTAACACACAAACTGAGTCCAATTTGAGACGTTGACGAACGGATGGAGCTAACTTGTTTCGACCGTCCCGAATCTTGTTCCAACACATCAAATGTGTTGAAATAATAGTAATACAAGAGTTTGAGTCCAATTAGGAGGTCCGATTGCGAAAAAGTCACATGTATTGGCTTCGGAATGTAACACACAAACTATGTCCAATTTGAGATGTTGACGCACGGATGGAGCTAACTTGTTTTGCCTGTCCCGAATCATGTTCCAATACTTCAAATGTGTTGAAATAATAATAATGGAAGAGTTTGAGTAAAATTACGAGGTCTGATTGCGATAAAGTCACAAGTTATAGGATTCGGAATGTTACATGCAAATTGAGTCGAATTTGAGACTTTGATGCACGGATGGAGCTAACTTGTTTCGACTGTCCCAAATCTTATTCCAACACTTCAAATCTGTTGAAACAATAGTAATAGAAGAGTTTGAGTCCAATTACGAGGTCCGGTTGCGAAAAAGTCACAAGTTATAGGCTTCGGAATGCAACACAGAAACTGAGTCTAATTTGAGACGTTGACGTACGGATGGAGCTAACTTGTTTCGACTGTCCCAAATATTGTTCCAACACTTCAAATCTGTTAAAACAATAGTAATGGAAGAGTTTGAGTCTAATTATGAGGTCCGGTTGCGAAAAAGTCACAAGTTATAGGCTTCGGAATGTAACACAGAAACTGAGTCCAATTTGAGACGTTGACGAACGGATGGAGCTAACTTGTTTCGACTGTCACGAATCTTGTTCCAACACTTCAAATATGTTGAAACAATAGTAATGGAAGAGTATGAGTCTAATTATGAGGTCCGGTTGCAAAAAAGTCACAAGTTATAGGCTTCGGATGTAACTCACAAACTGAGTCCAATTTGAGACGTTGACGAACGGATGGAGCTAACTAGTTTCGACCATCCCGAATCTTGTTCCAACACATCAAATGTGTTGAAATATAGTAATACAAGAGTTTGAGTCCAATTACGAGGTCCGGTTGCGAAAAAGTCACAAGTTATAGCCTTCGGAATGTAACACACAAACTGAGTCCAATTTGAGACGTTGACGCACGGATGGAGCTAACTTGTTTCGACTGTCACGAATCTTGTTCCACCACTTCAAATGTGATGAAACAATAGTAATGGAAGAGTTCGAGTCCAATTACGAGCTCCTGTTGCGAAAAAGTCACAAGTTATAGGGGTTCGGAACGTAACACACAAACTGAGTCCAATTTGAGACGTTGACGAACGGATGGAGCTAACTTGTTTCGAACCGGTCCCGAATCTTGTTCCAACACATCAAATGTGATGAAATAATAGTAATACAAGAGTTTGAGTCCAATTACGAGGTTCGGTTGCGAAAAAGTCACAAGTTATTGGCTTCGGAATGTAACACACAAACTATGTCAATTTGAGATGTTGACTCACGTATGGAGCTAACTTGTTTTGCCTGTCCCGAATCATGTTCCAATATTTCAAATGTGTTTGAAACAATAATAATGAAGAGTTTGAGTAAAATTACGAGGTCTGATTGCGACAAAGTCATAAGTTATAGGCTTTCGGAATGTTACCACAAATTGAGTCGAATTTGAGACGTTGATGCACGGATGGAGCTAACTTGTTTCGACTGTCCCAAATCTTATTCCAACACTTCAAATCTGTTGAAACAATAGTAATAGAGAGTTTGAGTCCAATTACGAGGTCCGTTGCGAAAAAGTCACAAGTTATAGGACTTAGGAATGTAACACACAAACTGAGTCCAATTTGAGACGTTGACGCACGGATGGAGCTAACTTGTTTCGACGGTCCCGAATCTTGTTCCAACACATCAAATGTGTTGAAACAATAGTTATAGAAGTGTTTGAGTCCAATCACGAGGTCCGGTTGCGAAAAAGTCACAAGTTATAGGTTCGGAATGTAACACACAAACTGAGTCCAATTTGAGACGTTGACGCACGGATGGAGCTAACTTGTTTCGACTGTCACGAATCTTGTTCCACCACTTCAAATGTGATGAAACAATAGTAATGGAAGAGTTCGAGTCCAATTACGAGCTCCTGTTGCGAAAAAGTCACAAGTTATAGGGTTCGGAACGTAACACACAAACTGAGTCCAATTTGAGACGTTGACGAACGGATGGAGCTAACTTGTTTCGACCGTCCCGAATCTTGTTCCAACACATCAAATGTGATGAAATAATAGTAATACAAGAGTTTGAGTCCAATTACGAGGTTCGGTTGCGAAAAAGTCACAAGTTATTGGCTTCGGAATGTAACACACAAACTATGTCCAATTTGAGATGTTGACTCACGTATGGAGCTAACTTGTTTTGCCTGTCCCGAATCATGTTCCAATATTTCAAATGTGTTTGAAACAATAATAATGGAAGAGTTTGAGTAAAATTACGAGGTCTGATTGCGACAAAGTCATAAGTTATAGGCTTCGGAATGTTACACACAAATTGAGTCGAATTTGAGACGTTGATGCACGGATGGAGCTAACTTGTTTCGACTGTCCCAAATCTTATTCCAACACTTCAAATCTGTTGAAACAATAGTATTAGAAGAGTTTGAGTCCAATTACGAGGTCCGGTTGCGAAAAAGTCACAAGTTATAGGCTTAGGAATGTAACACACAAACTGAGTCCAATTGAGACGTTGACGCACGGATGGAGCTAACTTGTTTCGACCGTCCCGAATCTTGTTCCAACACATCAAATGTGTTGAAACAATAGTAATAGAAGAGTTTGAGTCCAATTACGAGGTCCGGTTGCGAAAAAGTCACAAATTATAGGCTTCGGAATGTAACACAGAAACTGGGTCTAATTTGAGACGTTGACGTACGGATGGAGCTAACTTGTTTCGACTGTCCCAAATATTGTTCCAACACTTCAAATCTGTTAAAACAATAGTAATGGAAGAGTTTGAGTCTAATTATGAGGTCCGGTTGCGAAAAAGTCACAAGTTACAGGCTTCGAAATGTAACACCGAAACTGAGTCCAATTTGAGACGTTGGCGAACGGATGGAGCTAACTTGTTTCGACTGTCCCGAATCTTGTTCCAACACTTCAAATATGTTGAAACAATAGTAATGGACGAGTATGAGTTTATTATGAGGTCCGTTGCAAAAAAGTCACAAGTTATAGGCTTCGGAATGTAACACACAAACTGAGTCCAATTTGAGACGTTGACGAACGGATGGAGCTAACTAGTTTCGACGGTCCCGAATCTTGTTCCAACACATCAAATGTGTTGAAATAATAGTAATACAAGAGTCTGAGTCAATTACGAGGTCCGGTTGCGAAAAAGTCACAAGTTATAGGCTTAGGAATGTAACACACAAACTGAGTCCAATTGAGACTTTGACGCACGGATGGAGCTAACTTGTTTTGACTGTCCCAAATATTGTTCCAACACATCAAATCTATTGAAACAATAGTAATGGAAGAGTTTGGGCCTAATTGTGAGGTCCGGTTGCGAAAAAGTCACAAGTTATAGGCTACGGAATGTAACACACAAACTGAGTCCAATTTGAGACGTTGACGCACAGATGGAGCTAACTTGTTTCGACTGTCACGAATCTTGTTCCACCACTTCAAATGTGATGAAACAATAGTAATGGAAGAGTTTGAGTCCAATTACGAGGTCCGGTTGCAAAAAAGTCCCAAGTTATAGGTTCGGAACGTAACACACAAACTGAGTCCAATTTGAGACGTTGACGAACGGATGGAGCTAACTTATTTTGACTGTCACGAATCTTGTTTCAACACTTCAAATGTGTTGAAACAATAGTAATAGAAGAGTTTGAGTCCAATCACGAGGTCCGGTTGCGAAAAAGTCACAAGTTATAGACTTCGGAATGCAACACAGAAACTGAGTCCAATTTGAGACATTGACGTACGGATGGAGCTAACTTGTTTCGACTGTCCCAAATATTGTTCCCACACTTCAAATCTGTTGAAACAATAGTAATGGAAGAGTTTGAGTCTAATATGAGGTCCGGTTGCGAAAAAGTCACAAGTTATAGGCTTCGGAATGTAACACAGAAACTGAGTCCAATTTGAGACTTTGACGAACGGATGGAGCTAACTTGTTTCGACTGTCCCGAATCTTGTTCCAACACTTCAAATATGTTGAAACAATTGTAATGGAAGAGTATGAGTCTAATTATGAGGTCCGGTTGCAAAAAAGTCACAAGTTATAGGCTTCGGAATGTAACTCACAAACTGAGTCCAATTTGAGACGTTGACGAACGGATGGAGCTAACTTGTTTCGACCGTCCCGAATCTTGTTCCAACACATCAAATGTGATGAAATAATAGTAATACAAGAGTTGAAGTCCAATTTACGAGGTTCGTGCGAAAAAGTCAGAAGTTATTGGCTGTCGGAATGTAACACACAAACTATGTCCAATTTGAGATGTTGACTCACGTATGGAGCTAACTTGTTTTGCCTGTCCCGAATCATGTCCAATATTTCAAATGTGTTGAAACAATAATATGGAAGAGTTTGAGTAAAATTACGAGGTCTGATTGCGACAAAGTCATAAGTTATAGGCTTTCGAATGTAACACACAAACTGAGTCCAATTTGAGACGTTGACGCACGGATGGAGCTAACTTGTTTCGACTGTCACGAATCTTGTTCCACCACTTCAAATGTGATGATACAATAGTAGATGGAAGAGTTCGAGTCCAATTACGAGCTCCTGTTTGCGAAAAAGTCACAAGTTATAGGTTCGGAACGTAACACACAAACGAGTCCAATTTGAGACGTTGACGAACGGATGGAGCTAACTTGTTTCGACCGTCCCGAATCTTGTTCCAACACATCAAATGTGATGAAATAATAGTAATACAAGAGTTTGAGTCCAATTACGAGGTCGGTTGCGAAAAAGTCACAAGTTATTGGCTTCGGAATGTAACACACAAACTATGTCCAATTTGAGATGTTGACTCACGTATGGAGCTAACTTGTTTTGCCTGTCCCGAATCATGTTCCAATATTTCAAATGTGTTGAAAAAATAATAATGGAAGAGTTTGAGTAAAATTACGAGGTCTGATTGCGACAAAGTCATAAGTTATAGGCTTCGGAATGTTACACACAAATTGAGTCGAATTTGAGACGTTGATGCACGGATGGAGCTAACTTGTTTCGACTGTCCCAAATCTTATTCCAACACTTCAAATCTGTTGAAACAATAGTATTAGAAGAGTTTGAGTCCAATTACGAGGTCCGGTCGCGAAAAAGTCACAAGTTATAGGCTTAGGAATGTAACACACAAACTGAGTCCCAATTTGAGACGTTGACGCACGGATGGAGCTAACTTGTTTCGACCGTCCCGAATCTTGTTCCAACACATCAAATGTCTTGAAACAATAGTAATAGAAGAGTTTGAGTCCAATTACGAGGTCCGGTTGCGAAAAAGTCACAAGTTATAGGCTTCGGAATGCAACACAGAAACTGAGTCTAATTTGAGACGTTGACGTACGGATGGAGCTAACTTGTTTCGACTGTCCCAAATATTATTCCAACACTTCAATTCTGTTAAAACAATAGTAATGGAAGAGTTTGAGTCTAATTATGAGGTCCGGTGCGAAAAAGTCACAAGTTATAGGCTTCGGAATGTAACACAGAAACTGAGTCCAATTTGAGACGTTGACGAACGGATGGAGCTAACTTGTTTCGACTGTCCCGAATCTTGTTCCAACACTTCAAATATGTTGAAACAATAGTAATGGAAGAGTATGAGTCTAATTATGAGGTCCGGTTGCAAAAAAGTCACAAGTTATAGGCTTCGGATTGTAACACACAAACTGAGTCCAATTTGAGACGTTGACGAACGGATGGAGCTAACTAGTTTCGACCATCCCGAATCTTGTTCCAACACATCAATGTGTTGAAATAATAGTAATACAAGAGTTTGAGTCGAATTACGAGGTCCGGTTGCGAAAAAGTCACAAGTTATAGCCTTCGGAATGTAACACACAAACTGAGTCCAATTTGAGACGTTGACGCACGGATGGAGCTAACTTGTTTCGACTGTCACGAATCTTGTTCCACCACTTCAAATGTGATGAAACAATAGTAATGGAAGAGTTCGAGTCCAATTACGAGCTCCTGTTGCGAAAAAGTCACAAGTTATAGGGTTCGGAACGTAACACACAAACTGAGTCCAATTTGAGACGTTGACGAACGGATGGAGCTAACTTGTTTCGACCGTCCCGAATCTTGTTCCAACACATCAAATGTGATGAAATAATAGTAATACAAGAGTTTGAGTCCAATTACGAGGTTCGGTTGCGAAAAAGTCACAAGTTATTGGCTTCGGAATGTAACACACAAACTATGTCCAATTTGAGATGTTGACTCACGTATGGAGCTAACTTGTTTTGCCTGTCCCGAATCATGATCCAATATTTCAAATGTGTTGAAACAATAATAATGGAAGAGTTTGAGTAAAATTACGAGGTCTGATTGCGACAAAGTCATAAGTTATAGGCTTCGGAATGTTACACACAAATTGAGTCGAATTTGAGACGTTGATGCACGGATGGAGCTAACTTGTTTCGACTGTCCCAAATCTTATTCCAACACTTCAAATCTGTTGAAACAATAGTATTAGAAGAGTTTGAGTCCAATTACGAGGTCCGGTTGCGAAAAAGTCACAAGTTATAGGCTTAGGAATGTAACACACAAACTGAGTCCAATTTGAGACGTTGACGCACGGATGGAGCTAACTTGTTTCGACCGTCCCGAATCTTGTTCCAACACATCAAATGTGTTGAAACAATAGTAATAGAAGAGTTTGAGTCCAATTACGAGGTCCGGTTGCGAAAAAGTCACAAATTATAGGCTTCGGAATGTAACACAGAAACTGGGTCTAATTTGAGACGTTGACGTACGGATGGAGCTAACTTGTTTCGACTGTCCCAAATATTGTTCCAACACTTCAAATCTGTTAAAACAATAGTAATGGAAGAGTTTGAGTCTAATTATGAGGTCCGGTTGCGAAAAAGTCACAAGTTACAGGCTTCGAAATGTAACACCGAAACTGAGTCCAATTTGAGACGTTGACGAACGGATGGAGCTAACTTGTTTCGACTGTCCCGAATCTTGTTCCAACACTTCAAATATGTTGAAACAATAGTAATGGACGAGTATGAGTCTTATTATGAGGTCCGGTTGCAAAAAAGTCACAAGTTATAGGCTTCGGAATGTAACACACAAACTGAGTCCAATTTGAGACGTTGACGAACGGATGGAGCTAACTAGTTTCGACGGTCCCGAATCTTGTTCCAACACATCAAATGTGTTGAAATAATAGTAATACAAGAGTCTGAGTCCAATTACGAGGTCCGGTTGCGAAAAAGTCACAAGTTATAGGCTTAGGAATGTAACACACAAACTGAGTCCAATTTGAGACTTTGACGCACGGATGGAGCTAACTTGTTTTGACTGTCCCAAATATTGTTCCAACACATCAAATCTATTGAAACAATAGTAATGGAAGAGTTTGGGCCTAATTGTGAGGTCCGGTTGCGAAAAAGTCACAAGTTATAGGCTACGGAATGTAACACACAAACTGAGTCCAATTTGAGACGTTGACGCACAGATGGAGCTAACTTGTTTCGACTGTCACGAATCTTGTTCCACCACTTCAAATGTGATGAAACAATAGTAATGGAAGAGTTTGAGTCCAATTACGAGGTCCGGTTGCAAAAAAGTCCCAAGTTATAGGGTTCGGAACGTAACACACAAACTGAGTCCAATTTGAGACGTTGACGAACGGATGGAGCTAACTTATTTTGACTGTCACGAATCTTGTTTCAACACTTCAAATGTGTTGAAACAATAGTAATAGAAGAGTTTGAGTCCAATCACGAGGTCCGGTTGCGAAAAAGTCACAAGTTATAGACTTCGGAATGCAACACAGAAACTGAGTCCAATTTGAGACATTGACGTACGGATGGAGCTAACTTGTTTCGACTGTCCCAAATATTGTTCCCACACTTCAAATCTGTTGAAACAATAGTAATGGAAGAGTTTGAGTCTAATTATGAGGTCCGGTTGCGAAAAAGTCACAAGTTATAGGCTTCGGAATGTAACACAGAAACTGAGTCCAATTTGAGACTTTGACGAACGGATGGAGCTAACTTGTTTCGACTGTCCCGAATCTTGTTCCAACACTTCAAATATGTTGAAACAATTGTAATGGAAGAGTATGAGTCTAATTATGAGGTCCGGTTGCAAAAAAGTCACAAGTTATAGGCTTCGGAATGTAACTCACAAACTGAGTCCAATTTGAGACGTTGACGAACGGATGGAGCTAACTTGTTTCGACCGTCCCGAATCTTGTTCCAACACATCAAATGTGATGAAATAATAGTAATACAAGAGTTTGAGTTCAATTACGAGGTTCGGTTGCGAAAAAGTCACAAGTTATTGGCTTCGAATGTAACACACAAACTATGTCCAATTTGAGATGTTGACTCACGTATGGAGCTAACTTGTTTTGCCTGTCCCGAATCATGTTCCAATATTTCAAATGTGTTGAAACAATAATAATGGAAGAGTTTGAGTAAAATTACGAGGTCTGATTGCGACAAAGTCATAAGTTATAGGCTTCGGAATGTTACACACAAATTGAGTCGAATTTGAGACGTTGATGCACCGATGGAGCTAACTTGTTTCGACTGTCCCAAATCTTATTCCAACACTTCAAATCTGTTGAAACAATAGTATTAGAAGAGTTTGAGTCCAATTACGAGGTCCGGTTGCGAAAAAGTCACAAGTTATAGGCTTAGGAATGTAACACACAAACTGAGTCCAATTTGAGACGTTGACGCACGGATGGAGCTAACTTGTTTCGACCGTCCCGAATCTTGTTCCAACACATCAAATGTGTTGAAACAATAGTAATAGAAGAGTTTGAGTCCAATCACGAGGTCCGGTTGCGAAAAAGTCACAAGTTATAGACTTCGGAATGGAACACAGAAACTGAGTCCAATTTGAGACATTGACGTACGGATGGAGCTAACTTGTTTCGACTGTCCCAAATATTGTTCCCACACTTCAAATCTGTTGAAACAATAGTAATGGAAGAGTTTGAGTCTAATTATGAGGTCCGGTTGCGAAAAAGTCACAAGTTATAGGCTTCGGAATGTAACACAGAAACTGAGTCCAATTTGAGACTTTGACGAACGGATGGAGCTAACTTGTTTTGACTGTCCCGAATCTTGTTCCAACACTTCAAATATGTTGAAACAATTGTAATGGAAGAGAATGAGTCTAATTATGAGGTCCGGTTGCAAAAAAGTCACAAGTTATAGGCTTCGGAATGTAACTCACAAACTGAGTCCAATTTGAGACGTTGACGAACGGATGGAGCTAACTAGTTTCGACCGTCCCGAATCTTGTTCCAACACATCAAATGTGTTGAAATAATAGTAATACAAGAGTTTGAGTCCAATTACGAGTTCCGGTAGCGAAAAAGTCACAAGTTATAGGCTTCGGAATGTAACACACAAACTGAGTCCAATTTGAGACGTTGACGCACGGATGGAGCTAACTTGTTTCGACTGTCACGAATCTTGTTCCACCACTTCAAATGTGATGAAACAATAGTAATGGAAGAGTTCGAGTCCAATTACGAGCTCTGGTTGCGAAAAAGTAACAAGTTATAGGGTTCGGAACGTAACACACAAACTGAGTCAAATTTGAGACGTTGACGAACGGATGGAGCTAACTTGTTTCGACCGTCCCGAATCTTGTTCCAACACATCAAATGTGTTGAAATAATAGTAATACAAGAGTTTGAGTCCAATTATGAGGTCCGATTGCGAAAAAGTCACATGTTATTGGCTTCGGAATGTAACACACAAACTATGTCCAATTTGAGATGTTGACGCACGGATGGAGCTAACTTGTTTTGCCTGTCCCGAATCATGTTCCAATACTTCAAATGTGTTGAAATAATAATAATGGAAGAGTTTGAGTAAAATTACGAGGTCTGATTGCGATAAAGTCACAAGTTATAGGATTCGGAATGTTACATGCAAATTGAGTCGAATTTGAGACGTTGATGCACGGATGGAGCTAACTTGTTTCGACTGTCCCAAATCTTATTCCAACACTTCAAATCTGTTGAAACAATAGTAATAGAAGAGTTTGAGTCCAATTACGAGGTCCGGTCGCGAAAAAGTCACAAGTTATAGGCTTAGGAATGTAACACACAAACTGAGTCCAATTTGAGACGTTGACGCACGGATGGAGCTAACTTGTTTCGACCGTCCCGAATCTTGTTCCAACACATCAAATGTGTTGAAACAATAGTAATAGAAGAGTTTGAGTCCAATTACGAGGTCCGGTTGCGAAAAAGTCACAAGTTATAGGCTTCGGAATGCAACACAGAAACTGAGTCTAATTTGAGACGTTGACGTACGGATGGAGCTAACTTGTTTCGACTGTCCCAAATATTGTTCCAACACTTCAAATCTGTTAAAACAATAGTAATGGAAGAGTTTGAGTCTAATTATGAGGTCCGGTTGCGAAAAAGTCACAAGTTATAGGCTTCGGAATGTAACACAGAAACTGAGTCCAATTTGAGACGTTGACGAACGGATGGAGCTAACTTGTTTCGACTGTCACGAATCTTGTTCCAACACTTCAAATATGTTGAAACAATAGTAATGGAAGAGTATGAGTCTAATTATGAGGTCCGGTTGCAAAAAAGTCACAAGTTATAGGCTTCGGAATGTAACTCACAAACTGAGTCCAATTTGAGACGTTGACGAACGGATGGAGCTAACTAGTTTCGACCATCCCGAATCTTGTTCCAACACATCAAATGTGTTGAAATAATAGTAATACAAGAGTTTGAGTCCAATTACGAGGTCCGGTTGCGAAAAAGTCACAAGTTATAGCCTTCGGAATGTAACACACAAACTGAGTCCAATTTGAGACGTTGACGCACGGATGGAGCTAACTTGTTTCGACTGTCACGAATCTTGTTCCACCACTTCAAATGTGATGAAACAATAGTAATGGAAGAGTTCGAGTCCAATTACGAGCTCCTGTTGCGAAAAAGTCACAAGTTATAGGGTTCGGAACGTAACACACAAACTGAGTCCAATTTGAGACGTTGACGAACGGATGGAGCTAACTTGTTTCGACCGTCCCGAATCTTGTTCCAACACATCAAATGTGATGAAATAATAGTAATACAAGAGTTTGAGTCCAATTACGAGGTTCGGTTGCGAAAAAGTCACAAGTTATTGGCTTCGGAATGTAACACACAAACTATGTCCAATTTGAGATGTTGACTCACGTATGGAGCTAACTTGTTTTGCCTGTCCCGAATCATGTTCCAATATTTCAAATGTGTTGAAACAATAATAATGGAAGAGTTTGAGTAAAATTACGAGGTCTGATTGCGACAAAGTCATAAGTTATAGGCTTCGGAATGTTACACACAAATTGAGTCGAATTTGAGACGTTGATGCACGGATGGAGCTAACTTGTTTCGACTGTCCCAAATCTTATTCCAACACTTCAAATCTGTTGAAACAATAGTATTAGAAGAGTTTGAGTCCAATTACGAGGTCCGGTTGCGAAAAAGTCACAAGTTATAGGCTTAGGAATGTAACACACAAACTGAGTCCAATTTGAGACGTTGACGCACGGATGGAGCTAACTTGTTTCGACCGTCCCGAATCTTGTTCCAACACATCAAATGTGTTGAAACAATAGTAATAGAAGAGTTTGAGTCCAATTACGAGGTCCGGTTGCGAAAAAGTCACAAATTATAGGCTTCGGAATGTAACACAGAAACTGGGTCTAATTTGAGACGTTGACGTACGGATGGAGCTAACTTGTTTCGACTGTCCCAAATATTGTTCCAACACTTCAAATCTGTTAAAACAATAGTAATGGAAGAGTTTGAGTCTAATTATGAGGTCCGGTTGCGAAAAAGTCACAAGTTACAGGCTTCGGAATGTAACACCGAAACTGAGTCCAATTTGAGACATTGACGAACGGATGGAGCTAACTTGTTTCGACTGTCCCGAATCTTGTTCCAACACTTCAAATATCTTGAAACAATAGTAATGGAAGAGTATGTGTCTAATTATGAGGTCCGGTTGCAAAAAAGTCACAAGTTATAGGCTTCGGAATGTAACACACAAACTGAGTCCAATTTGAGACGTTGACGAACGGATGGAGCTAACTAGTTTCGACGGTCCCGAATCTTGTTCCAACACATCAAATGTGTTGAAATAATAGTAATACAAGAGTCTGAGTCCAATTACGAGGTCCGGTTGCGAAAAAGGCACAAGTTATAGGCTTAGGAATGTAACACACAAACTGAGTCCAATTTGAGACTTTGACGCACGGATGGAGCTAACTTGTTTTGACTGTCCCAAATATTGTTCCAACACATCAAATCTATTGAAACAATAGTAATGGAAGAGTTTGGGCCAAATTGTGAGGTCCGTTGCGAAAAAGTCACAAGTTATAGGCTACGGAATGTAACACACAAACTGAGTCCAATTTGAGACGTTGACGCACAGATGGAGCTAACTTGTTTCGACTGTCACGAATCTTGTTCCACCACTTCAAATGTGATGAAACAATAGTAATGGAAGAGTTTGAGTCCAATTACGAGGTCCGGTTGCAAAAAAGTCACAAGTTATAGGGTTCGGAACGTAACACACAAACTGAGTCCAATTTGAGACGTTGACGAACGGATGGAGCTAACTTATTTTGACTGTCCCGAATCTTGTTTCAACACTTCAAATGTGTTGAAATAATAGTAATACAAGAGTCTGAGTCCAATTACGAGGTCCGGTTGCGAAAAAGGCACAAGTTATAGGCTTAGGAATGTAACACACAAACTGAGTCCAATTTGAGACTTTGACGCACGGATGGAGCTAACTTGTTTTGACTGTCCCAAATATTGTTCCAACACATCAAATCTATTGAAACAATAGTAATGGAAGAGTTTGGGCCAAATTGTGAGGTCCGGTTGCGAAAAAGTCACAAGTTATAGGCTACGGAATGTAACACACAAACTGAGTCCAATTTGAGACGTTGACGCACAGATGGAGCTAACTTGTTTCGACTGTCACGAATCTTGTTCCACCACTTCAAATGTGATGAAACAATAGTAATGGAAGAGTTTGAGTCCAATTACGAGGTCCGGTTGCAAAAAAGTCACAAGTTATAGGGTTCGGAACGTAACACACAAACTGAGTCCAATTTGAGACGTTGACGAACGGATGGAGCTAACTTATTTTGACTGTCCCGAATCTTGTTTCAACACTTCAAATGTGTTGAAACAATAGTAATAGAAGAGTTTGAGTCCAATCACGAGGTCCGGTTGCGAAAAAGTCACAAGTTATAGACTTCGGAATGCAACACAGAAACTGAGTCCAATTTGAGACATTGACGTACGGATGGAGCTAACTTGTTTCGACTGTCCCAAATATTGTTCCCACACTTCAAATCTGTTGAAACAATAGTAATGGAAGAGTTTGAGTCTAATTATGAGGTCCGGTTGCGAAAAAGTCACAAGTTATAGGCTTCGGAATGTAACACAGAAACTGAGTCCAATTTGAGACTTTGACGAACGGATGGAGCTAACTTGTTTCGACTGTCCCGAATCTTGTTCCAACACTTCAAATATGTTGAAACAATTGTAATGGAAGAGTATGAGTCTAATTATGAGGTCCGGTTGCAAAAAAGTCACAAGTTATAGGCTTCGGAATGTAACTCACAAACTGAGTCCAATTTGAGACGTTGACGAACGGATGGAGCTAACTAGTTTCGACCGTCCCGAATCTTGTTCCAACACATCAAATGTGTTGAAATAATAGTAATACAAGAGTTTGAGTCCAATTACGAGTTCCGGTAGCGAAAAAGTCACAAGTTATAGGCTTCGGAATGTAACACACAAACTGAGTCCAATTTGAGACGTTGACGCACGGATGGAGCTAACTTGTTTCGACTGTCACGAATCTTGTTCCACCACTTCAAATGTGATGAAACAATAGTAATGGAAGAGTTCGAGTCCAATTACGAGCTCTGGTTGCGAAAAAGTAACAAGTTATAGGGTTCGGAACGTAACACACAAACTGAGTCCAATTTGAGACGTTGACGAACGGATGGAGCTAACTTGTTTCGACCGTCCCGAATCTTGTTCCAACACATCAAATGTGTTGAAATAATAGTAATACAAGAGTTTGAGTCCAATTAGGAGGTCCGATTGCGAAAAAGTCACATGTTATTGGCTTCGGAATGTAACACACAAACTATGTCCAATTTGAGATGTTGACGCACGGATGGAGCTAACTTGTTTTGCCTGTCCCGAATCATGTTCCAATACTTCAAATGTGTTGAAATAATAATAATGGAAGAGTTTGAGTAAAATTACGAGGTCTGATTGCGATAAAGTCACAAGTTATAGGATTCGGAATGTTACATGCAAATTGAGTCGAATTTGAGACTTTGATGCACGGATGGAGCTAACTTGTTTCGACTGTCCCAAATCTTATTCCAACACTTCAAATCTGTTGAAACAATAGTAATAGAAGAGTTTGAGTCCAATTACGAGGTCCGGTCGCGAAAAAGTCACAAGTTATAGGCTTAGGAATGTAACACACAAACTGAGTCCAATTTGAGACGTTGACGCACGGATGGAGCTAACTTGTTTCGACCGTCCCGAATCTTGTTCCAACACATCAAATGTGTTGAAACAATAGTAATAGAAGAGTTTGAGTCCAATTACGAGGTCCGGTTGCGAAAAAGTCACAAGTTATAGGCTTCGGAATGCAACACAGAAACTGAGTCTAATTTGAGACGTTGACGTACGGATGGAGCTAACTTGTTTCGACTGTCCCAAATATTGTTCCAACACTTCAAATCTGTTAAAACAATAGTAATGGAAGAGTTTGAGTCTAATTATGAGGTCCGGTTGCGAAAAAGTCACAAGTTATAGGCTTCGGAATGTAACACAGAAACTGAGTCCAATTTGAGACGTTGACGAACGGATGGAGCTAACTTGTTTCGACTGTCACGAATCTTGTTCCAACACTTCAAATATGTTGAAACAATAGTAATGGAAGAGTATGAGTCTAATTATGAGGTCCGGTTGCAAAAAAGTCACAAGTTATAGGCTTCGGAATGTAACTCACAAACTGAGTCCAATTTGAGACGTTGACGAACGGATGGAGCTAACTAGTTTCGACCATCCCGAATCTTGTTCCAACACATCAAATGTGTTGAAATAATAGTAATACAAGAGTTTGAGTCCAATTACGAGGTCCGGTTGCGAAAAAGTCACAAGTTATAGCCTTCGGAATGTAACACACAAACTGAGTCCAATTTGAGACGTTGACGCACGGATGGAGCTAACTTGTTTCGACTGTCACGAATCTTGTTCCACCACTTCAAATGTGATGAAACAATAGTAATGGAAGAGTTCGAGTCCAATTACGAGCTCCTGTTGCGAAAAAGTCACAAGTTATAGGGTTCGGAACGTAACACACAAACTGAGTCCAATTTGAGACGTTGACGAACGGATGGAGCTAACTTGTTTCGACCGTCCCGAATCTTGTTCCAACACATCAAATGTGATGAAATAATAGTAATACAAGAGTTTGAGTCCAATTACGAGGTTCGGTTGCGAAAAAGTCACAAGTTATTGGCTTCGGAATGTAACACACAAACTATGTCCAATTTGAGATGTTGACTCACGTATGGAGCTAACTTGTTTTGCCTGTCCCGAATCATGTTCCAATATTTCAAATGTGTTGAAACAATAATAATGGAAGAGTTTGAGTAAAATTACGAGGTCTGATTGCGACAAAGTCATAAGTTATAGGCTTCGGAATGTTACACACAAATTGAGTCGAATTTGAGACGTTGATGCACGGATGGAGCTAACTTGTTTCGACTGTCCCAAATCTTATTCCAACACTTCAAATCTGTTGAAACAATAGTATTAGAAGAGTTTGAGTCCAATTACGAGGTCCGGTTGCGAAAAAGTCACAAGTTATAGGCTTAGGAATGTAACACACAAACTGAGTCCAATTTGAGACGTTGACGCACGGATGGAGCTAACTTGTTTCGACCGTCCCGAATCTTGTTCCAACACATCAAATGTGTTGAAACAATAGTAATAGAAGAGTTTGAGTCCAATTACGAGGTCCGGTTGCGAAAAAGTCACAAATTATAGGCTTCGGAATGTAACACAGAAACTGGGTCTAATTTGAGACGTTGACGTACGGATGGAGCTAACTTGTTTCGACTGTCCCAAATATTGTTCCAACACTTCAAATCTGTTAAAACAATAGTAATGGAAGAGTTTGAGTCTAATTATGAGGTCCGGTTGCGAAAAAGTCACAAGTTACAGGCTTCGGAATGTAACACCGAAACTGAGTCCAATTTGAGACGTTGACGAACGGATGGAGCTAACTTGTTTCGACTGTCCCGAATCTTGTTCCAACACTTCAAATATCTTGAAACAATAGTAATGGAAGAGTATGTGTCTAATTATGAGGTCCGGTTGCAAAAAAGTCACAAGTTATAGGCTTCGGAATGTAACACACAAACTGAGTCCAATTTGAGACGTTGACGAACGGATGGAGCTAACTAGTTTCGACGGTCCCGAATCTTGTTCCAACACATCAAATGTGTTGAAATAATAGTAATACAAGAGTCTGAGTCCAATTACGAGGTCCGGTTGCGAAAAAGGCACAAGTTATAGGCTTAGGAATGTAACACACAAACTGAGTCCAATTTGAGACTTTGACGCACGGATGGAGCTAACTTGTTTTGACTGTCCCAAATATTGTTCCAACACATCAAATCTATTGAAACAATAGTAATGGAAGAGTTTGGGCCAAATTGTGAGGTCCGGTTGCGAAAAAGTCACAAGTTATAGGCTACGGAATGTAACACACAAACTGAGTCCAATTTGAGACGTTGACGCACAGATGGAGCTAACTTGTTTCGACTGTCACGAATCTTGTTCCACCACTTCAAATGTGATGAAACAATAGTAATGGAAGAGTTTGAGTCCAATTACGAGGTCCGGTTGCAAAAAAGTCACAAGTTATAGGGTTCGGAACGTAACACACAAACTGAGTCCAATTTGAGACGTTGACGAACGGATGGAGCTAACTTATTTTGACTGTCCCGAATCTTGTTTCAACACTTCAAATGTGTTGAAACAATAGTAATAGAAGAGTTTGAGTCCAATCACGAGGTCCGGTTGCGAAAAAGTCACAAGTTATAGACTTTGGAATGCAACACAGAAACTGAGTCCAATTTGAGACATTGACGTACGGATGGAGCTAACTTGTTTCGACTGTCCCAAATATTGTTCCCACACTTCAAATCTGTTGAAACAATAGTAATGGAAGAGTTTGAGTCTAATTATGAGGTCCGGTTGCGAAAAAGTCACAAGTTATAGGCTTCGGAATGTAACACAGAAACTGAGTCCAATTTGAGACTTTGACGAACGGATGGAGCTAACTTGTTTCGACTGTCCCGAATCTTGTTCCAACACTTCAAATATGTTGAAACAATTGTAATGGAAGAGTATGAGTCTAATTATGAGGTCCGGTTGCAAAAAAGTCACAAGTTATAGGCTTCGGAATGTAACTCACAAACTGAGTCCAATTTGAGACGTTGACGAACGGATGGAGCTAACTAGTTTCGACCGTCCCGAATCTTGTTCCAACACATCAAATGTGTTGAAATAATAGTAATACAAGAGTTTGAGTCCAATTACGAGTTCCGGTAGCGAAAAAGTCACAAGTTATAGGCTTCGGAATGTAACACACAAACTGAGTCCAATTTGAGACGTTGACGCACGGATGGAGCTAACTTGTTTCGACTGTCACGAATCTTGTTCCACCACTTCAAATGTGATGAAACAATAGTAATGGAAGAGTTCGAGTCCAATTACGAGCTCTGGTTGCGAAAAAGTAACAAGTTATAGGGTTCGGAACGTAACACACAAACTGAGTCCAATTTGAGACGTTGACGAACGGATGGAGCTAACTTGTTTCGACCGTCCCGAATCTTGTTCCAACACATCAAATGTGTTGAAATAATAGTAATACAAGAGTTTGAGTCCAATTAGGAGGTCCGATTGCGAAAAAGTCACATGTTATTGGCTTCGGAATGTAACACACAAACTATGTCCAATTTGAGATGTTGACGCACGGATGGAGCTAACTTGTTTTGCCTGTCCCGAATCATGTTCCAATACTTCAAATGTGTTGAAATAATAATAATGGAAGAGTTTGAGTAAAATTACGAGGTCTGATTGCGATAAAGTCACAAGTTATAGGATTCGGAATGTTACATGCAAATTGAGTCGAATTTGAGACTTTGATGCACGGATGGAGCTAACTTGTTTCGACTGTCCCAAATCTTATTCCAACACTTCAAATCTGTTGAAACAATAGTAATAGAAGAGTTTGAGTCCAATTACGAGGTCCGGTCGCGAAAAAGTCACAAGTTATAGGCTTAGGAATGTAACACACAAACTGAGTCCAATTTGAGACGTTGACGCACGGATGGAGCTAACTTGTTTCGACCGTCCCGAATCTTGTTCCAACACATCAAATGTGTTGAAACAATAGTAATAGAAGAGTTTGAGTCCAATTACGAGGTCCGGTTGCGAAAAAGTCACAAGTTATAGGCTTCGGAATGCAACACAGAAACTGAGTCTAATTTGAGACGTTGACGTACGGATGGAGCTAACTTGTTTCGACTGTCCCAAATATTGTTCCAACACTTCAAATCTGTTAAAACAATAGTAATGGAAGAGTTTGAGTCTAATTATGAGGTCCGGTTGCGAAAAAGTCACAAGTTATAGGCTTCGGAATGTAACACAGAAACTGAGTCCAATTTGAGACGTTGACGAACGGATGGAGCTAACTTGTTTCGACTGTCACGAATCTTGTTCCAACACTTCAAATATGTTGAAACAATAGTAATGGAAGAGTATGAGTCTAATTATGAGGTCCGGTTGCAAAAAAGTCACAAGTTATAGGCTTCGGAATGTAACTCACAAACTGAGTCCAATTTGAGACGTTGACGAACGGATGGAGCTAACTAGTTTCGACCATCCCGAATCTTGTTCCAACACATCAAATGTGTTGAAATAATAGTAATACAAGAGTTTGAGTCCAATTACGAGGTCCGGTTGCGAAAAAGTCACAAGTTATAGCCTTCGGAATGTAACACACAAACTGAGTCCAATTTGAGACGTTGACGCACGGATGGAGCTAACTTGTTTCGACTGTCACGAATCTTGTTCCACCACTTCAAATGTGATGAAACAATAGTAATGGAAGAGTTCGAGTCCAATTACGAGCTCCTGTTGCGAAAAAGTCACAAGTTATAGGGTTCGGAACGTAACACACAAACTGAGTCCAATTTGAGACGTTGACGAACGGATGGAGCTAACTTGTTTCGACCGTCCCGAATCTTGTTCCAACACATCAAATGTGATGAAATAATAGTAATACAAGAGTTTGAGTCCAATTACGAGGTTCGGTTGCGAAAAAGTCACAAGTTATTGGCTTCGGAATGTAACACACAAACTATGTCCAATTTGAGATGTTGACTCACGTATGGAGCTAACTTGTTTTGCCTGTCCCGAATCATGTTCCAATATTTCAAATGTGTTGAAACAATAATAATGGAAGAGTTTGAGTAAAATTACGAGGTCTGATTGCGACAAAGTCATAAGTTATAGGCTTCGGAATGTTACACACAAATTGAGTCGAATTTGAGACGTTGATGCACGGATGGAGCTAACTTGTTTCGACTGTCCCAAATCTTATTCCAACACTTCAAATCTGTTGCAACAATAGTAATAGAAGAGTTTGAGTCCAATTACGAGGTCCGGTTGCGAAAAAGTCACAAGTTATAGACTTAGGAATGTAACACACAAACTGAGTCCAATTTGAGACGTTGACGCACGGATGGAGCTAACTTGTTTCGACGGTCCCGAATCTTGTTCCAACACATCAAATGTGTTGAAACAATAGTTATAGAAGTGTTTGAGTCCAATCACGAGGTCCGGTTGCGAAAAAGTCACAAGTTATAGGTTCGGAATGTAACACACAAACTGAGTCCAATTTGAGACGTTGACGCACGGATGGAGCTAACTTGTTTCGACTGTCACGAATCTTGTTCCACCACTTCAAATGTGATGAAACAATAGTAATGGAAGAGTTCGAGTCCAATTACGAGCTCCTGTTGCGAAAAAGTCACAAGTTATAGGGTTCGGAACGTAACACACAAACTGAGTCCAATTTGAGACGTTGACGAACGGATGGAGCTAACTTGTTTCGACCGTCCCGAATCTTGTTCCAACACATCAAATGTGATGAAATAATAGTAATACAAGAGTTTGAGTCCAATTACGAGGTTCGGTTGCGAAAAAGTCACAAGTTATTGGCTTCGGAATGTAACACACAAACTATGTCCAATTTGAGATGTTGACTCACGTATGGAGCTAACTTGTTTTGCCTGTCCCGAATCATGTTCCAATATTTCAAATGTGTTGAAACAATAATAATGGAAGAGTTTGAGTAAAATTACGAGGTCTGATTGCGACAAAGTCATAAGTTATAGGCTTCGGAATGTTACACACAAATTGAGTCGAATTTGAGACGTTGATGCACGGATGGAGCTAACTTGTTTCGACTGTCCCAAATCTTATTCCAACACTTCAAATCTGTTGAAACAATAGTATTAGAAGAGTTTGAGTCCAATTACGAGGTCCGGTTGCGAAAAAGTCACAAGTTATAGGCTTAGGAATGTAACACACAAACTGAGTCCAATTTGAGACGTTGACGCACGGATGGAGCTAACTTGTTTCGACCGTCCCGAATCTTGTTCCAACACATCAAATGTGTTGAAACAATAGTAATAGAAGAGTTTGAGTCCAATTACGAGGTCCGGTTGCGAAAAAGTCACAAATTATAGGCTTCGGAATGTAACACAGAAACTGGGTCTAATTTGAGACGTTGACGTACGGATGGAGCTAACTTGTTTCGACTGTCCCAAATATTGTTCCAACACTTCAAATCTGTTAAAACAATAGTAATGGAAGAGTTTGAGTCTAATTATGAGGTCCGGTTGCGAAAAAGTCACAAGTTACAGGCTTCGAAATGTAACACCGAAACTGAGTCCAATTTGAGACGTTGGCGAACGGATGGAGCTAACTTGTTTCGACTGTCCCGAATCTTGTTCCAACACTTCAAATATGTTGAAACAATAGTAATGGACGAGTATGAGTTTTATTATGAGGTCCGGTTGCAAAAAAGTCACAAGTTATAGGCTTCGGAATGTAACACACAAACTGAGTCCAATTTGAGACGTTGACGAACGGATGGAGCTAACTAGTTTCGACGGTCCCGAATCTTGTTCCAACACATCAAATGTGTTGAAATAATAGTAATACAAGAGTCTGAGTCCAATTACGAGGTCCGGTTGCGAAAAAGTCACAAGTTATAGGCTTAGGAATGTAACACACAAACTGAGTCCAATTTGAGACTTTGACGCACGGATGGAGCTAACTTGTTTTGACTGTCCCAAATATTGTTCCAACACATCAAATCTATTGAAACAATAGTAATGGAAGAGTTTGGGCCTAATTGTGAGGTCCGGTTGCGAAAAAGTCACAAGTTATAGGCTACGGAATGTAACACACAAACTGAGTCCAATTTGAGACGTTGACGCACAGATGGAGCTAACTTGTTTCGACTGTCACGAATCTTGTTCCACCACTTCAAATGTGATGAAACAATAGTAATGGAAGAGTTTGAGTCCAATTACGAGGTCCGGTTGCAAAAAAGTCCCAAGTTATAGGGTTCGGAACGTAACACACAAACTGAGTCCAATTTGAGACGTTGACGAACGGATGGAGCTAACTTATTTTGACTGTCACGAATCTTGTTTCAACACTTCAAATGTGTTGAAACAATAGTAATAGAAGAGTTTGAGTCCAATCACGAGGTCCGGTTGCGAAAAAGTCACGAGTTATAGACTTCGGAATGCAACACAGAAACTGAGTCCAATTTGAGACATTGACGTACGGATGGAGCTAACTTGTTTCGACTGTCCCAAATATTGTTCCCACACTTCAAATCTGTTGAAACAATAGTAATGGAAGAGTTTGAGTCTAATTATGAGGTCCGGTTGCGAAAAAGTCACAAGTTATAGGCTTCGAAATGTAACACAGAAACTGAGTCCAATTTGAGACTTTGACGAACGGATGGAGCTAACTTGTTTCGACTGTCCCGAATCTTGTTCCAACACTTCAAATATGTTGAAACAATTGTAATGGAAGAGTATGAGTCTAATTATGAGGTCCGGTTGCAAAAAAGTCACAAGTTATAGGCTTCGGAATGTAACTCACAAACTGAGTCCAATTTGAGACGTTGACGAACGGATGGAGCTAACTTGTTTCGACCGTCCCGAATCTTGTTCCAACACATCAAATGTGATGAAATAATAGTAATACAAGAGTTTGAGTCCAATTACGAGGTTCGGTTGCGAAAAAGTCAGAAGTTATTGGCTTCGGAATGTAACACACAAACTATGTCCAATTTGAGATGTTGACTCACGTATGGAGCTAACTTGTTTTGCCTGTCCCGAATCATGTTCCAATATTTCAAATGTGTTGAAACAATAATAATGGAAGAGTTTGAGTAAAATTACGAGGTCTGATTGCGACAAAGTCATAAGTTATAGGCTTCGGAATGTTACACACAAATTGAGTCGAATTTGAGACGTTGATGCACGGATGGAGCTAACTTGTTTCGACTGTCCCAAATCTTATTCCAACACTTCAAATCTGTTGAAACAATAGTATTAGAAGAGTTTGAGTCCAATTACGAGGTCCGGTTGCGAAAAAGTCACAAGTTATAGGCTTAGGAATGTAACACACAAACTGAGTCCAATTTGAGACGTTGACGCACGGATGGAGCTAACTTGTTTCGACCGTCCCGAATCTTGTTCCAACACATCAAATGTGTTGAAACAATAGTAATAGAAGAGTTTGAGTCCAATTACGAGGTCCGGTTGCGAAAAAGTCACAAATTATAGGCTTCGGAATGTAACACAGAAACTGGGTCTAATTTGAGACGTTGACGTACGGATGGAGCTAACTTGTTTCGACTGTCCCAAATATTGTTCCAACACTTCAAATCTGTTAAAACAATAGTAATGGAAGAGTTTGAGTCTAATTATGAGGTCCGGTTGCGAAAAAGTCACAAGTTACAGGCTTCGAAATGTAACACCGAAACTGAGTCCAATTTGAGACGTTGGCGAACGGATGGAGCTAACTTGTTTCGACTGTCCCGAATCTTGTTCCAACACTTCAAATATGTTGAAACAATAGTAATGGACGAGTATGAGTTTTATTATGAGGTCCGGTTGCAAAAAAGTCACAAGTTATAGGCTTCGGAATGTAACACACAAACTGAGTCCAATTTGAGACGTTGACGAACGGATGGAGCTAACTAGTTTCGACGGTCCCGAATCTTGTTCCAACACATCAAATATGTTGAAATAATAGTAATACAAGAGTCTGAGTCCAATTACGAGGTCCGGTTGCGAAAAAGTCACAAGTTATAGGCTTAGGAATGTAACACACAAACTGAGTCCAATTTGAGACTTTGACGCACGGATGGAGCTAACTTGTTTTGACTGTCCCAAATATTGTTCCAACACATCAAATCTATTGAAACAATAGTAATGGAAGAGTTTGGGCCTAATTGTGAGGTCCGGTTGCGAAAAAGTCACAAGTTATAGGCTACGGAATGTAACACACAAACTGAGTCCAATTTGAGACGTTGACGCACAGATGGAGCTAACTTGTTTCGACTGTCACGAATCTTGTTCCACCACTTCAAATGTGATGAAACAATAGTAATGGAAGAGTTTGAGTCCAATTACGAGGTCCGGTTGCAAAAAAGTCCCAAGTTATAGGGTTCGGAACGTAACACACAAACTGAGTCCAATTTGAGACGTTGACGAACGGATGGAGCTAACTTATTTTGACTGTCACGAATCTTGTTTCAACACTTCAAATGTGTTGAAACAATAGTAATAGAAGAGTTTGAGTCCAATCACGAGGTCCGGTTGCGAAAAAGTCACAAGTTATAGACTTCGGAATGCAACACAGAAACTGAGTCCAATTTGAGACATTGACGTACGGATGGAGCTAACTTGTTTCGACTGTCCCAAATATTGTTCCCACACTTCAAATCTGTTGAAACAATAGTAATGGAAGAGTTTGAGTCTAATTATGAGGTCCGGTTGCGAAAAAGTCACAAGTTATAGGCTTCGGAATGTAACACAGAAACTGAGTCCAATTTGAGACTTTGACGAACGGATGGAGCTAACTTGTTTCGACTGTCCCGAATCTTGTTCCAACACTTCAAATATGTTGAAACAATTGTAATGGAAGAGTATGAGTCTAATTATGAGGTCCGGTTGCAAAAAAGTCACAAGTTATAGGCTTCGGAATGTAACTCACAAACTGAGTCCAATTTGAGACGTTGACGAACGGATGGAGCTAACTTGTTTCGACCGTCCCGAATCTTGTTCCAACACATCAAATGTGATGAAATAATAGTAATACAAGAGTTTGAGTCCAATTACGAGGTTCGGTTGCGAAAAAGTCACAAGTTATTGGCTTCGGAATGTAACACACAAACTATGTCCAATTTGAGATGTTGACTCACGTATGGAGCTAACTTGTTTTGCCTGTCCCGAATCATGTTCCAATATTTCAAATGTGTTGAAACAATAATAATGGAAGAGTTTGAGTAAAATTACGAGGTCTGATTGCGACAAAGTCATAAGTTATAGGCTTCGGAATGTTACACACAAATTGAGTCAAATTTGAGACGTTGATGCACGGATGGAGCTAACTTGTTTCGACTGTCCCAAATCTTATTCCAACACTTCAAATCTGTTGAAACAATAGTATTAGAAGAGTTTGAGTCCAATTACGAGGTCCGGTTGCGAAAAAGTCACAAGTTATAGGCTTAGGAATGTAACACACAAACTGAGTCCAATTTGAGACGTTGACGCACGGATGGAGCTAACTTGTTTCGACCGTCCCGAATCTTGTTCCAACACATCAAATGTGTTGAAACAATAGTAATAGAAGAGTTTGAGTCCAATCACGAGGTCCGGTTGCGAAAAAGTCACAAGTTATAGACTTCGGAATGCAACACAGAAACTGAGTCCAATTTGAGACATTGACGTACGGATGGAGCTAACTTGTTTCGACTGTCCCAAATATTGTTCCCACACTTCAAATCTGTTGAAACAATAGTAATGGAAGAGTTTGAGTCTAATTATGAGGTCCGGTTGCGAAAAAGTCACAAGTTATAGGCTTCGGAATGTAACACAGAAACTGAGTCCAATTTGAGACTTTGACGAACGGATGGAGCTAACTTGTTTCGACTGTCCCGAATCTTGTTCCAACACTTCAAATATGTTGAAACAATTGTAATGGAAGGGAATGAGTCTAATTATGAGGTCCGGTTGCAAAAAAGTCACAAGTTATAGGCTTCGGAATGTAACTCACAAACTGAGTCCAATTTGAGACGTTGACGAACGGATGGAGCTAACTAGTTTCGACCGTCCCGAATCTTGTTCCAACACATCAAATGTGTTGAAATAATAGTAATACAAGAGTTTGAGTCCAATTACGAGTTCCGGTAGCGAAAAAGTCACAAGTTATAGGCTTCGGAATGTAACACACAAACTGAGTCCAATTTGAGACGTTGACGCACGGATGGAGCTAACTTGTTTCGACTGTCACGAATCTTGTTCCACCACTTCAAATGTGATGAAACAATAGTAATGGAAGAGTTCGAGTCCAATTACGAGCTCTGGTTGCGAAAAAGTAACAAGTTATAGGGTTCGGAACGTAACACACAAACTGAGTCCAATTTGAGACGTTGACGAACGGATGGAGCTAACTTGTTTCGACCGTCCCGAATCTTGTTCCAACACATCAAATGTGTTGAAATAATAGTAATACAAGAGTTTGAGTCCAATTATGAGGTCCGATTGCGAAAAAGTCACATGTTATTGGCTTCGGAATGTAACACACAAACTATGTCCAATTTGAGATGTTGACGCACGGATGGAGCTAACTTGTTTTGCCTGTCCCGAATCATGTTCCAATACTTCAAATGTGTTGAAATAATAATAATGGAAGAGTTTGAGTAAAATTACGAGGTCTGATTGCGATAAAGTCACAAGTTATAGGATTCGGAATGTTACATGCAAATTGAGTCGAATTTGAGACATTGATGCACGGATGGAGCTAACTTGTTTCGACTGTCCCAAATCTTATTCCAACACTTCAAATCTGTTGAAACAATAGTAATAGAAGAGTTTGAGTCCAATTACGAGGTCCGGTCGCGAAAAAGTCACAAGTTATAGGCTTAGGAATGTAACACACAAACTGAGTCCAATTTGAGACGTTGACGCACGGATGGAGCTAACTTGTTTCGACCGTCCCGAATCTTGTTCCAACACATCAAATGTGTTGAAACAATAGTAATAGAAGAGTTTGAGTCCAATTACGAGGTCCGGTTGCGAAAAAGTCACAAGTTATAGGCTTCGGAATGCAACACAGAAACTGAGTCTAATTTGAGACGTTGACGTACGGATGGAGCTAACTTGTTTCGACTGTCCCAAATATTGTTCCAACACTTCAAATCTGTTAAAACAATAGTAATGGAAGAGTTTGAGTCTAATTATGAGGTCCGGTTGCGAAAAAGTCACAAGTTATAGGCTTCGGAATGTAACACAGAAACTGAGTCCAATTTGAGACGTTGACGAACGGATGGAGCTAACTTGTTTCGACTGTCACGAATCTTGTTCCAACACTTCAAATATGTTGAAACAATAGTAATGGAAGAGTATGAGTCTAATTATGAGGTCCGGTTGCAAAAAAGTCACAAGTTATAGGCTTCGGAATGTAACTCACAAACTGAGTCCAATTTGAGACGTTGACGAACGGATGGAGCTAACTAGTTTCGACCATCCCGAATCTTGTTCCAACACATCAAATGTGTTGAAATAATAGTAATACAAGAGTTTGAGTCCAATTACGAGGTCCGGTTGCGAAAAAGTCACAAGTTATAGCCTTCGGAATGTAACACACAAACTGAGTCCAATTTGAGACGTTGACGCACGGATGGAGCTAACTTGTTTCGACTGTCACGAATCTTGTTCCACCACTTCAAATGTGATGAAACAATAGTAATGGAAGAGTTCGAGTCCAATTACGAGCTCCTGTTGCGAAAAAGTCACAAGTTATAGGGTTCGGAACGTAACACACAAACTGAGTCCAATTTGAGACGTTGACGAACGGATGGAGCTAACTTGTTTCGACCGTCCCGAATCTTGTTCCAACACATCAAATGTGATGAAATAATAGTAATACAAGAGTTTGAGTCCAATTACGAGGTTCGGTTGCGAAAAAGTCACAAGTTATTGGCTTCGGAATGTAACACACAAACTATGTCCAATTTGAGATGTTGACTCACGTATGGAGCTAACTTGTTTTGCCTGTCCCGAATCATGTTCCAATATTTCAAATGTGTTGAAACAATAATAATGGAAGAGTTTGAGTAAAATTACGAGGTCTGATTGCGACAAAGTCATAAGTTATAGGCTTCGGAATGTTACACACAAATTGAGTCGAATTTGAGACGTTGATGCACGGATGGAGCTAACTTGTTTCGACTGTCCCAAATCTTATTCCAACACTTCAAATCTGTTGAAACAATAGTAATAGAAGAGTTTGAGTCCAATTACGAGGTCCGGTTGCGAAAAAGTCACAAGTTATAGACTTAGGAATGTAACACACAAACTGAGTCCAATTTGAGACGTTGACGCACGGATGGAGCTAACTTGTTTCGACGGTCCCGAATCTTGTTCCAACACATCAAATGTGTTGAAACAATAGTTATAGAAGAGTTTGAGTCCAATCACGAGGTCCGGTTGGGAAAAAGTCACAAGTTATAGGTTCGGAATGTAACACACAAACTGAGTCCAATTTGAGACGTTGACGCACGGATGGAGCTAACTTGTTTCGACTGTCACGAATCTTGTTCCACCACTTCAAATGTGATGAAACAATAGTAATGGAAGAGTTCGAGTCCAATTACGAGCTCCTGTTGCGAAAAAGTCACAAGTTATAGGGTTCGGAACGTAACACACAAACTGAGTCCAATTTGAGACGTTGACGAACGGATGGAGCTAACTTGTTTCGACCGTCCCGAATCTTGTTCCAACACATCAAATGTGATGAAATAATAGTAATACAAGAGTTTGAGTCCAGTTACGAGGTTCGGTTGCGAAAAAGTCACAAGTTATTGGCTTCGGAATGTAACACACAAACTATGTCCAATTTGAGATGTTGACTCACGTATGGAGCTAACTTGTTTTGCCTGTCCCGAATCATGTTCCAATATTTCAAATGTGTTGAAACAATAATAATGGAAGAGTTTGAGTAAAATTACGAGGTCTGATTGCGACAAAGTCATAAGTTATAGGCTTCGGAATGTTACACACAAATTGAGTCGAATTTGAGACGTTGATGCACGGATGGAGCTAACTTGTTTCGACTGTCCCAAATCTTATTCCAACACTTCAAATCTGTTGAAACAATAGTATTAGAAGAGTTTGAGTCCAATTACGAGGTCCGGTCGCGAAAAAGTCACAAGTTATAGGCTTAGGAATGTAACACACAAACTGAGTCCAATTTGAGACGTTGACGCACGGATGGAGCTAACTTGTTTCGACCGTCCCGAATCTTGTTCCAACACATCAAATGTGTTGAAACAATAGTAATAGAAGAGTTTGAGTCCAATTACGAGGTCCGGTTGCGAAAAAGTCACAAGTTATAGGCTTCGGAATGCAACACAGAAACTGAGTCTAATTTGAGACGTTGACGTACGGATGGAGCTAACTTGTTTCGACTGTCCCAAATATTATTCCAACACTTCAATTCTGTTAAAACAATAGTAATGGAAGAGTTTGAGTCTAATTATGAGGTCCGGTTGCGAAAAAGTCACAAGTTATAGGCTTCGGAATGTAACACAGAAACTGAGTCCAATTTGAGACGTTGACGAACGGATGGAGCTAACTTGTTTCGACTGTCCCGAATCTTGTTCCAACACTTCAAATATGTTGAAACAATAGTAATGGAAGAGTATGAGTCTAATTATGAGGTCCGGTTGCAAAAAAGTCACAAGTTATAGGCTTCGGATTGTAACACACAAACTGAGTCCAATTTGAGACGTTGACGAACGGATGGAGCTAACTAGTTTCGACCATCCCGAATCTTGTTCCAACACATCAAATGTGTTGAAATAATAGTAATACAAGAGTTTGAGTCGAATTACGAGGTCCGGTTGCGAAAAAGTCACAAGTTATAGCCTTCGGAATGTAACACACAAACTGAGTCCAATTTGAGACGTTGACGCACGGATGGAGCTAACTTGTTTCGACTGTCACGAATCTTGTTCCACCACTTCAAATGTGATGAAACAATAGTAATGGAAGAGTTCGAGTCCAATTACGAGCTCCTGTTGCGAAAAAGTCACAAGTTATAGGGTTCGGAACGTAACACACAAACTGAGTCCAATTTTTAGACGTTGACGAACGGATGGAGCTAACTTGTTTCGACCGTCCCGAATCTTGTTCCAACACATCAAATGTGATGAAATAATAGTAATACAAGAGTTTGAGTCCAATTACGAGGTTCGGTTGCGAAAAAGTCACAAGTTATTGGCTTCGGAATGTAACACACAAACTATGTCCAATTTGAGATGTTGACTCACGTATGGAGCTAACTTGTTTTGCCTGTCCCGAATCATGTTCCAATATTTCAAATGTGTTGAAACAATAATAATGGAAGAGTTTGAGTAAAATTACGAGGTCTGATTGCGACAAAGTCATAAGTTATAGGCTTCGGAATGTTACACACAAATTGAGTCGAATTTGAGACGTTGATGCACGGATGGAGCTAACTTGTTTCGACTGTCCCAAATCTTATTCCAAAACTTCAAATCTGTTGAAACAATAGTATTAGAAGAGTTTGAGTCCAATTACGAGGTCCGGTTGCGAAAAAGTCACAAGTTATAGGCTTAGGAATGTAACACACAAACTGAGTCCAATTTTAGTAATGGAAGAGTTTGAGTCTAATTATGAGGTCCGGTTGCGAAAAAGTCACAAGTTATAGGCTTCGGAATGTAACACAGAAACTGAGTCCAATTTGAGACTTTGACGAACGGATGGAGCTAACTTGTTTCGACTGTCCCGAATCTTGTTCCAACACTTCAAATATGTTGAAACAATTGTAATGGAAGTGTATGAGTCTAATTATGAGGTCCGGTCGCGAAAAAGTCACAAGTTATAGGCTTAGGAATGTAACACACAAACTGAGTCCAATTTGAGACGTTGACGCACGGATGGAGCTAACTTGTTTCGACCGTCCCGAATCTTGTTCCAACACATCAAATGTGTTGAAACAATAGTAATAGAAGAGTTTGAGTCCAATTACGAGGTCCGGTTGCGAAAAAGTCACAAATTATAGGCTTCGGAATGTAACACAGAAACTGGGTCTAATTTGAGACGTTGACGTACGGATGGAGCTAACTTGTTTCGACTGTCCCAAATATTGTTCCAACACTTCAAATCTGTTAAAACAATAGTAATGGAAGAGTTTGAGTCTAATTATGAGGTCCGGTTGCGAAAAAGTCACAAGTTACAGGCTTCGGAATGTAACACCGAAACTGAGTCCAATTTGAGACGTTGACGAACGGATGGAGCTAACTTGTTTCGACTGTCCCGAATCTTGTTCCAACACTTCAAATATCTTGAAACAATAGTAATGGAAGAGTATGTGTCTAATTATGAGGTCCGGTTGCAAAAAAGTCACAAGTTATAGGCTTCGGAATGTAACACACAAACTGAGTCCAATTTGAGACGTTGACGAACGGATGGAGCTAACTAGTTTCGACGGTCCCGAATCTTGTTCCAACACATCAAATGTGTTGAAATAATAGTAATACAAGAGTCTGAGTCCAATTACGAGGTCCGGTTGCGAAAAAGTCACAAGTTATAGGCTTAGGAATGTAACACACAAACTGAGTCCAATTTGAGACTTTGACGCACGGATGGAGCTAACTTGTTTTGACTGTCCCAAATATTGTTCCAACACATCAAATCTATTGAAACAATAGTAATGGAAGAGTTTGGGCCTAATTGTGAGGTCCGGTTGCGAAAAAGTCACAAGTTATAGGCTACGGAATGTAACACACAAACTGAGTCCAATTTGAGACGTTGACGCACAGATGGAGCTAACTTGTTTCGACTGTCACGAATCTTGTTCCACCACTTCAAATGTGATGAAACAATAGTAATGGAAGAGTTTGAGTCCAATTACGAGGTCCGGTTGCAAAAAAGTCACAAGTTATAGGGTTCGGAACGTAACACACAAACTGAGTCCAATTTGAGACGTTGACGAACGGATGGAGCTAACTTATTTTGACTGTCCCGAATCATGTTTCAACACTTCAAATGTGTTGAAACAATAGTAATAGAAGAGTTTGAGTCCAATCACGAGGTCCGGTTGCGAAAAAGTCACAAGTTATAGACTTCGGAATGCAACACAGAAACTGAGTCCAATTTGAGACATTGACGTACGGATGGAGCTAACTTGTTTCGACTGTCCCAAATATTGTTCCCACACTTCAAATCTGTTGAAACAATAGTAATGGAAGAGTTTGAGTCTAATTATGAGGTCCGGTTGCGAAAAAGTCACAAGTTATAGGCTTCGGAATGTAACACAGAAACTGAGTCCAATTTGAGACTTTGACGAACGGATGGAGCTAACTTGTTTCGACTGTCCCGAATCTTGTTCCAACACTTCAAATATGTTGAAACATTTGTAATGGAAGAGTATGAGTCTAATTATGAGGTCCGGTCGCGAAAAAGTCACAAGTTATAGGCTTAGGAATGTAACACACAAACTGAGTCCAATTTGAGACGTTGACGCACGGATGGAGCTAACTTGTTTCGACCGTCCCGAATCTTGTTCCAACACATCAAATGTGTTGAAACAATAGTAATAGAAGAGTTTGAGTCCAATTACGAGGTCCGGTTGCGAAAAAGTCACAAGTTATAGGCTTCGGAATGCAACACAGAAACTGAGTCTAATTTGAGACGTTGACGTACGGATGGAGCTAACTTGTTTCGACTGTCCCAAATATTGTTCCAACACTTCAAATCTGTTAAAACAATAGTAATGGAAGAGTTTGAGTCTAATTATGAGGTCCGGTTGCGAAAAAGTCACAAGTTATAGGCTTCGGAATGTAACACAGAAACTGAGTCCAATTTGAGACGTTGACGAACGGATGGAGCTAACTTGTTTCGACTGTCACGAATCTTGTTCCAACACTTCTAATATGTTGAAACAATAGTAATGTAAGAGTATGAGTCTAATTATGAGGTCCGGTTGCAAAAAAGTCACAAGTTATAGGCTTCGGAATGTAACTCACAAACTGAGTCCAATTTGAGACGTTGACGAACGGATGGAGCTAACTAGTTTCGACCATCCCGAATCTTGTTCCAACACATCAAATGTGTTGAAATAATAGTAATACAAGAGTTTGAGTCCAATTACGAGGTCCGGTTGCGAAAAAGTCACAAGTTATAGCCTTCGGAATGTAACACACAAACTGAGTCCAATTTGAGACGTTGACGCACGGATGGAGCTAACTTGTTTCGACTGTCACGAATCTTGTTCCACCACTTCAAATGTGATGAAACAATAGTAATGGAAGAGTTCGAGTCCAATTACGAGCTCCTGTTGCGAAAAAGTCACAAGTTATAGGGTTCGGAACGTAGCACACAAACTGAGTCCAATTTGAGACGTTGACGAACGGATGGAGCTAACTTGTTTCGACCGTCCCGAATCTTGTTCCAACACATCAAATGTGATGAAATAATAGTAATACAAGAGTTTGAGTCCAATTACGAGGTTCGGTTGCGAAAAAGTCACAAGTTATTGGCTTCGGAATGTAACACACAAACTATGTCCAATTTGAGATGTTGACTCACGTATAGAGCTAACTTGTTTTGCCTGTCCCGAATCATGTTCCAATATTTCAAATGTGTTGAAACAATAATAATGGAAGAGTTTGAGTAAAATTACGAGGTCTGATTGCGACAAAGTCATAAGTTATAGGCTTCGGAATGTTACACACAAATTGAGTCGAATTTGAGACGTTGATGCACGGATGGAGCTAACTTGTTTCGACTGTCCCAAATCTTATTCCAACACTTCAAATCTGTTGAAACAATAGTATTAGAAGAGTTTGAGTCCAATTACGAGGTCCGGTTGCGAAAAAGTCACAAGTTATAGGCTTAGGAATGTAACACACAAACTGAGTCCAATTTGAGACGTTGACGCACGGATGGAGCTAACTTGTTTCGACCGTCCCGAATCTTGTTCCAACACATCAAATGTGTTGAAACAATAGTAATAGAAGAGTTTGAGTCCAATTACGAGGTCCGGTTGCGAAAAAGTCACAAATTATAGGCTTCGGAATGTAACACAGAAACTGGGTCTAATTTGAGACGTTGACGTACGGATGGAGCTAACTTGTTTCGACTGTCCCAAATATTGTTCCAACACTTCAAATCTGTTAAAACAATAGTAATGGAAGAGTTTGAGTCTAATTATGAGGTCCGGTTGCGAAAAAGTCACAAGTTACAGGCTTCGGAATGTAACACCGAAACTGAGTCCAATTTGAGACGTTGACGAACGGATGGAGCTAACTTGTTTCGACTGTCCCGAATCTTGTTCCAACACTTCAAATATCTTGAAACAATAGTAATGGAAGAGTATGTGTCTAATTATGAGGTCCGGTTGCAAAAAAGTCACAAGTTATAGGCTTCGGAATGTAACACACAAACTGAGTCCAATTTGAGACGTTGACGAACGGATGGAGCTAACTAGTTTCGACGGTCCCGAATCTTGTTCCAACACATCAAATGTGTTGAAATAATAGTAATACAAGAGTCTGAGTCCAATTACGAGGTCCGGTTGCGAAAAAGTCACAAGTTATAGGCTTAGGAATGTAACACACAAACTGAGTCCAATTTGAGACTTTGACGCACGGATGGAGCTAACTTGTTTTGACTGTCCCAAATATTGTTCCAACACATCAAATCTATTGAAACAATAGTAATGGAAGAGTTTGGGCCAAATTGTGAGGTCCGGTTGCGAAAAAGTCACAAGTTATAGGCTACGGAATGTAACACACAAACTGAGTCCAATTTGAGACGTTGACGCACAGATGGAGCTAACTTGTTTCGACTGTCACGAATCTTGTTCCACCACTTCAAATGTGATGAAACAATAGTAATGGAAGAGTTTGAGTCCAATTACGAGGTCCGGTTGTAAAAAAGTCACAAGTTATAGGGTTCGGAACGTAACACACAAACTGAGTCCAATTTGAGACGTTGACGAACGGATGGAGCTAACTTATTTTGACTGTCCCGAATCTTGTTTCAACACTTCAAATGTGTTGAAACAATAGTAATAGAAGAGTTTGAGTCCAATCACGAGGTCCGGTTGCGAAAAAGTCACAAGTTATAGACTTCGGAATGCAACACAGAAACTGAGTCCAATTTGAGACATTGACGTACGGATGGAGCTAACTTGTTTCGACTGTCCCAAATATTGTTCCCACACTTCAATTCTGTTGAAACAATAGTAATGGAAGAGTTTGAGTCTAATTATGAGGTCCGGTTGCGAAAAAGTCACAAGTTATAGGCTTCGGAATGTAACACAGAAACTGAGTCCAATTTGAGACTTTGACGAACGGATGGAGCTAACTTGTTTCGACTGTCCCGAATCTTGTTCCAACACTTCAAATATGTTGAAACAATTGTAATGGAAGAGTATGAGTCTAATTATGAGGTCCGGTTGCAAAAAAGTCACAAGTTATAGGCTTCGGAATGTAACTCACAAACTGAGTCCAATTTGAGACGTTGACGAACGGATGGAGCTAACTAGTTTCGACCGTCCCGAATCTTGTTCCAACACATCAAATGTGTTGAAATAATAGTAATACAAGAGTTTGAGTCCAATTACGAGTTCCGGTAGCGAAAAAGTCACAAGTTATAGGCTTCGGAATGTAACACACAAACTGAGTCCAATTTGAGACGTTGACGCACGGATGGAGCTAACTTGTTTCGACTGTCACGAATCTTGTTCCACCACTTCAAATGTGATGAAACAATAGTAATGGAAGAGTTCGAGTCCAATTACGAGCTCTGGTTGCGAAAAAGTAACAAGTTATAGGGTTCGGAACGTAACACACAAACTGAGTCCAATTTGAGACGTTGACGAACGGATGGAGCTAACTTGTTTCGACCGTCCCGAATCTTGTTCCAACACATCAAATGTGTTGAAATAATAGTAATACAAGAGTTTGAGTCCAATTATGAGGTCCGATTGCGAAAAAGTCACATGTTATTGGCTTCGGAATGTAACACACAAACTATGTCCAATTTGAGATGTTGACGCACGGATGGAGCTAACTTGTTTTGCCTGTCCCGAATCATGTTCCAATACTTCAAATGTGTTGAAATAATAATAATGGAAGAGTTTGAGTAAAATTACGAGGTCTGATTGCGATAAAGTCACAAGTTATAGGATTCGGAATGTTACATGCAAATTGAGTCGAATTTGAGACATTGATGCACGGATGGAGCTAACTTGTTTCGACTGTCCCAAATCTTATTCCAACACTTCAAATCTGTTGAAACAATAGTAATAGAAGAGTTTGAGTCCAATTACGAGGTCCGGTCGCGAAAAAGTCACAAGTTATAGGCTTAGGAATGTAACACACAAACTGAGTCCAATTTGAGACGTTGACGCACGGATGGAGCTAACTTGTTTCGACCGTCCCGAATCTTGTTCCAACACATCAAATGTGTTGAAACAATAGTAATAGAAGAGTTTGAGTCCAATTACGAGGTCCGGTTGCGAAAAAGTCACAAGTTATAGGCTTCGGAATGCAACACAGAAACTGAGTCTAATTTGAGACGTTGACGTACGGATGGAGCTAACTTGTTTCGACTGTCCCAAATATTGTTCCAACACTTCAAATCTGTTAAAACAATAGTAATGGAAGAGTTTGAGTCTAATTATGAGGTCCGGTTGCGAAAAAGTCACAAGTTATAGGCTTCGGAATGTAACACAGAAACTGAGTCCAATTTGAGACGTTGACGAACGGATGGAGCTAACTTGTTTCGACTGTCACGAATCTTGTTCCAACACTTCAAATATGTTGAAACAATAGTAATGGAAGAGTATGAGTCTAATTATGAGGTCCGGTTGCAAAAAAGTCACAAGTTATAGGCTTCGGAATGTAACTCACAAACTGAGTCCAATTTGAGACGTTGACGAACGGATGGAGCTAACTAGTTTCGACCATCCCGAATCTTGTTCCAACACATCAAATGTGTTGAAATAATAGTAATACAAGAGTTTGAGTCCAATTACGAGGTCCGGTTGCGAAAAAGTCACAAGTTATAGCCTTCGGAATGTAACACACAAACTGAGTCCAATTTGAGACGTTGACGCACGGATGGAGCTAACTTGTTTCGACTGTCACGAATCTTGTTCCACCACTTCAAATGTGATGAAACAATAGTAATGGAAGAGTTCGAGTCCAATTACGAGCTCCTGTTGCGAAAAAGTCACAAGTTATAGGGTTCGGAACGTAACACACAAACTGAGTCCAATTTGAGACGTTGACGAACGGATGGAGCTAACTTGTTTCGACCGTCCCGAATCTTGTTCCAACACATCAAATGTGATGAAATAATAGTAATACAAGAGTTTGAGTCCAATTACGAGGTTCGGTTGCGAAAAAGTCACAAGTTATTGGCTTCGGAATGTAACACACAAACTATGTCCAATTTGAGATGTTGACTCACGTATGGAGCTAACTTGTTTTGCCTGTCCCGAATCATGTTCCAATATTTCAAATGTGTTGAAACAATAATAATGGAAGAGTTTGAGTAAAATTACGAGGTCTGATTGCGACAAAGTCATAAGTTATAGGCTTCGGAATGTTACACACAAATTGAGTCGAATTTGAGACGTTGATGCACGGATGGAGCTAACTTGTTTCGACTGTCCCAAATCTTATTCCAACACTTCAAATCTGTTGAAACAATAGTAATAGAAGAGTTTGAGTCCAATTACGAGGTCCGGTTGCGAAAAAGTCACAAGTTATAGACTTAGGAATGTAACACACAAACTGAGTCCAATTTGAGACGTTGACGCACGGATGGAGCTAACTTGTTTCGACGGTCCCGAATCTTGTTCCAACACATCAAATGTGTTGAAACAATAGTTATAGAAGAGTTTGAGTCCAATCACGAGGTCCGGTTGGGAAAAAGTCACAAGTTATAGGTTCGGAATGTAACACACAAACTGAGTCCAATTTGAGACGTTGACGCACGGATGGAGCTAACTTGTTTCGACTGTCACGAATCTTGTTCCACCACTTCAAATGTGATGAAACAATAGTAATGGAAGAGTTCGAGTCCAATTACGAGCTCCTGTTGCGAAAAAGTCACAAGTTATAGGGTTCGGAACGTAACACACAAACTGAGTCCAATTTGAGACGTTGACGAACGGATGGAGCTAACTTGTTTCGACCGTCCCGAATCTTGTTCCAACACATCAAATGTGATGAAATAATAGTAATACAAGAGTTTGAGTCCAATTACGAGGTTCGGTTGCGAAAAAGTCACAAGTTATTGGCTTCGGAATGTAACACACAAACTATGTCCAATTTGAGATGTTGACTCACGTATGGAGCTAACTTGTTTTGCCTGTCCCGAATCATGTTCCAATATTTCAAATGTGTTGAAACAATAATAATGGAAGAGTTTGAGTAAAATTACGAGGTCTGATTGCGACAAAGTCATAAGTTATAGGCTTCGGAATGTTACACACAAATTGAGTCGAATTTGAGACGTTGATGCACGGATGGAGCTAACTTGTTTCGACTGTCCCAAATCTTATTCCAACACTTCAAATCTGTTGAAACAATAGTATTAGAAGAGTTTGAGTCCAATTACGAGGTCCGGTCGCGAAAAAGTCACAAGTTATAGGCTTAGGAATGTAACACACAAACTGAGTCCAATTTGAGACGTTGACGCACGGATGGAGCTAACTTGTTTCGACCGTCCCGAATCTTGTTCCAACACATCAAATGTGTTGAAACAATAGTAATAGAAGAGTTTGAGTCCAATTACGAGGTCCGGTTGCGAAAAAGTCACAAGTTATAGGCTTCGGAATGCAACACAGAAACTGAGTCTAATTTGAGACGTTGACGTACGGATGGAGCTAACTTGTTTCGACTGTCCCAAATATTATTCCAACACTTCAATTCTGTTAAAACAATAGTAATGGAAGAGTTTGAGTCTAATTATGAGGTCCGGTTGCGAAAAAGTCACAAGTTATAGGCTTCGGAATGTAACACAGAAACTGAGTCCAATTTGAGACGTTGACGAACGGATGGAGCTAACTTGTTTCGACTGTCCCGAATCTTGTTCCAACACTTCAAATATGTTGAAACAATAGTAATGGAAGAGTATGAGTCTAATTATGAGGTCCGGTTGCAAAAAAGTCACAAGTTATAGGCTTCGGATTGTAACACACAAACTGAGTCCAATTTGAGACGTTGACGAACGGATGGAGCTAACTAGTTTCGACCATCCCGAATCTTGTTCCAACACATCAAATGTGTTGAAATAATAGTAATACAAGAGTTTGAGTCGAATTACGAGGTCCGGTTGCGAAAAAGTCACAAGTTATAGCCTTCGGAATGTAACACACAAACTGAGTCCAATTTGAGACGTTGACGCACGGATGGAGCTAACTTGTTTCGACTGTCACGAATCTTGTTCCACCACTTCAAATGTGATGAAACAATAGTAATGGAAGAGTTCGAGTCCAATTACGAGCTCCTTTTGCGAAAAAGTCACAAGTTATAGGGTTCGGAACGTAACACACAAACTGAGTCCAATTTTTAGACGTTGACGAACGGATGGAGCTAACTTGTTTCGACCGTCCCGAATCTTGTTCCAACACATCAAATGTGATGAAATAATAGTAATACAAGAGTTTGAGTCCAATTACGAGGTTCGGTTGCGAAAAAGTCACAAGTTATTGGCTTCGGAATGTAACACACAAACTATGTCCAATTTGAGATGTTGACTCACGTATGGAGCTAACTTGTTTTGCCTGTCCCGAATCATGTTCCAATATTTCAAATGTGTTGAAACAATAATAATGGAAGAGTTTGAGTAAAATTACGAGGTCTGATTGCGACAAAGTCATAAGTTATAGGCTTCGGAATGTTACACACAAATTGAGTCGAATTTGAGACGTTGATGCACGGATGGAGCTAACTTGTTTCGACTGTCCCAAATCTTATTCCAAAACTTCAAATCTGTTGAAACAATAGTATTAGAAGAGTTTGAGTCCAATTACGAGGTCCGGTTGCGAAAAAGTCACAAGTTATAGGCTTAGGAATGTAACACACAAACTGAGTCCAATTTGAGACGTTGACGCACGGATGGAGCTAACTTGTTTCGACCGTCCCGAATCTTGTTCCAACACATCAAATGTGTTGAAACAATAGTAATAGAAGAGTTTGAGTCCAATTACGAGGTCCGGTTGCGAAAAAGTCACAAATTATAGGCTTCGGAATGTAACACAGAAACTGGGTCTAATTTGAGACGTTGACGTACGGATGGAGCTAACTTGTTTCGACTGTCCCAAATATTGTTCCAACACTTCAAATCTGTTAAAACAATAGTAATGGAAGAGTTTGAGTCTAATTATGAGGTCCGGTTGCGAAAAAGTCACAAGTTACAGGCTTCGGAATGTAACACCGAAACTGAGTCCAATTTGAGACGTTGACGAACGGATGGAGCTAACTTGTTTCGACTGTCCCGAATCTTGTTCCAACACTTCAAATATCTTGAAACAATAGTAATGGAAGAGTATGTGTCTAATTATGAGGTCCGGTTGCAAAAAAGTCACAAGTTATAGGCTTCGGAATGTAACACACAAACTGAGTCCAATTTGAGACGTTGACGAACGGATGGAGCTAACTAGTTTCGACGGTCCCGAATCTTGTTCCAACACATCAAATGTGTTGAAATAATAGTAATACAAGAGTCTGAGTCCAATTACGAGGTCCGGTTGCGAAAAAGTCACAAGTTATAGGCTTAGGAATGTAACACACAAACTGAGTCCAATTTGAGACTTTGACGCACGGATGGAGCTAACTTGTTTTGACTGTCCCAAATATTGTTCCAACACATCAAATCTATTGAAACAATAGTAATGGAAGAGTTTGGGCCTAATTGTGAGGTCCGGTTGCGAAAAAGTCACAAGTTATAGGCTACGGAATGTAACACACAAACTGAGTCCAATTTGAGACGTTGACGCACAGATGGAGCTAACTTGTTTCGACTGTCACGAATCTTGTTCCACCACTTCAAATGTGATGAAACAATAGTAATGGAAGAGTTTGAGTCCAATTACGAGGTCCGGTTGCAAAAAAGTCACAAGTTATAGGGTTCGGAACGTAACACACAAACTGAGTCCAATTTGAGACGTTGACGAACGGATGGAGCTAACTTATTTTGACTGTCCCGAATCTTGTTTCAACACTTCAAATGTGTTGAAACAATAGTAATAGAAGAGTTTGAGTCCAATCACGAGGTCCGGTTGCGAAAAAGTCACAAGTTATAGACTTCGGAATGCAACACAGAAACTGAGTCCAATTTGAGACATTGACGTACGGATGGAGCTAACTTGTTTCGACTGTCCCAAATATTGTTCCCACACTTCAAATCTGTTGAAACAATAGTAATGGAAGAGTTTGAGTCTAATTATGAGGTCCGGTTGCGAAAAAGTCACAAGTTATAGGCTTCGGAATGTAACACAGAAACTGAGTCCAATTTGAGACTTTGACGAACGGATGGAGCTAACTTGTTTCGACTGTCCCGAATCTTGTTCCAACACTTCAAATATGTTGAAACAATTGTAATGGAAGAGTATGAGTCTAATTATGAGGTCCGGTCGCGAAAAAGTCACAAGTTATAGGCTTAGGAATGTAACACACAAACTGAGTCCAATTTGAGACGTTGACGCACGGATGGAGCTAACTTGTTTCGACCGTCCCGAATCTTGTTCCAACACATCAAATGTGTTGAAACAATAGTAATAGAAGAGTTTGAGTCCAATTACGAGGTCCGGTTGCGAAAAAGTCACAAGTTATAGACTTCGGAATGCAACACAGAAACTGAGTCCAATTTGAGACATTGACGTACGGATGGAGCTAACTTGTTTCGACTGTCCCAAATATTGTTCCCACACTTCAAATCTGTTGAAACAATAGTAATGGAAGAGTTTGAGTCTAATTATGAGGTCCGGTTGCGAAAAAGTCACAAGTTATAGGCTTCGGAATGTAACACAGAAACTGAGTCCAATTTGAGACTTTGACGAACGGATGGAGCTAACTTGTTTCGACTGTCCCGAATCTTGTTCCAACACTTCAAATATGTTGAAACAATTGTAATGGAAGAGTATGAGTCTAATTATGAGGTCCGGTTGCAAAAAAGTCACAAGTTATAGGCTTCGGAATGTAACTCACAAACTGAGTCCAATTTGAGACGTTGACGAACGGATGGAACTAACTAGTTTCGACCGTCCCGAATCTTGTTCCAACACATCAAATGTGTTGAAATAATAGTAATACAAGAGTTTGAGTCCAATTACGAGTTCCGGTAGCGAAAAAGTCACAAGTTATAGGCTTCGGAATGTAACACACAAACTGAGTCCAATTTGAGACGTTGACGCACGGATGGAGCTAACTTGTTTCGACTGTCACGAATCTTGTTCCACCACTTCAAATGTGATGAAACAATAGTAATGGAAGAGTTCGAGTCCAATTACGAGCTCTGGTTGCGAAAAAGTAACAAGTTATAGGGTTCGGAACGTAACACACAAACTGAGTCCAATTTGAGACGTTGACGAACGGATGGAGCTAACTTGTTTCGACCGTCCCGAATCTTGTTCCAACACATCAAATGTGTTGAAATAATAGTAATACAAGAGTTTGAGTCCAATTACGAGTTCCGGTAGCGAAAAAGTCACAAGTTATAGGCTTCGGAATGTAACACACAAACTGAGTCCAATTTGAGACGTTGACGCACGGATGGAGCTAACTTGTTTCGACTGTCACGAATCTTGTTCCACCACTTCAAATGTGATGAAACAATAGTAATGGAAGAGTTCGAGTCCAATTACGAGCTCTGGTTGCGAAAAAGTAACAAGTTATAGGGTTCGGAACGTAACACACAAACTGAGTCCAATTTGAGACGTTGACGAACGGATGGAGCTAACTTGTTTCGACCGTCCCGAATCTTGTTCCAACACATCAAATGTGTTGAAATAATAGTAATACAAGAGTTTGAGTCCAATTATGAGGTCCGATTGCGAAAAAGTCACATGTTATTGGCTTCGGAATGTAACACACAAACTATGTCCAATTTGAGATGTTGACGCACGGATAGAGCTAACTTGTTTTGCCTGTCCCGAATCATGTTCCAATACTTCAAATGTGTTGAAATAATAATAATGGAAGAGTTTGAGTAAAATTACGAGGTCTGATTGCGATAAAGTCACAAGTTATAGGATTCGGAATGTTACATGCAAATTGAGTCGAATTTGAGACATTGATGCACGGATGGAGCTAACTTGTTTCGACTGTCCCAAATCTTATTCCAACACTTCAAATCTGTTGAAACAATAGTAATAGAAGAGTTTGAGTCCAATTACGAGGTCCGGTCGCGAAAAAGTCACAAGTTATAGGCTTAGGAATGTAACACACAAACTGAGTCCAATTTGAGACGTTGACGCACGGATGGAGCTAACTTGTTTCGACCGTCCCGAATCTTGTTCCAACACATCAAATGTGTTGAAACAATAGTAATAGAAGAGTTTGAGTCCAATTACGAGGTCCGGTTGCGAAAAAGTCACAAATTATAGGCTTCGGAATGTAACACAGAAACTGGGTCTAATTTGAGACGTTGACGTACGGATGGAGCTAACTTGTTTCGACTGTCCCAAATATTGTTCCAACACTTCAAATCAGTTAAAACAATAGTAATGGAAGAGTTTGAGTCTAATTATGAGGTCCGGTTGCGAAAAAGTCACAAGTTATAGGCTTCGGAATGTAACACCGAAACTGAGTCCAATTTGAGACGTTGACGAACGGATGGAGCTAACTTGTTTCGACTTTCCCGAATCTTGTTCCAACACTTCAAATATGTTGAAACAATAGTAATGGAAGAGTATGAGTCTAATTATGAGGTCCGGTTGCAAAAAAGTCACAAGTTATAGGCTTCGGAATGTAACACACAAACTGAGTCCAATTTGAGACGTTGACGAACGGATGGAGCTAACTAGTTTCGACGGTCCCGAATCTTGTTCCAACACATCAAATGTGTTGAAATAATAGTAATACAAGAGTTTGAGTCCAATTACGAGGTCCGGTTGCGAAAAAGTCACAAGTTATAAGCTTCGGAATGTAACACACAAACTAAGTCCAATTTGAGACGTTGACGCACGGATGGAGCTAACTTGTTTCGACTGTCCCAAATATTGTTCCAACACTTCAAATCTGTTAAAACAATAGTAATGGAAGAGTTTGAGTCTAATTATGAGGTCCGGTTGCGAAAAAGTCACAAGTTATAGGCTTCGGAATGTAACACACAAACTGAGTCCAATTTGAGACGTTGACGAACGGATGGAGCTAACTTGTTTCGACCGTCCCGAATCTTGTTCCAACACATCAAATGTGATGAAATAATAGTAATACAAGAGTTTGAGTCCAATTACGAGGTTCGGTTGCGAAAAAGTCACAAGTTATTGGCTTCGGAATGTAACACACAAACTATGTCCAATTTGAGATGTTGACTCACGTATGGAGCTAACTTGTTTTGCCTGTCCCGAATCATGTTCCAATATTTCAAATGTGTTGAAACAATAATAATGGAAGAGTTTGAGTAAAATTACGAGGTCTGATTGCGACAAAGTCATAAGTTATAGGCTTCGGAATGTTACACACAAATTGAGTCGAATTTGAGACGTTGATGCACGGATGGAGCTAACTTGTTTCGACTGTCCCAAATCTTATTCCAACACTTCAAATCTGTTGAAACAATAGTAATAGAAGAGTTTGAGTCCAATTACGAGGTCCGGTTGCGAAAAAGTCACAAGTTATAGACTTAGGAATGTAACACACAAACTGAGTCCAATTTGAGACGTTGACGCACGGATGGAGCTAACTTGTTTCGACGGTCCCGAATCTTGTTCCAACACATCAAATGTGTTGAAACAATAGTTATAGAAGAGTTTGAGTCCAATCACGAGGTCCGGTTGCGAAAAAGTCACAAGTTATAGGTTCGGAATGTAACACACAAACTGAGTCCAATTTGAGACGTTGACGCACGGATGGAGCTAACTTGTTTCGACTGTCACGAATCTTGTTCCACCACTTCAAATGTGATGAAACAATAGTAATGGAAGAGTTCGAGTCCAATTACGAGCTCCTGTTGCGAAAAAGTCACAAGTTATAGGGTTCGGAACGTAACACACAAACTGAGTCCAATTTGAGACGTTGACGAACGGATGGAGCTAACTTGTTTCGACCGTCCCGAATCTTGTTCCAACACATCAAATGTGATGAAATAATAGTAATACAAGAGTTTGAGTCCAATTACGAGGTTCGGTTGCGAAAAAGTCACAAGTTATTGGCTTCGGAATGTAACACACAAACTATGTCCAATTTGAGATGTTGACTCACGTATGGAGCTAACTTGTTTTGCCTGTCCCGAATCATGTTCCAATATTTCAAATGTGTTGAAACAATAATAATGGAAGAGTTTGAGTAAAATTACGAGGTCTGATTGCCACAAAGTCATAAGTTATAGGCTTCGGAATGTTACACACAAATTGAGTCGAATTTGAGACGTTGATGCACGGATGGAGCTAACTTGTTTCGACTGTCCCAAATCTTATTCCAACACTTCAAATCTGTTGAAACAATAGTATTAGAAGAGTTTGAGTCCAATTACGAGGTCCGGTCGCGAAAAAGTCACAAGTTATAGGCTTAGGAATGTAACACACAAACTGAGTCCAATTTGAGACGTTGACGCACGGATGGAGCTAACTTGTTTCGACCGTCCCGAATCTTGTTCCAACACATCAAATGTGTTGAAACAATAGTAATAGAAGAGTTTGAGTCCAATTACGAGGTCCGGTTGCGAAAAAGTCACAAGTTATAGGCTTCGGAATGCAACACAGAAACTGAGTCTAATTTGAGACGTTGACGTACGGATGGAGCTAACTTGTTTCGACTGTCCCAAATATTGTTCCAACACTTCAAATCTGTTAAAACAATAGTAATGGAAGAGTTTGAGTCTAATTATGAGGTCCGGTTGCGAAAAAGTCACAAGTTATAGGCTTCGGAATGTAACACAGAAACTGAGTCCAATTTGAGACGTTGACGAACGGATGGAGCTAACTTGTTTCGACTGTCACGAATCTTGTTCCAACACTTCAAATATGTTGAAACAATAGTAATGGAAGAGTATGAGTCTAATTATGAGGTCCGGTTGCAAAAAAGTCACAAGTTATAGGCTTCGGAATGTAACTCACAAACTGAGTCCAATTTGAGACGTTGACGAACGGATGGAGCTAACTAGTTTCGACCATCCCGAATCTTGTTCCAACACATCAAATGTGTTGAAATAATAGTAATACAAGAGTTTGAGTCCAATTACGAGGTCCGGTTGCGAAAAAGTCACAAGTTATAGCCTTCGGAATGTAACACACAAACTGAGTCCAATTTGAGACGTTGACGCACGGATGGAGCTAACTTGTTTCGACTGTCACGAATCTTGTTCCACCACTTCAAATGTGATGAAACAATAGTAATGGAAGAGTTCGACTCCAATTACGAGCTCCTGTTGCGAAAAAGTCACAAGTTATAGGGTTCGGAACGTAACACACAAACTGAGTCCAATTTGAGACGTTGACGAACGGATGGAGCTAACTTGTTTCGACCGTCCCGAATCTTGTTCCAACACATCAAATGTGATGAAATAATAGTAATACAAGAGTTTGAGTCCAATTACGAGGTTCGGTTGCGAAAAAGTCACAAGTTATTGGCTTCGGAATGTAACACACAAACTATGTCCAATTTGAGATGTTGACTCACGTATGGAGCTAACTTGTTTTGCCTGTCCCGAATCATGTTCCAATATTTCAAATGTGTTGAAACAATAATAATGGAAGAGTTTGAGTAAAATTACGAGGTCTGATTGCGACAAAGTCATAAGTTATAGGCTTCGGAATGTTACACACAAATTGAGTCGAATTTGAGACGTTGATGCACGGATGGAGCTAACTTGTTTCGACTGTCCCAAATCTTATTCCAACACTTCAAATCTGTTGAAACAATAGTAATAGAAGAGTTTGAGTCCAATTACGAGGTCCGGTTGCGAAAAAGTCACAAGTTATAGACTTAGGAATGTAACACACAAACTGAGTCCAATTTGAGACGTTGACGCACGGATGGAGCTAACTTGTTTCGACCGTCCCGAATCTTGTTCCAACACATCAAATGTGTTGAAACAATAGTAATAGAAGAGTTTGAGTCCAATTACGAGGTCCGGTTGCGAAAAAGTCACAAATTATAGGCTTCGGAATGTAACACAGAAACTGGGTCTAATTTGAGACGTTGACGTACGGATGGAGCTAACTTGTTTCGACTGTCCCAAATATTGTTCCAACACTTCAAATCTGTTAAAACAATAGTAATGGAAGAGTTTGAGTCTAATTATGAGGTCCGGTTGCGAAAAAGTCACAAGTTACAGGCTTCGAAATGTAACACCGAAACTGAGTCCAATTTGAGACGTTGACGAACGGATGGAGCTAACTTGTTTCGACTGTCCCGAATCTTGTTCCAACACTTCAAATATGTTGAAACAATAGTAATGGACGAGTATGAGTCTTATTATGAGGTCCGGTTGCAAAAAAGTCACAAGTTATAGGCTTCGGAATGTAACACACAAACTGAGTCCAATTTGAGACGTTGACGAACGGATGGAGCTAACTAGTTTCGACGGTCCCGAATCTTGTTCCAACACATCAAATGTGTTGAAATAATAGTAATACAAGAGTCTGAGTCCAATTACGAGGTCCGGTTGCGAAAAAGTCACAAGTTATAGGCTTAGGAATGTAACACACAAACTGAGTCCAATTTGAGACTTTGACGCACGGATGGAGCTAACTTGTTTTGACTGTCCCAAATATTGTTCCAACACATCAAATCTATTGAAACAATAGTAATGGAAGAGTTTGGGCCTAATTGTGAGGTCCGGTTGCGAAAAAGTCACAAGTTATAGGCTACGGAATGTAACACACAAACTGAGTCCAATTTGAGACGTTGACGCACAGATGGAGCTAACTTGTTTCGACTGTCACGAATCTTGTTCCACCACTTCAAATGTGATGAAACAATAGTAATGGAAGAGTTTGAGTCCAATTACGAGGTCCGGTTGCAAAAAAGTCCCAAGTTATAGGGTTCGGAACGTAACACACAAACTGAGTCCAATTTGAGACGTTGACGAACGGATGGAGCTAACTTATTTTGACTGTCACGAATCTTGTTTCAACTCTTCAAATGTGTTGAAACAATAGTAATAGAAGAGTTTGAGTCCAATCACGAGGTCCGGTTGCGAAAAAGTCACAAGTTATAGACTTCGGAATGCAACACAGAAACTGAGTCCAATTTGAGACATTGACGTACGGATGGAGCTAACTTGTTTCGACTGTCCCAAATATTGTTCCCACACTTCAAATCTGTTGAAACAATAGTAATGGAAGAGTTTGAGTCTAATTATGAGGTCCGGTTGCGAAAAAGTCACAAGTTATAGGCTTCGGAATGTAACACAGAAACTGAGTCCAATTTGAGACTTTGACGAACGGATGGAGCTAACTTGTTTCGACTGTCCCGAATCTTGTTCCAACACTTCAAATATGTTGAAACAATTGTAATGGAAGAGTATGAGTCTAATTATGAGGTCCGGTTGCAAAAAAGTCACAAGTTATAGGCTTCGGAATGTAACTCACAAACTGAGTCCAATTTGAGACGTTGACGAACGGATGGAGCTAACTTGTTTCGACCGTCCCGAATCTTGTTCCAACACATCAAATGTGATGAAATAATAGTAATACAAGAGTTTGAGTCCAATTACGAGGTTCGGTTGCGAAAAAGTCACAAGTTATTGGCTTCGGAATGTAACACACAAACTATGTCCAATTTGAGATGTTGACTCACGTATGGAGCTAACTTGTTTTGCCTGTCCCGAATCATGTTCCAATATTTCAAATGTGTTGAAACAATAATAATGGAAGAGTTTGAGTAAAATTACGAGGTCTGATTGCGACAAAGTCATAAGTTATAGGCTTCGGAATGTTACACACAAATTGAGTCGAATTTGAGACGTTGATGCACGGATGGAGCTAACTTGTTTCGACTGTCCCAAATCTTATTCCAACACTTCAAATCTGTTGAAACAATAGTATTAGAAGAGTTTGAGTCCAATTACGAGGTCCGGTTGCGAAAAAGTCACAAGTTATAGGCTTAGGAACGTAACACACAAACTGAGTCCAATTTGAGACGTTGACGCACGGATGGAGCTAACTTGTTTCGACCGTCGCGAATCTTGTTCCAACACATCAAATGTGTTGAAACAATAGTAATAGAAGAGTTTGAGTCCAATCACGAGGTCCGGTTGCGAAAAAGTCACAAGTTATAGACTTCGGAATGCAACACAGAAACTGAGTCCAATTTGAGACATTGACGTACGGATGGAGCTAACTTGTTTCGACTGTCCCAAATATTGTTCCCACACTTCAAATCTGTTGAAACAATAGTAATGGAAGAGTTTGAGTCTAATTATGAGGTCCGGTTGCGAAAAAGTCACAAGTTATAGGCTTCGGAATGTAACACAGAAACTGAGTCCAATTTGAGACTTTGACGAACGGATGGAGCTAACTTGTTTCGACTGTCCCGAATCTTGTTCCAACACTTCAAATATGTTGAAACAATTGTAATGGAAGAGAATGAGTCTAATTATGAGGTCCGGTTGCAAAAAAGTCACAAGTTATAGGCTTCGGAATGTAACTCACAAACTGAGTCCAATTTGAGACGTTGACGAACGGATGGAGCTAACTAGTTTCGACCGTCCCGAATCTTGTTCCAACACATCAAATGTGTTGAAATAATAGTAATACAAGAGTTTGAGTCCAATTACGAGTTCCGGTAGCGAAAAAGTCACAAGTTATAGGCTTCGGAATGTAACACACAAACTGAGTCCAATTTGAGACGTTGACGCACGGATGGAGCTAACTTGTTTCGACTGTCACGAATCTTGTTCCACCACTTCAAATGTGATGAAACAATAGTAATGGAAGAGTTCGAGTCCAATTACGAGCTCTGGTTGCGAAAAAGTAACAAGTTATAGGGTTCGGAACGTAACACACAAACTGAGTCCAATTTGAGACGTTGACGAACGGATGGAGCTAACTTGTTTCGACCGTCCCGAATCTTGTTCCAACACATCAAATGTGTTGAAATAATAGTAATACAAGAGTTTGAGTCCAATTATGAGGTCCGATTGCGAAAAAGTCACTTGTTATTGGCTTCGGAATGTAACACACAAACTATGTCCAATTTGAGATGTTGACGCACGGATGGAGCTAACTTGTTTTGCCTGTCCCGAATCATGTTCCAATACTTCAAATGTGTTGAAATAATAATAATGGAAGAGTTTGAGTAAAATTACGAGGTCTGATTGCGATAAAGTCACAAGTTATAGGATTCGGAATGTTACATGCAAATTGAGTCGAATTTGAGACATTGATGCACGGATGGAGCTAACTTGTTTCGACTGTCCCAAATCTTATTCCAACACTTCAAATCTGTTGAAACAATAGTAATAGAAGAGTTTGAGTCCAATTACGAGGTCCGGTCGCGAAAAAGTCACAAGTTATAGGCTTAGGAATGTAACACACAAACTGAGTCCAATTTGAGACGTTGACGCACGGATGGAGCTAACTTGTTTCGACCGTCCCGAATCTTGTTCCAACACATCAAATGTGTTGAAACAATAGTAATAGAAGAGTTTGAGTCCAATTACGAGGTCCGGTTGCGAAAAAGTCACAAGTTATAGGCTTCGGAATGCAACACAGAAACTGAGTCTAATTTGAGACGTTGACGTACGGATGGAGCTAACTTGTTTCGACTGTCCCAAATATTGTTCCAACACTTCAAATCTGTTAAAACAATAGTAATGGAAGAGTTTGAGTCTAATTATGAGGTCCGGTTGCGAAAAAGTCACAAGTTATAGGCTTCGGAATGTAACACAGAAACTGAGTCCAATTTGAGACGTTGACGAACGGATGGAGCTAACTTGTTTCGACTGTCACGAATCTTGTTCCAACACTTCAAATATGTTGAAACAATAGTAATGGAAGAGTATGAGTCTAATTATGAGGTCCGGTTGCAAAAAAGTCACAAGTTATAGGCTTCGGAATGTAACTCACAAACTGAGTCCAATTTGAGACGTTGACGAACGGATGGAGCTAACTAGTTTCGACCATCCCGAATCTTGTTCCAACACATCAAATGTGTTGAAATAATAGTAATACAAGAGTTTGAGTCCAATTACGAGGTCCGGTTGCGAAAAAGTCACAAGTTATAGCCTTCGGAATGTAACACACAAACTGAGTCCAATTTGAGACGTTGACGCACGGATGGAGCTAACTTGTTTCGACTGTCACGAATCTTGTTCCACCACTTCAAATGTGATGAAACAATAGTAATGGAAGAGTTCGAGTCCAATTACGAGCTCCTGTTGCGAAAAAGTCACAAGTTATAGGGTTCGGAACGTAACACACAAACTGAGTCCAATTTGAGACGTTGACGAACGGATGGAGCTAACTTGTTTCGACCGTCCCGAATCTTGTTCCAACACATCAAATGTGATGAAATAATAGTAATACAAGAGTTTGAGTCCAATTACGAGGTTCGGTTGCGAAAAAGTCACAAGTTATTGGCTTCGGAATGTAACACACAAACTATGTCCAATTTGAGATGTTGACTCACGTATGGAGCTAACTTGTTTTGCCTGTCCCGAATCATGTTCCAATATTTCAAATGTGTTGAAACAATAATAATGGAAGAGTTTGAGTAAAATTACGAGGTCTGATTGCGACAAAGTCATAAGTTATAGGCTTCGGAATGTTACACACAAATTGAGTCGAATTTGAGACGTTGATGCACGGATGGAGCTAACTTGTTTCGACTGTCCCAAATCTTATTCCAACACTTCAAATCTGTTGAAACAATAGTAATAGAAGAGTTTGAGTCCAATTACGAGGTCCGGTTGCGAAAAAGTCACAAGTTATAGACTTAGGAATGTAACACACAAACTGAGTCCAATTTGAGACGTTGACGCACGGATGGAGCTAACTTGTTTCGACGGTCCCGAATCTTGTTCCAACACATCAAATGTGTTGAAACAATAGTTATAGAAGAGTTTGAGACCAATCACGAGGTCCGGTTGCGAAAAAGTCACAAGTTATAGGTTCGGAATGTAACACACAAACTGAGTCCAATTTGAGACGTTGACGCACGGATGGAGCTAACTTGTTTCGACTGTCACGAATCTTGTTCCACCACTTCAAATGTGATGAAACAATAGTAATGGAAGAGTTCGAGTCCAATTACGAGCTCCTGTTGCGAAAAAGTCACAAGTTATAGGGTTCGGAACGTAACACACAAACTGAGTCCAATTTGAGACGTTGACGAACGGATGGAGCTAACTTGTTTCGACCGTCCCGAATCTTGTTCCAACACATCAAATGTGATGAAATAATAGTAATACAAGAGTTTGAGTCCAATTACGAGGTTCGGTTGCGAAAAAGTCACAAGTTATTGGCTTCGGAATGTAACACACAAACTATGTCCAATTTGAGATGTTGACTCACGTATGGAGCTAACTTGTTTTGCCTGTCCCGAATCATGTTCCAATATTTCAAATGTGTTGAAACAATAATAATGGAAGAGTTTGAGTAAAATTACGAGGTCTGATTGCCACAAAGTCATAAGTTATAGGCTTCGGAATGTTACACACAAATTGAGTCGAATTTGAGACGTTGATGCACGGATGGAGCTAACTTGTTTCGACTGTCCCAAATCTTATTCCAACACTTCAAATCTGTTGAAACAATAGTATTAGAAGAGTTTGAGTCCAATTACGAGGTCCGGTCGCGAAAAAGTCACAAGTTATAGGCTTAGGAATGTAACACACAAACTGAGTCCAATTTGAGACGTTGACGCACGGATGGAGCTAACTTGTTTCGACCGTCCCGAATCTTGTTCCAACACATCAAATGTGTTGAAACAATAGTAATAGAAGAGTTTGAGTCCAATTACGAGGTCCGGTTGCGAAAAAGTCACAAGTTATAGGCTTCGGAATGCAACACAGAAACTGAGTCTAATTTGAGACGTTGACGTACGGATGGAGCTAACTTGTTTCGACTGTCCCAAATATTATTCCAACACTTCAATTCTGTTAAAACAATAGTAATGGAAGAGTTTGAGTCTAATTATGAGGTCCGGTTGCGAAAAAGTCACAAGTTATAGGCTTCGGAATGTAACACAGAAACTGAGTCCAATTTGAGACTTTGACGAACGGATGGAGCTAACTTGTTTCGACTGTCCCGAATCTTGTTCCAACACTTCAAATATGTTGAAACAATTGTAATGGAAGAGTATGAGTCTAATTATGAGGTCCGGTTGCAAAAAAGTCACAAGTTATAGGCTTCGGAATGTAACTCACAAACTGAGTCCAATTTGAGACGTTGACGAACGGATGGAGCTAACTAGTTTCGACCGTCCCGAATCTTGTTCCAACACATCAAATGTGTTGAAATAATAGTAATACAAGAGTTTGAGTCCAATTACGAGTTCCGGTAGCGAAAAAGTCACAAGTTATAGGCTTCGGAATGTAACACACAAACTGAGTCCAATTTGAGACGTTGACGCACGGATGGAGCTAACTTGTTTCGACTGTCACGAATCTTGTTCCACCACTTCAAATGTGATGAAACAATAGTAATGGAAGAGTTCGAGTCCAATTACGAGCTCTGGTTGCGAAAAAGTAACAAGTTATAGGGTTCGGAACGTAACACACAAACTGAGTCCAATTTGAGACGTTGACGAACGGATGGAGCTAACTTGTTTCGACCGTCCCGAATCTTGTTCCAACACATCAAATGTGTTGAAATAATAATAATAGAAGAGTTTGAGTCCAATTATGAGGTCCGATTGCGAAAAAGTCACATGTTATTGGCTTCGGAATGTAACACACAAACTATGTCCAATTTGAGATGTTGACGCACGGATGGAGCTAACTTGTTTTGCCTGTCCCGAATCATGTTCCAATACTTCAAATGTGTTGAAATAATAATAATGGAAGAGTTTGAGTAAAATTACGAGGTCTGATTGCGATAAAGTCACAAGTTATAGGATTCGGAATGTTACATGCAAATTGAGTCGAATTTGAGACATTGATGCACGGATGGAGCTAACTTGTTTCGACTGTCCCAAATCTTATTCCAACACTTCAAATCTGTTGAAACAATAGTAATAGAAGAGTTTGAGTCCAATTACGAGGTCCGGTCGCGAAAAAGTCACAAGTTATAGGCTTAGGAATGTAACACACAAACTGAGTCCAATTTGAGACGTTGACGCACGGATGGAGCTAACTTGTTTCGACCGTCCCGAATCTTGTTCCAACACATCAAATGTGTTGAAACAATAGTAATAGAAGAGTTTGAGTCCAATTACGAGGTCCGGTTGCGAAAAAGTCACAAGTTATAGGCTTCGGAATGCAACACAGAAACTGAGTCTAATTTGAGACGTTGACGTACGGATGGAGCTAACTTGTTTCGACTGTCCCAAATATTGTTCCAACACTTCAAATCTGTTAAAACAATAGTAATGGAAGAGTTTGAGTCTAATTATGAGGTCCGGTTGCGAAAAAGTCACAAGTTATAGGCTTCGGAATGTAACACAGAAACTGAGTCCAATTTGAGACGTTGACGAACGGATGGAGCTAACTTGTTTCGACTGTCACGAATCTTGTTCCAACACTTCAAATATGTTGAAACAATAGTAATGGAAGAGTATGAGTCTAATTATGAGGTCCGGTTGCAAAAAAGTCACAAGTTATAGGCTTCGGAATGTAACTCACAAACTGAGTCCAATTTGAGACGTTGACGAACGGATGGAGCTAACTAGTTTCGACCATCCCGAATCTTGTTCCAACACATCAAATGTGTTGAAATAATAGTAATACAAGAGTTTGAGTCCAATTACGAGGTCCGGTTGCGAAAAAGTCACAAGTTATAGCCTTCGGAATGTAACACACAAACTGAGTCCAATTTGAGACGTTGACGCACGGATGGAGCTAACTTGTTTCGACTGTCACGAATCTTGTTCCACCACTTCAAATGTGATGAAACAATAGTAATGGAAGAGTTCGACTCCAATTACGAGCTCCTGTTGCGAAAAAGTCACAAGTTATAGGGTTCGGAACGTAACACACAAACTGAGTCCAATTTGAGACGTTGACGAACGGATGGAGCTAACTTGTTTCGACCGTCCCGAATCTTGTTCCAACACATCAAATGTGATGAAATAATAGTAATACAAGAGTTTGAGTCCAATTACGAGGTTCGGTTGCGAAAAAGTCACAAGTTATTGGCTTCGGAATGTAACACACAAACTATGTCCAATTTGAGATGTTGACTCACGTATGGAGCTAACTTGTTTTGCCTGTCCCGAATCATGTTCCAATATTTCAAATGTGTTGAAACAATAATAATGGAAGAGTTTGAGTAAAATTACGAGGTCTGATTGCGACAAAGTCATAAGTTATAGGCTTCGGAATGTTACACACAAATTGAGTCGAATTTGAGACGTTGATGCACGGATGGAGCTAACTTGTTTCGACTGTCCCAAATCTTATTACAACACTTCAAATCTGTTGAAACAATAGTAATAGAAGAGTTTGAGTCCAATTACGAGGTCCGGTTGCGAAAAAGTCACAAGTTATAGACTTAGGAATGTAACACACAAACTGAGTCCAATTTGAGACGTTGACGCACGGATGGAGCTAACTTGTTTCGACGGTCCCGAATCTTGTTCCAACACATCAAATGTGTTGAAACAATAGTTATAGAAGAGTTTGAGTCCAATCACAAGGTCCGGTTGCGAAAAAGTCACAAGTTATAGGTTCGGAATGTAACACACAAACTGAGTCCAATTTGAGACGTTGACGCACGGATGGAGCAAACTTGTTTCGACTGTCACGAATCTTGTTCCACCACTTCAAATGTGATGAAACAATAGTAATGGAAGAGTTCGAGTCCAATTACGAGCTCCTGTTGCGAAAAAGTCACAAGTTATAGGGTTCGGAACGTAACACACAAACTGAGTCCAATTTGAGACGTTGACGAACGGATGGAGCTAACTTGTTTCGACCATCCCGAATCTTGTTCCAACACATCAAATGTGATGAAATAATAGTAATACAAGAGTTTGAGTCCAATTACGAGGTTCGGTTGCGAAAAAGTCACAAGTTATTGGCTTCGGAATGTAACACACAAACTATGTCCAATTTGAGATGTTGACTCACGTATGGAGCTAACTTGTTTTGCCTGTCCCGAATCATGTTCCAATATTTCAAATGTGTTGAAACAATAATAATGGAAGAGTTTGAGTAAAATTACGAGGTCTGATTGCGACAAAGTCATAAGTTATAGGCTTCGGAATGTTACACACAAATTGAGTCGAATTTGAGACGTTGATGCACGGATGGAGCTAACTTGTTTCGACTGTCCCAAATCTTATTCCAACACTTCAAATCTGTTGAAACAATAGTATTAGAAGAGTTTGAGTCCAATTACGAGGTCCGGTCGCGAAAAAGTCACAAGTTATAGGCTTAGGAATGTAACACACAAACTGAGTCCAATTTGAGACGTTGACGCACGGATGGAGCTAACTTGTTTCGACCGTCCCGAATCTTGTTCCAACACATCAAATGTGTTGAAACAATAGTAATAGAAGAGTTTGAGTCCAATTACGAGGTCCGGTTGCGAAAAAGTCACAAGTTATAGGCTTCGGAATGCAACACAGAAACTGAGTCTAATTTGAGACGTTGACGTACGGATGGAGCTAACTTGTTTCGACTGTCCCAAATATTATTCCAACACTTCAATTCTGTTAAAACAATAGTAATGGAAGAGTTTGAGTCTAATTATGAGGTCCGGTTGCGAAAAAGTCACAAGTTATAGGCTTCGGAATGTAACACAGAAACTGAGTCCAATTTGAGACGTTGACGAACGGATGGAGCTAACTTGTTTCGACTGTCCCGAATCTTGTTCCAACACTTCAAATATGTTGAAACAATAGTAATGGAAGAGTATGAGTCTAATTATGAGGTCCGGTTGCAAAAAAGTCACAAGTTATAGGCTTCGGATTGTAACACACAAACTGAGTCCAATTTGAGACGTTGACGAACGGATGGAGCTAACTAGTTTCGACCATCCCGAATCTTGTTCCAACACATCAAATGTGTTGAAATAATAGTAATACAAGAGTTTGAGTCGAATTACGAGGTCCGGTTGCGAAAAAGTCACAAGTTATAGCCTTCGGAATGTAACACACAAACTGAGTCCAATTTGAGACGTTGACGCACGGATGGAGCTAACTTGTTTCGACTGTCACGAATCTTGTTCCACCACTTCAAATGTGATGAAACAATAGTAATGGAAGAGTTCGAGTCCAATTACGAGCTCCTGTTGCGAAAAAGTCACAAGTTATAGGGTTCGGAACGTAACACACAAACTGAGTCCAATTTGAGACGTTGACGAACGGATGGAGCTAACTTGTTTCGACCGTCCCGAATCTTGTTCCAACACATCAAATGTGATGAAATAATAGTAATACAAGAGTTTGAGTCCAATTACGAGGTTCGGTTGCGAAAAAGTCACAAGTTATTGGCTTCGGAATGTAACACACAAACTATGTCCAATTTGAGATGTTGACTCACGTATGGAGCTAACTTGTTTTGCCTGTCCCGAATCATGTTCCAATATTTCAAATGTGTTGAAACAATAATAATGGAAGAGTTTGAGTAAAATTACGAGGTCTGATTGCGACAAAGTCATAAGTTATAGGCTTCGGAATGTTACACACAAATTGAGTCGAATTTGAGACGTTGATGCACGGATGGAGCTAACTTGTTTCGACTGTCCCAAATCTTATTCCAACACTTCAAATCTGTTGAAACAATAGTATTAGAAGAGTTTGAGTCCAATTACGAGGTCCGGTTGCGAAAAAGTCACAAGTTATAGGCTTAGGAATGTAACACACAAACTGAGTCCAATTTGAGACGTTGACGCACGGATGGAGCTAACTTGTTTCGACCGTCCCGAATCTTGTTCCAACACATCAAATGTGTTGAAACAATAGTTATAGAAGAGTTTGAGTCCAATCACGAGGTCCGGTTGCGAAAAAGTCACAAATTATAGGCTTCGGAATGTAACACAGAAACTGGGTCTAATTTGAGACGTTGACGTATGGATGGAGCTAACTTGTTTCGACTGTCCCAAATATTGTTCCAACACTTCAAATCTGTTAAAACAATAGTAATGGAAGAGTTTGAGTCTAATTATGAGGTCCGGTTGCGAAAAAGTCACAAGTTACAGGCTTCGGAATGTAACACCGAAACTGAGTCCAATTTGAGACGTTGACGAACGGATGGAGCTAACTTGTTTCGACTGTCCCGAATCTTGTTCCAACACTTCAAATATCTTGAAACAATAGTAATGGAAGAGTATGTGTCTAATTATGAGGTCCGGTTGCAAAAAAGTCACAAGTTATAGGCTTCGGAATGTAACACACAAACTGAGTCCAATTTGAGACGTTGACGAACGGATGGAGCTAACTAGTTTCGACGGTCCCGAATCTTGTTCCAACACATCAAATGTGTTGAAATAATAGTAATACAAGAGTCTGAGTCCAATTACGAGGTCCGGTTGCGAAAAAGTCACAAGTTATAGGCTTACGAATGTAACACACAAACTGAGTCCAATTTGGGACTTTGACGCACGGATGGAGCTAACTTGTTTTGACTGTCCCAAATATTGTTCCAACACATCAAATCTATTGAAACAATAGTAATGGAAGAGTTTGGGCCTAATTGTGAGGTCCGGTTGCGAAAAAGTCACAAGTTATAGGCTACGGAATGTAACACACAAACTGAGTCCAATTTGAGACGTTGACGCACAGATGGAGCTAACTTGTTTCGACTGTCACGAATCTTGTTCCACCACTTCAAATGTGATGAAACAATAGTAATGGAAGAGTTTGAGTCCAATTACGAGGTCCGGTTGCAAAAAAGTCACAAGTTATAGGGTTCGGAACGTAACACACAAACTGAGTCCAATTTGAGACGTTGACGAACGGATGGAGCTAACTTATTTTGACTGTCCCGAATCTTGTTTCAACACTTCAAATGTGTTGAAACAATAGTAATAGAAGAGTTTGAGTCCAATCACGAGGTCCGGTTGCGAAAAAGTCACAAGTTATAGACTTCGGAATGCAACACAGAAACTGAGTCCAATTTGAGACATTGACGTACGGATGGAGCTAACTTGTTTCGACTGTCCCAAATATTGTTCCCACACTTCAAATCTGTTGAAACAATAGTAATGGAAGAGTTTGAGTCTAATTATGAGGTCCGGTTGCGAAAAAGTCACAAGTTATAGGCTTCGGAATGTAACACAGAAACTGAGTCCAATTTGAGACTTTGACGAACGGATGGAGCTAACTTGTTTCGACTGTCCCGAATCTTGTTCCAACACTTCAAATATGTTGAAACAATTGTAATGGAAGTGTATGAGTCTAATTATGAGGTCCGGTTGCAAAAAAGTCACAAGTTATAGGCTTCGGAATGTAACTCACAAACTGAGTCCAATTTGAGACGTTGACGAACGGATGGAGCTAACTAGTTTCGACCGTCCCGAATCTTGTTCCAACACATCAAATGTGTTGAAATAATAGTAATACAAGAGTTTGAGTCCAATTACGAGTTCCGGTAGCGAAAAAGTCACAAGTTATAGGCTTCGGAATGTAACACACAAACTGAGTCCAATTTGAGACGTTGACGCACGGATGGAGCTAACTTGTTTCGACTGTCACGAATCTTGTTCCACCACTTCAAATGTGATGAAACAATAGTAATGGAAGAGTTCGAGTCCAATTACGAGCTCTGGTTGCGAAAAAGTAACAAGTTATAGGGTTCGGAACGTAACACACAAACTGAGTCCAATTTGAGACGTTGACGAACGGATGGAGCTAACTTGTTTCGACCGTCCCGAATCTTGTTCCAACACATCAAATGTGTTGAAATAATAGTAATACAAGAGTTTGATTCCAATTATGAGGTCCGATTGCGAAAAAGTCACATGTTATTGGCTTCGGAATGTAACACACAAACTATGTCCAATTTGAGATGTTGACGCACGGATAGAGCTAACTTGTTTTGCCTGTCCCGAATCATGTTCCAATACTTCAAATGTGTTGAAATAATAATAATGGAAGAGTTTGAGTAAAATTACGAGGTCTGATTGCGATAAAGTCACAAGTTATAGGATTCGGAATGTTACATGCAAATTGAGTCGAATTTGAGACATTGATGCACGGATGGAGCTAACTTGTTTCGACTGTCCCAAATCTTATTCCAACACTTCAAATCTGTTGAAACAATAGTAATAGAAGAGTTTGAGTCCAATTACGAGGTCCGGTCGCGAAAAAGTCACAAGTTATAGGCTTAGGAATGTAACACACAAACTGAGTCCAATTTGAGACGTTGACGCACGGATGGAGCTAACTTGTTTCGACCGTCCCGAATCTTGTTCCAACACATCAAATGTGTTGAAACAATAGTAATAGAAGAGTTTGAGTCCAATTACGAGGTCCGGTTGCGAAAAAGTCACAAGTTATAGGCTTCGGAATGCAACACAGAAACTGAGTCTAATTTGAGACGTTGACGTACGGATGGAGCTAACTTGTTTCGACTGTCCCAAATATTGTTCCAACACTTCAAATCTGTTAAAACAATAGTAATGGAAGAGTTTGAGTCTAATTATGAGGTCCGGTTGCGAAAAAGTCACAAGTTATAGGCTTCGGAATGTAACACAGAAACTGAGTCCAATTTGAGACGTTGACGAACGGATGGAGCTAACTTGTTTCGACTGTCACGAATCTTGTTCCAACACTTCAAATATGTTGAAACAATAGTAATGGAAGAGTATGAGTCTAATTATGAGGTCCGGTTGCAAAAAAGTCACAAGTTATAGGCTTCGGAATGTAACTCACAAACTGAGTCCAATTTGAGACGTTGACGAACGGATGGAGCTAACTAGTTTCGACCATCCCGAATCTTGTTCCAACACATCAAATGTGTTGAAATAATAGTAATACAAGAGTTTGAGTCCAATTACGAGGTCCGGTTGCGAAAAAGTCACAAGTTATAGCCTTCGGAATGTAACACACAAACTGAGTCCAATTTGAGACGTTGACGCACGGATGGAGCTAACTTGTTTCGACTGTCACGAATCTTGTTCCACCACTTCAAATGTGATGAAACAATAGTAATGGAAGAGTTCGAGTCCAATTACGAGCTCCTGTTGCGAAAAAGTCACAAGTTATAGGGTTCGGAACGTAACACACAAACTGAGTCCAATTTGAGACGTTGACGAACGGATGGAGCTAACTTGTTTCGACCGTCCCGAATCTTGTTCCAACACATCAAATGTGATGAAATAATAGTAATACAAGAGTTTGAGTCCAATTACGAGGTTCGGTTGCGAAAAAGTCACAAGTTATTGGCTTCGGAATGTAACACACAAACTATGTCCAATTTGAGATGTTGACTCACGTATGGAGCTAACTTGTTTTGCCTGTCCCGAATCATGTTCCAATATTTCAAATGTGTTGAAACAATAATAATGGAAGAGTTTGAGTAAAATTACGAGGTCTGATTGCGACAAAGTCATAAGTTATAGGCTTCGGAATGTTACACACAAATTGAGTCGAATTTGAGACGTTGATGCACGGATGGAGCTAACTTGTTTCGACTGTCCCAAATCTTATTCCAACACTTCAAATCTGTTGAAACAATAGTAATAGAAGAGTTTGAGTCCAATTACGAGGTCCGGTTGCGAAATAGTCACAAGTTATAGACTTAGGAATGTAACACACAAACTGAGTCCAATTTGAGACGTTGACGCACGGATGGAGCTAACTTGTTTCGACGGTCCCGAATCTTGTTCCAACACATCAAATGTGTTGAAACAATAGTTATAGAAGAGTTTGAGTCCAATCACGAGGTCCGGTTGCGAAAAAGTCACAAGTTATAGGTTCGGAATGTAACACACAAACTGAGTCCAATTTGAGACGTTGACGCACGGATGGAGCTAACTTGTTTCGACTGTCACGAATCTTGTTCCACCACTTCAAATGTGATGAAACAATAGTAATGGAAGAGTTCGAGTCCAATTACGAGCTCTGGTTGCGAAAAAGTAACAAGTTATAGGGTTCGGAACGTAACACACAAACTGAGTCCAATTTGAGACGTTGACGAACGGATGGAGCTAACTTGTTTCGACCGTCCCGAATCTTGTTCCAACACATCAAATGTGTTGAAATAATAGTAATACAAGAGTTTGAGTCCAATTATGAGGTCCGATTGCGAAAAAGTCACATGTTATTGGCTTCGGAATGTAACACACAAACTATGTCCAATTTGAGATGTTGACGCACGGATAGAGCTAACTTGTTTTGCCTGTCCCGAATCATGTTCCAATACTTCAAATGTGTTGAAATAATAATAATGGAAGAGTTTGAGTAAAATTACGAGGTCTGATTGCGATAAAGTCACAAGTTATAGGATTCGGAATGTTACATGCAAATTGAATCGAATTTGAGACATTGATGCACGGATGGAGCTAACTTGTTTCGACTGTCCCAAATCTTATTCCAACACTTCAAATCTGTTGAAACAATAGTAATAGAAGAGTTTGAGTCCAATTACGAGGTCCGGTCGCGAAAAAGTCACAAGTTATAGGCTTAGGAATGTAACACACAAACTGAGTCCAATTTGAGACGTTGACGCACGGATGGAGCTAACTTGTTTCGACCGTCCCGAATCTTGTTCCAACACATCAAATGTGTTGAAACAATAGTAATAGAAGAGTTTGAGTCCAATTACGAGGTCCGGTTGCGAAAAAGTCACAAGTTATAGGCTTCGGAATGCAACACAGAAACTGAGTCTAATTTGAGACGTTGACGTACGGATGGAGCTAACTTGTTTCGACTGTCCCAAATTTTGTTCCAACACTTCAAATCTGTTAAAACAATAGTAATGGAAGAGTTTGAGTCTAATTATGAGGTCCGGTTGCGAAAAAGTCACAAGTTATAGGCTTCGGAATGTAACACAGAAACTGAGTCCAATTTGAGACGTTGACGAACGGATGGAGCTAACTTGTTTCGACTGTCACGAATCTTGTTCCAACACTTCAAATATGTTGAAACAATAGTAATGGAAGAGTATGAGTCTAATTATGAGGTCCGGTTGCAAAAAAGTCACAAGTTATAGGCTTCGGAATGTAACTCACAAACTGAGTCCAATTTGAGACGTTGACGCACGGATGGAGCTAACTTGTTTCGACTGTCACGAATCTTGTTCCACCACTTCAAATGTGATGAAACAATAGTAATGGAAGAGTTCGAGTCCAATTACGAGCTCCTGTTGCGAAAAAGTCACAAGTTATAGGGTTCGGAACGTAACACACAAACTGAGTCCAATTTGAGACGTTGACGAACGGATGGAGCTAACTTGTTTCGACCGTCCCGAATCTTGTTCCAACACATCAAATGTGATGAAATAATAGTAATACAAGAGTTTGAGTCCAATTACGAGGTTCGGTTGCGCAAAAGTCACAAGTTATTGGCTTCGGAATGTAACACACAAACTATGTCCAATTTGAGATGTTGACTCACGTATGGAGCTAACTTGTTTTGCCTGTCCCGAATCATGTTCCAATATTTCAAATGTGTTGAAACAATAATAATGGAAGAGTTTGAGTAAAATTACGAGGTCTGATTGCGACAAAGTCATAAGTTATAGGCTTCGGAATGTTACACACAAATTGAGTCGAATTTGAGACGTTGATGCACGGATGGAGCTAACTTGTTTCGACTGTCCCAAATCTTATTCCAACACTTCAAATCTGTTGAAACAATAGTAATAGAAGAGTTTGAGTCAAATTACGAGGTCCGGTTGCGAAAAAGTCACAAGTTATAGACTTAGGAATGTAACACACAAACTGAGTCCAATTTGAGACGTTGACGCACGGATGGAGCTAACTTGTTTCGACGGTCCCGAATCTTGTTCCAACACATCAAATGTGTTGAAACAATAGTTATAGAAGAGTTTGAGTCCAATCACGAGGTCCGGTTGCGAAAAAGTCACAAGTTATAGGTTCGGAATGTAACACACAAACTGAGTCCAATTTGAGACGTTGACGCACGGATGGAGCTAACTTGTTTCGACTGTCACGAATCTTGTTCCACCACTTCAAATGTGATGAAACAATAGTAATGGAAGAGTTCGAGTCCAATTACGAGCTCCTGTTGCGAAAAAGTCACAAGTTATAGGGTTCGGAACGTAACACACAAACTGAGTCCAATTTGAGACGTTGACGAACGGATGGAGCTAACTTGTTTCGACCGTCCCGAATCTTGTTCCAACACATCAAATGTGATGAAATAATAGTAATACAAGAGTTTGAGTCCAATTACGAGGTTCGGTTGCGAAAAAGTCACAAGTTATTGGCTTCGGAATGTAACACACAAACTATGTCCAATTTGAGATGTTGACTCACGTATGGAGCTAACTTGTTTTGCCTGTCCCGAATCATGTTCCAATATTTCAAATGTGTTGAAACAATAATAATGGAAGAGTTTGAGTAAAATTACGAGGTCTGATTGCGACAAAGTCATAAGTTATAGGCTTCGGAATGTTACACACAAATTGAGTCGAATTTGAGACGTTGATGCACGGATGGAGCTAACTTGTTTCGACTGTCCCAAATCTTATTCCAACACTTCAAATCTGTTGAAACAATAGTATTAGAAGAGTTTGAGTCCAATTACGAGGTCCGGTCGCGAAAAAGTCACAAGTTATAGGCTTAGGAATGTAACACACAAACTGAGTCCAATTTGAGACGTTGACGCACGGATGGAGCTAACTTGTTTCGACCGTCCCGAATCTTGTTCCAACACATCAAATGTGTTGAAACAATAGTAATAGAAGAGTTTGAGTCCAATTACGAGGTCCGGTTGCGAAAAAGTCACAAGTTATAGGCTTCGGAATGCAACACAGAAACTGAGTCTAATTTGAGACGTTGACGTACGGATGGAGCTAACTTGTTTCGACTGTCCCAAATATTATTCCAACACTTCAATTCTGTTAAAACAATAGTAATGGAAGAGTTTGAGTCTAATTATGAGGTCCGGTTGCGAAAAAGTCACAAGTTATAGGCTTCGGAATGTAACACAGAAACTGAGTCCAATTTGAGACGTTGACGAACGGATGGAGCTAACTTGTTTCGACTGTCCCGAATCTTGTTCCAACACTTCAAATATGTTGAAACAATAGTAATGGAAGAGTATGAGTCTAATTATGAGGTCCGGTTGCAAAAAAGTCACAAGTTATAGGCTTCGGATTGTAACACACAAACTGAGTCCAATTTGAGACGTTGACGAACGGATGGAGCTAACTAGTTTCGACCATCCCGAATCTTGTTCCAACACATCAAATGTGTTGAAATAATAGTAATACAAGAGTTTGAGTCGAATTACGAGGTCCGGTTGCGAAAAAGTCACAAGTTATAGCCTTCGGAATGTAACACACAAACTGAGTCCAATTTGAGACGTTGACGCACGGATGGAGCTAACTTGTTTCGACTGTCACGAATCTTGTTCCACCACTTCAAATGTGATGAAACAATAGTAATGGAAGAGTTCGAGTCCAATTACGAGCTCCTGTTGCGAAAAAGTCACAAGTTATAGGGTTCGGAACGTAACACACAAACTGAGTCCAATTTGAGACGTTGACGAACGGATGGAGCTAACTTGTTTCGACCGTCCCGAATCTTGTTCCAACACATCAAATGTGATGAAATAATAGTAATACAAGAGTTTTAGTCCAATTACGAGGTTCGGTTGCGATAAAGTCACAAGTTATTGGCTTCGGAATGTAACACACAAACTATGTCCAATTTGAGATGTTGACTCACGTATGGAGCTAACTTGTTTTGCCTGTCCCGAATCATGTTCCAATATTTCAAATGTGTTGAAACTATAATAATGGAAGAGTTTGAGTAAAATTACGAGGTCTGATTGCGACAAAGTCATAAGTTATAGGCTTCGGAATGTTACACACAAATTGAGTCGAATTTGAGACGTTGATGCACGGATGGAGCTAACTTGTTTCGACTGTCCCAAATCTTATTCCAACACTTCAAATCTGTTGAAACAATAGTATTAGAAGAGTTTGAGTCCAATTACGAGGTCCGGTTGCGAAAAAGTCACAAGTTATAGGCTTAGGAATGTAACACACAAACTGAGTCCAATTTGAGACGTTGACGCACGGATGGAGCTAACTTGTTTCGACCGTCCCGAATCTTGTTCCAACACATCAAATGTGTTGAAACAATAGTAATAGAAGAGTTTGAGTCCAATTACGAGGTCCGGTTGCGAAAAAGTCACAAATTATAGGCTTCGGAATGTAACACAGAAACTGGGTCTAATTTGAGACGTTGACGTACGGATTGAGCTAACTTGTTTCGACTGTCCCAAATATTGTTCCAACACTTCAAATCTGTTAAAACAATAGTAATGGAAGAGTTTGAGTCTAATTATGAGGTCCGGTTGCGAAAAAGTCACAAGTTACAGGCTTCGGAATGTAACACCGAAACTGAGTCCAATTTGAGACGTTGACGAACGGATGGAGCTAACTTGTTTCGACTGTCCCGAATCTTGTTCCAACACTTCAAATATCTTGAAACAATAGTAATGGAAGAGTATGTGTCTAATTATGAGGTCCGGTTGCAAAAAAGTCACAAGTTATAGGCTTCGGAATGTAACACACAAACTGAGTCCAATTTGAGACGTTGACGAACGGATGGAGCTAACTAGTTTCGACGGTCCCGAATCTTGTTCCAACACATCAAATGTGTTGAAATAATAGTAATACAAGAGTCTGAGTCCAATTACGAGGTCCGGTTGCGAAAAAGTCACAAGTTATAGGCTTAGGAATGTAACACACAAACTGAGTCCAATTTGAGACTTTGACGCACGGATGGAGCTAACTTGTTTTGACTGTCCCAAATATTGTTCCAACACATCAAATCTATTGAAACAATAGTAATGGAAGAGTTTGGGCCTAATTGTGAGGTCCGGTTGCGAAAAAGTCACAAGTTATAGGCTACGGAATGTAACACACAAACTGAGTCCAATTTGAGACGTTGACGCACAGATGGAGCTAACTTGTTTCGACTGTCACGAATCTTGTTCCACCACTTCAAATGTGATGAAACAATAGTAATGGAAGAGTTTGAGTCCAATTACGAGGTCCGGTTGCAAAAAAGTCACAAGTTATAGGGTTCGGAACGTAACACACAAACTGAGTCCAATTTGAGACGTTGACGAACGGATGGAGCTAACTTATTTTGACTGTCCCGAATCTTGTTTCAACACTTCAAATGTGTTGAAACAATAGTAATAGAAGAGTTTGAGTCCAATCACGAGGTCCGGTTGCGAAAAAGTCACAAGTTATAGACTTCGGAATGCAACACAGAAACTGAGTCCAATTTGAGACATTGACGTACGGATGGAGCTAACTTGTTTCGACTGTCCCAAATATTGTTCCCACACTTCAAATCTGTTGAAACAATAGTAATGGAAGAGTTTGAGTCTAATTATGAGGTCCGGTTGCAAAAAAGTCACAAGTTATAGGCTTCGGAATGTAACACAGAAACTGAGTCCAATTTGAGACTTTGACGAACGGATGGAGCTAACTTGTTTCGACTGTCCGGAATCTTGTTCCAACACTTCAAATATGTTGAAACAATTGTAATGGAAGAGTATGAGTCTAATTATGAGGTCCGGTAGCAAAAAAGTCACAAGTTATAGGCTTCGGAATGTAACTCACAAACTGAGTCCAATTTGAGACGTTGACGAACGGATGGAGCTAACTAGTTTCGACCGTCCCGAATCTTGTTCCAACACATCAAATGTGTTGAAATAATAGTAATACAAGAGTTTGAGTCCAATTACGAGTTCCGGTAGCGAAAAAGTCACAAGTTATAGGCTTCGGAATGTAACACACAAACTGAGTCCAATTTGAGACGTTGACGCACGGATGGAGCTAACTTGTTTCGACTATCACGAATCTTGTTCCACCACTTCAAATGTGATGAAACAATAGTAATGGAAGAGTTCGAGTCCAATTACGAGCTCTGGTTGCGAAAAAGTAACAAGTTATAGGGTTCGGAACGTAACACACAAACTGAGTCCAATTTGAGACGTTGACGAACGGATGGAGCTAACTTGTTTCGACCGTCCCGAATCTTGTTCCAACACATCAAATGTGTTGAAATAATAGTAATACAAGAGTTTGAGTCCAATTATGAGGTCCGATTGCGAAAAAGTCACATGTTATTGGCTTCGGAATGTAACACACAAACTATGTCCAATTTGAGATGTTGACGCACGGATAGAGCTAACTTGTTTTGCCTGTCCCGAATCATGTTCCAATACTTCAAATGTGTTGAAATAATAATAATGGAAGAGTTTGAGTAAAATTACGAGGTCTGATTGCGATAAAGTCACAAGTTATAGGATTCGGAATGTTACATGCAAATTGAGTCGAATTTGAGACATTGATGCACGGATGGAGCTAACTTGTTTCGACTGTCCCAAATCTTATTCCAACACTTCAAATCTGTTGAAACAATAGTAATAGAAGAGTTTGAGTCCAATTACGAGGTCCGGTCGCGAAAAAGTCACAAGTTATAGGCTTAGGAATGTAACACACAAACTGAGTCCATTTTGAGACGTTGACGCACGGATGGAGCTAACTTGTTTCGACCGTCCCGAATCTTGTTCCAACACATCAAATGTGTTGAAACAATAGTAATAGAAGAGTTTGAGTCCAATTACGAGGTCCGGTTGCGAAAAAGTCACAAGTTATAGGCTTCGGAATGCAACACAGAAACTGAGTCTAATTTGAGACGTTGACGTACGGATGGAGCTAACTTGTTTCGACTGTCCCAAATATTGTTCCAACACTTCAAATCTGTTAAAACAATAGTAATGGAAGAGTTTGAGTCTAATTATGAGGTCCGGTTGCGAAAAAGTCACAAGTTATAGGCTTCGGAATGTAACACAGAAACTGAGTCCAATTTGAGACGTTGACGAACGGATGGAGCTAACTTGTTTCGACTGTCACGAATCTTGTTCCAACACTTCAAATATGTTGAAACAATAGTAATGGAAGAGTATGAGTCTAATTATGAGGTCCGGTTGCAAAAAAGTCACAAGTTATAGGCTTCGGAATGTAACTCACAAACTGAGTCCAATTTGAGACGTTGACGAACGGATGGAGCTAACTAGTTTCGACCATCCCGAATCTTGTTCCAACACATCAAATGTGTTGAAATAATAGTAATACAAGAGTTTGAGTCCAATTACGAGGTCCGGTTACGAAAAAGTCACAAGTTATAGCCTTCGGAATGTAACACACAAACTGAGTCCAATTTGAGACGTTGACGCACGGATGGAGCTAACTTGTTTCGACTGTCACGAATCTTGTTCCACCACTTCAAATGTGATGAAACAATAGTAATGGAAGAGTTCGAGTCCAATTACGAGCTCCTGTTGCGAAAAAGTCACAAGTTATAGGGTTCGGAACGTAACACACAAACTGAGTCCAATTTGAGACGTTGACGAACGGATGGAGCTAACTTGTTTCGACCGTCCCGAATCTTGTTCCAACACATCAAATGTGATGAAATAATAGTAATACAAGAGTTTGAGTCCAATTACGAGGTTCGGTTGCGAAAAAGTCACAAGTTATTGGCTTCGGAATGTAACACACAAACTATGTCCAATTTGAGATGTTGACTCACGTATGGAGCTAACTTGTTTTGCCTGTCCCGAATCATGTTCCAATATTTCAAATGTGTTGAAACAATAATAATGGAAGAGTTTGAGTAAAATTACGAGGTCTGATTGCGACAAAGTCATAAGTTATAGGCTTCGGAATGTTACACACAAATTGAGTCGAATTTGAGACGTTGATGCACGGATGGAGCTAACTTGTTTCGACTGTCCCAAATCTTATTCCAACACTTCAAATCTGTTGAAACAATAGTAATAGAAGAGTTTGAGTCCAATTACGAGGTCCGGTTGCGAAAAAGTCACAAGTTATAGACTTAGGAATGTAACACACAAACTGAGTCCAATTTGAGACGTTGACGCACGGATGGAGCTAACTTGTTTCGACGGTCCCGAATCTTGTTCCAACACATCAAATGTGTTGAAACAATAGTTATAGAAGAGTTTGAGTCCAATCACGAGGTCCGGTTGCGAAAAAGTCACAAGTTATAGGTTCGGAATGTAACACACAAACTGAGTCCAATTTGAGACGTTGACGCACGGATGGAGCTAACTTGTTTCGACTGTCACGAATCTTGTTCCACCACTTCAAATGTGATGAAACAATAGTAATGGAAGAGTTCGAGTCCAATTACGAGCTCCTGTTGCGAAAAAGTCACAAGTTATAGGGTTCGGAACGTAACACACAAACTGAGTCCAATTTGAGACGTTGACGAACGGATGGAGCTAACTTGTTTCGACCGTCCCGAATCTTGTTCCAACACATCAAATGTGATGAAATAATAGTAATACAAGAGTTTGAGTCCAATTACGAGGTTCGGTTGCGAAAAAGTCACAAGTTATTGGCTTCGGAATGTAACACACAAACTATGTCCAATTTGAGATGTTGACTCACGTATGGAGCTAACTTGTTTTGCCTGTCCCGAATCATGTTCCAATATTTCAAATGTGTTGAAACAATAATAATGGAAGAGTTTGAGTAAAATTACGAGGTCTGATTGCGACAAAGTCATAAGTTATAGGCTTCGGAATGTTACACACAAATTGAGTCGAATTTGAGACGTTGATGCACGGATGGAGCTAACTTGTTTCGACTGTCCCAAATCTTATTCCAACACTTCAAATCTGTTGAAACAATAGTATTAGAAGAGTTTGAGTCCAATTACGAGGTCCGGTCGCGAAAAAGTCACAAGTTATAGGTTTAGGAATGTAACACACAAACTGAGTCCAATTTGAGACGTTGACGCACGGATGGAGCTAACTTGTTTCGACCGTCCCGAATCTTGTTCCAACACATCAAATGTGTTGAAACAATAGTAATAGAAGAGTTTGAGTCCAATCACGAGGTCCGGTTGCGAAAAAGTCACAAGTTATAGACTTCGGAATGCAACACAGAAACTGAGTCCAATTTGAGACATTGACGTACGGATGGAGCTAACTTGTTTCGACTGTCCCAAATATTGTTCCCACACTTCAAATCTGTTGAAACAATAGTAATGGAAGAGTTTGAGTCTAATTATGAGGTCCGGTTGCGAAAAAGTCACAAGTTATAGGCTTCGGAATGTAACACAGAAACTGAGTCCAATTTGAGACTTTGACGAACGGATGGAGCTAACTTGTTTCGACTGTCCCGAATCTTGTTCCAACACTTCAAATATGTTGAAACAATTGTAATGGAAGAGTATGAGTCTAATTATGAGGTCCGGTTGCAAAAAAGTCACAAGTTATAGGCTTCGGAATGTAACTCACAAACTGAGTCCAATTTGAGACGTTGACGAACGGATGGAGCTAACTTGTTTCGACCGTCCCGAATCTTGTTCCAACACATCAAATGTGATGAAATAATAGTAATACAAGAGTTTGAGTCCAATTACGAGGTTCGGTTGCGAAAAAGTCACAAGTTATTGGCTTCGGAATGTAACACACAAACTATGTCCAATTTGAGATGTTGACTCACGTATGGAGCTAACTTGTTTTGCCTGTCCCGAATCATGTTCCAATATTTCAAATGTGTTGAAACAATAATAATGGAAGAGTTTGAGTAAAATTACGAGGTCTGATTGCGACAAAGTCATAAGTTATAGGCTTCGGAATGTTACACACAAATTGAGTCGAATTTGAGACGTTGATGCACGGATGGAGCTAACTTGTTTCGACTGTCCCAAATCTTATTCCAACACTTCAAATCTGTTGAAACAATAGTAATAGAAGAGTTTGAGTCCAATTACGAGGTCCGGTTGCGAAAAAGTCACAAGTTATAGACTTAGGAATGTAACACACAAACTGAGTCCAATTTGAGACGTTGACGCACGGATGGAGCTAACTTGTTTCGACGGTCCCGAATCTTGTTCCAACACATCAAATGTGTTGAAACAATAGTTATAGAAGAGTTTGAGTCCAATCACGAGGTCCGGTTGCGAAAAAGTCACAAGTTATAGGTTCGGAATGTAACACACAAACTGAGTCCAATTTGAGACGTTGACGCACGGATGGAGCTAACTTGTTTCGACTGTCACGAATCTTGTTCCACCACTTCAAATGTGATGAAACAATAGTAATGGAAGAGTTCGAGTCCAATTACGAGCTCCTGTTGCGAAAAAGTCACAAGTTATAGGGTTCGGAACGTAACACACAAACTGAGTCCAATTTGAGACGTTGACGAACGGATGGAGCTAACTTGTTTCGACCGTCCCGAATCTTGTTCCAACACATCAAATGTGATGAAATAATAGTAATACAAGAGTTTGAGTCCAATTACGAGGTTCGGTTGCGAAAAAGTCACAAGTTATTGGCTTCGGAATGTAACACACAAACTATGTCCAATTTGAGATGTTGACTCACGTATGGAGCTAACTTGTTTTGCCTGTCCCGAATCATGTTCCAATATTTCAAATGTGTTGAAACAATAATAATGGAAGAGTTTGAGTAAAATTACGAGGTCTGATTGCGACAAAGTCATAAGTTATAGGCTTCGGAATGTTACACACAAATTGAGTCGAATTTGAGACGTTGATGCACGGATGGAGCTAACTTGTTTCGACTGTCCCAAATCTTATTCCAACACTTCAAATCTGTTGAAACAATAGTATTAGAAGAGTTTGAGTCCAATTACGAGGTCCGGTCGCGAAAAAGTCACAAGTTATAGGCTTAGGAATGTAACACACAAACTGAGTCCAATTTGAGACGTTGACGCACGGATGGAGCTAACTTGTTTCGACCGTCCCGAATCTTGTTCCAACACATCAAATGTGTTGAAACAATAGTAATAGAAGAGTTTGAGTCCAATTACGAGGTCCGGTTGCGAAAAAGTCACAAGTTATAGGCTTCGGAATGCAACACAGAAACTGAGTCTAATTTGAGATGTTGACGTACGGATGGAGCTAACTTGTTTCGACTGTCCCAAATATTATTCCAACACTTCAATTCTGTTAAAACAATAGTAATGGAAGAGTTTGAGTCTAATTATGAGGTCCGGTTGCGAAAAAGTCACAAGTTATAGGCTTCGGAATGTAACACAGAAACTGAGTCCAATTTGAGACGTTGACGAACGGATGGAGCTAACTTGTTTCGACTGTCACGAATCTTGTTCCAACACTTCAAATATGTTGAAACAATAGTAATGGAAGAGTATGAGTCTAATTATGAGGTCCGGTTGCAAAAAAGTCACAAGTTATAGGCTTCGGATTGTAACTCACAAACTTAGTCCAATTTGAGACGTTGACGAACGGATGGAGCTAACTAGTTTCGACCGTCCCGAATCTTGTTCCAACACATCAAATGTGTTGAAATAATTGTAATACAAGAGTTTGAGTCGAATTACGAGGTCCGGTTGCGAAAAAGTCACAAGTTATAGCCTTCGGAATGTAACACACAAACTGAGTCCAATTTGAGACGTTGACGCACGGATGGAGCTAACTTGTTTCGACTGTCACGAATCTTGTTCCACCACTTCAAATGTGATGAAACAATAGTAATGGAAGAGTTCGAGTCCAATTACGAGCTCCTGTTGCGAAAAAGTCACAAGTTATAGGGTTCGGAACGTAACACACAAACTGAGTCCAATTTGAGACGTTGACGAACGGATGGAGCTAACTTGTTTCGACCGTCCCGAATCTTGTTCCAACACATCAAATGTGATGAAATAATAGTAATACAAGAGTTTGAGTCCAATTACGAGGTTCGGTTGCGAAAAAGTCACAAGTTATTGGCTTCGGAATGTAACACACAAACTACAAACTATGTCCAATTTGAGATGTTGACTCACGTATGGAGCTAACTTGTTTTGCCTGTCCCGAATCATGTTCCAATATTTCAAATGTGTTGAAACAATAATAATGGAAGAGTTTGAGTAAAATTACGAGGTCTGATTGCGACAAAGTCATAAGTTATAGGCTTCGGAATGTTACACACAAATTGAGTCGAATTTGAGACGTTGATGCACGGATGGAGCTAACTTGTTTCGACTGTCCCAAATCTTATTCCAACACTTCAAATCTGTTGAAACAATAGTATTAGAAGAGTTTGAGTCCAATTACGAGGTCCGGTTGCGAAAAAGTCACAAGTTATAGGCTTAGGAATGTAACACACAAACTGAGTCCAATTTGAGACGTTGACGCACGGATGGAGCTAACTTGTTTCGAGCGTCCCGAATCTTGTTCCAACACATCAAATGTGTTGAAACAATAGTAATAGAAGAGTTTGAGTCCAATTACGAGGTCCGGTTGCGAAAAAGTCACAAATTATAGGCTTCGGAATGTAACACAGAAACTGGGTCTAATTTGAGACGTTGACGTACGGATGGAGCTAACTTGTTTCGACTGTCCCAAATATTGTTCCAACACTTCAAATCTGTTAAAACAATAGTAATGGAAGAGTTTGAGTCTAATTATGAGGTCCGGTTGCGAAAAAGTCACAAGTTACAGGCTTCGGAATGTAACACCGAAACTGAGTCCAATTTGAGACGTTGACGAACGGATGGAGCTAACTTGTTTCGACTGTCCCGAATCTTGTTCCAACACTTCAAATATGTTGAAACAATAGTAATGGAAGAGTATGAGTCTAATTATGAGGTCCGGTTGCAAAAAAGTCACAAGTTATAGGCTTCGGAATGTAACACACAAACTGAGTCCAATTTGAGACGTTGACGAACGGATGGAGCTAACTAGTTTCGACGGTCCCGAATCTTGTTCCAACACATCAAATGTGTTGAAATAATAGTAATACAAGAGTCTGAGTCCAATTACGAGGTCCGGTTGCGAAAAAGTCACAAGTTATAGGCTTAGGAATGTAACACACAAACTGAGTCCAATTTGAGACTTTGACGCACGGATGGAGCTAACTTCTTTTGACTGTCCCAAATATTGTTCCAACACATCAAATCTATTGAAACAATAGTAATGGAAGAGTTTGGGCCTAATTGTGAGGTCCGGTTGCGAAAAAGTCACAAGTTATAGGCTACGGAATGTAACACACAAACTGAGTCCAATTTGAGACGTTGACGCACAGATGGAGCTAACTTGTTTCGACTGTCACGAATCTTGTTCCACCACTTCAAATGTGATGAAACAATAGTAATGGAAGAGTTTGAGTCCAATTACGAGGTCCGGTTGCAAAAAAGTCACAAGTTATAGGGTTCGGAACGTAACACAGAAACTGAGTCCAATTTGAGACGTTGACGAACGGATGGAGCTAACTTATTTTGACTGTCACGAATCTTGTTTCAACACTTCAAATGTGTTGAAACAATAGTAATAGAAGAGTTTGAGTCCAATCACGAGGTCCGGTTGCGAAAAAGTCACAAGTTATAGACTTCGGAATGCAACACAGAAACTGAGTCCAATTTGAGACATTGACGTACGGATGGAGCTAACTTGTTTCGACTGTCCCAAATATTGTTCCCACACTTCAAATCTGTTGAAACAATAGTAATGGAAGAGTTTGAGTCTAATTATGAGGTCCGGTTGCGAAAAAGTCACAAGTTATAGGCTTCGGAATGTAACACAGAAACTGAGTCCAATTTGAGACTTTGACGAACGGATGGAGCTAACTTGTTTCGACTGTCCCGAATCTTGTTCCAACACTTCAAATATGTTGAAACAATTGTAATGGAAGAGTATGAGTCTAATTATGAGGTCCGGTTGCAAAAAAGTCACAAGTTATAGGCTTCGGAATGTAACTCACAAACTGAGTCCAATTTGAGACGTTGACGAACGGATGGAGCTAACTTGTTTCGACCGTCCCGAATCTTGTTCCAACACATCAAATGTGATGAAATAATAGTAATACAAGAGTTTGAGTCCAATTACGAGGTTCGGTTGCGAAAAAGTCACAAGTTATTGGCTTCGGAATGTAACACACAAACTATGTCCAATTTGAGATGTTGACTCACGTATGGAGCTAACTTGTTTTGCCTGTCCCGAATCATGTTCCAATATTTCAAATGTGTTGAAACAATAATAATGGAAGAGTTTGAGTAAAATTACGAGGTCTGATTGCGACAAAGTCATAAGTTATAGGCTTCGGAATGTTACACACAAATTGAGTCGAATTTGAGACGTTGATGCACGGATGGAGCTAACTTGTTTCGACTGTCCCAAATCTTATTACAACACTTCAAATCTGTTGAAACAATAGTAATAGAAGAGTTTGAGTCCAATTACGAGGTCCGGTTGCGAAAAAGTCACAAGTTATAGACTTAGGAATGTAACACACAAACTGAGTCCAATTTGAGACGTTGACGCACGGATGGAGCTAACTTGTTTCGACGGTCCCGAATCTTGTTCCAACACATCAAATGTGTTGAAACAATAGTTATAGAAGAGTTTGAGTCCAATCACGAGGTCCGGTTGCGAAAAAGTCACAAGTTATAGGTTCGGAATGTAACACACAAACTGAGTCCAATTTGAGACGTTGACGCACGGATGGAGCTAACTTGTTTCGACTGTCACGAATCTTGTTCCACCACTTCAAATGTGATGAAACAATAGTAATGGAAGAGTTCGAGTCCAATTACGAGCTCCTGTTGCGAAAAAGTCACAAGTTATAGGGTTCGGAACGTAACACACAAACTGAGTCCAATTTGAGACGTTGACGAACGGATGGAGCTAACTTGTTTCGACCGTCCCGAATCTTGTTCCAACACATCAAATGTGATGAAATAATAGTAATACAAGAGTTTGAGTCCAATTACGAGGTTCGGTTGCGAAAAAGTCACAAGTTTTTTTTTTTTTTTTGGTAAGTAAGCTGGGGTTAGGCAGACCCCTACCTGATCTTATAAGGAATCAAGAACGAAAATACACACGCCCATTGGCGTCATCATTAAGAATGTTTTCAAGATCAAGAGTAAAAGGAGGGTACAAAATCACTCTTGTAGTCACACTGTCCATAGAGGCAATCCAATCAGCTGCACGATTCAATTCACGGTAAATGTGAAATATGTCAATGTCTTCATAGCGGTTCCAATCTCCTAAAATGTTGTGGAGAACTCTTCTAGATGTCCATGGAACTTTGCATCTTCCTGTGATAATAGCAATAGCATGCGAGGAATCCGTAGCTATTCGAATTCTGGAAATATTCTGATTTAAAGCTATTTTAATGCCTTCTGAAATAGCTTGTAGCTCGTGATGTACAACCGACACCATCGGGCTAGGGCCTGCATAGGCTAGCAAGGGATCACCCCACTCATTTCTAATGATTCCCCCATAGCTAGCCCCATCATCTCTTAACGAGCCATCTGAGTTTAGTAGCCAGAATCCCGCTGGCGGTCCTTTCCATACATAACATTTCGATAGAGTGGTCTGGAATGCCACATTGATGTTCCAAGCAGCAAAAAAATCTCGAGTACGAGGATTATCCTCAATCTGATTTTTCCCTAAAGTAAGTCTGAGTTTTGTTGAAGTGATAATCTGGTGAAGAATTCTTTCTTTAGGCTGGTACGAATTTTGAAATAGCCGATTGTTTCGTTCTCTCCATATGTAGTAAAGTGTAGCATTGAAAGCCACTTTCAGGACTTGAGCTCTCAGATCCGACCCCACAATGTGCCTTAAAATCCATTGTGCTTCAAGATCAGAGTCTAACACTGATCGATTGAATCTGGATAGTTTGAGGACGTTATCCCAGATGAAATGGGAGTAGCTACAATCAAAGTAAAGGTGTTTGACTGTTTCATTGTCCCTATGACAGAAAATACATATGCTAGTTTGACAAATGAAATGGATAGCGGGTTTGTCCATGGTGAGCAAACAGCCATTGATAGTTAGCCAAGCAATGAAACTATGACGCGGGATGATCTTATCGTTCCAAATGAGTTTGTACCAGTCAACAAGTGGCCCCCTATTTCTGATATGTTCATACGCTGATCTAAGAGTAAATTCTCCAGATGTTGAAGGGGTCCAAATAACTTCATCCTCGATAGCGTTTGGGTCAATGTCCACCCCGACAAGTCCTTGCCAGACCTGAGCTATATCTTCAGTCAGAGCAAATGGAGCTACCCACTCCTCATTACCAATCAAAGTAGCCACTTGATCTTCTGATCTGAGTCTGGAGTCAAATCTTTGGTTGCGTTGGAGAGTTTCTTGGAGGATACCACGAGGGTGCCAAGGGTCATGCCATAATAGCGTATTGTTCCCATTAGCTATTAAATGTTTAGTAAACTTACTTGCACATGTCCTGCTTTCCAGAATTTTCCTCCAAGCCCAAGAACAGGATTGAGGAATCGGCATAGTCCAGAACTTTTTGGTTTTAATGAGATTCCCTTGTGCCCAATGCACCCATATATTATCTTTCTTGGCAGCAATACTAAATGTGTGTCTCAAAATCGCTGCTTCATTCCAGACTTTAAGATCTTTGAGACCCAAGCCCCCCTCTTGCTTCGGCCTGCATAAATTCTTCCATGCTGTGAGATGAATTTTCCTCTTCATATCTGGGCCACCCCAGAGAAATCTAGCACATAAGCGATTCATACTATTGATAATCTTCATAGGTAACAAGAAACAATAGGACCAAAATATCTGGATGCTGTTCAATACTGATCTGATAAGTTCAACTCTCCCGGCATAAGACAAAATCCGTCCCTTCCAAGATTGGATACGTTGTGTGATACGTTCCAGTAGAGGTTGACAGTCTGAGGCCGACAACCGAGTAGAGATAAGAGGCAAGCCTAGATAACGGATCGGCTTTATCCCTTCTTTGAATCCCAGAATGTCCATAACTTCCACTTTTGTAGCAGCCCCCATGCCGGCACAAAATATCTCACTTTTAGCTCTATTAGCTTCCAAGCCAGTCACCTTAGAAAAAAGATCAAGAGTTTCATTGATGGTGGCCGCTGACTGTACATCTCCCCCAAAAAATACCATAAGGTCATCCGCAAAACACATATGAGTAATGAGAGGACGCAAGCATCTGGGGTGAGCTTTAAAGAGACCTAGTTGGACTTTATCCTGCAGAATAGTGTTGAGCAATTCCATAGCAAGAACAAATAAGTAAGGTGATAAAGGACATCCTTGTCGTATGCCTTTACGACCTTCAAAGTACCCTTCCGGGCTACCATTGATAAGAATCGAATATTTAACTGTGGATATGCAGAGCCTGATCCATTCTATAACTGTAGGATGAAAATTCAGCTTGTAGAGGATATCCAGAATATATTCCCAACGTATGTTGTCATAAGCCTTCTTGAGGTCTATTTTCACTGTACACCTAGGCTGTCCTCCTTCCTTGTGGTAGTTATGAAATAGCTCATGGCAAACTAGGATATTATCGCTGATACGCCTGCCTTTAATAAATGCAGACTGATTCGTACCCACTAAGAATGGCATATAGTCCTTCATCCTGTTTGCAATGATCTTGGCAATACATTTGTATATAATATTGCAACAAGATATCGGGCGAAAGTCTCCAAGATGCGTAGGATTACTAACCTTAGGTATGAGAGACACAAAAGTAGAATTGACTCCTACTGGCAGCTTATGAGCTTTGAAGAAATTCTGTATCGCTTTGGTAAAATCTGCTCCAATAATCCTCCAAGTTCTTTTAAAAAATAATGCATTAAATCCGTCAGGTCCAGGGGCTTTAGAGTCTTGCATACTGAATAAGGTGTCTTTAACTTCTGCTGCTGAAACTTCCTTTGCCATATGAAGGCTTTGTTCATCACTCAAAGAATGCTCAAATTTTAATGCTTTGATAAAGTCCCCATTATATTCCCGCTCATCACTACCCAATTGTTGCTGGAAATGTTTCACTACAACCTCTTGAATTTTGCAGGCTGCTGTAATTTTAAGGTCATTCTCATCATAAATACTGAGAATGGAGTTCCGAGCTTGTCGAGATTTGATGGAATTATAAAAGAAGGAGCTATTGCTGTCCCCGAGTTGAAGCCAGTTAATACGAGATTTCTGCTGAAGGAAGGATTCTTCATCTCGAGATACTGTGGCATAAGCTTGAAGGGCTTCAACTTCTTTAATATCAACGGCTGCATCAAAGGGATGATGCTGGGAAATAGTTTGGATTTTATCCAATTCTGTTTTGGCCATCTGGACACGATTTTTCAGGTCATTGAAGGTCAAGGAGTTCCATTCCTTAAGTCTGTTCTTCAAAAGTTTTAGTTTTTGATTTAGCCTGAACATCGGATTTCCCAAAAACCTAATCTGCCAAGTCTCTTCAACAAGATTCAAAAAGTCACAAGTTATTGGCTTCGGAATGTAACACACAAACTATGTCCAATTTGAGATGTTGACTCACGTATGGAGCTAACTTGTTTTGCCTGTCCCGAATCATGTTCCAATATTTCAAATGTGTTGAAACAATAATAATGGAAGAGTTTGAGTAAAATTACGAGGTCTGATTGCGACAAAGTCATAAGTTATAGGCTTCGGAATGTTACACACAAATTGAGTCGAATTTGAGACGTTGATGCACGGATGGAGCTAACTTGTTTCGACTGTCCCAAATCTTATTCCAACACTTCAAATCTGTTGAAACAATAGTATTAGAAGAGTTTGAGTCCAATTACGAGGTCCGGTCGCGAAAAAGTCACAAGTTATAGGCTTAGGAATGTAACACACAAACTGAGTCCAATTTGAGACGTTGACGCACGGATGGAGCTAACTTGTTTCGACCGTCCCGAATCTTGTTCCAACACATCAAATGTGTTGAAACAATAGTAATAGAAGAGTTTGAGTCCAATTACGAGGTCCGGTTGCGAAAAAGTCACAAGTTATAGGCTTCGGAATGCAACACAGAAACTGAGTCTAATTTGAGATGTTGACGTACGGATGGAGCTAACTTGTTTCGACTGTCCCAAATATTATTCCAACACTTCAATTCTGTTAAAACAATAGTAATGGAAGAGTTTGAGTCTAATTATGAGGTCCGGTTGCGAAAAAGTCACAAGTTATAGGCTTCGGAATGTAACACAGAAACTGAGTCCAATTTGAGACGTTGACGAACGGATGGAGCTAACTTGTTTCGACTGTCACGAATCTTGTTCCAACACTTCAAATATGTTGAAACAATAGTAATGGAAGAGTATGAGTCTAATTATGAGGTCCGGTTGCAAAAAAGTCACAAGTTATAGGCTTCGGATTGTAACTCACAAACTTAGTCCAATTTGAGACGTTGACGAACGGATGGAGCTAACTAGTTTCGACCGTCCCGAATCTTGTTCCAACACATCAAATGTGTTGAAATAATAGTAATACAAGAGTTTGAGTCGAATTACGAGGTCCGGTTGCGAAAAAGTCACAAGTTATAGCCTTCGGAATGTAACACACAAACTGAGTCCCATTTGAGACGTTGACGCACGGATGGAGCTAACTTGTTTCGACTGTCACGAATCTTGTTCCACCACTTCAAATGTGATGAAACAATAGTAATGGAAGAGTTCGAGTCCAATTACGAGCTCCTGTTGCGAAAAAGTCACAAGTTATAGGGTTCGGAACGTAACACACAAACTGAGTCCAATTTGAGACGTTGACGAACGGATGGAGCTAACTTGTTTCGACCGTCCCGAATCTTGTTCCAACACATCAAATGTGATGAAATAATAGTAATACAAGAGTTTGAGTCCAATTACGAGGTTCGGTTGCGAAAAAGTCACAAGTTATTGGCTTCGGAATGTAACACACAAACTATGTCCAATTTGAGATGTTGACTCACGTATGGAGCTAACTTGTTTTGCCTGTCCCGAATCATGATCCAATATTTCAAATGTGTTGAAACAATAATAATGGAAGAGTTTGAGTAAAATTACGAGGTCTGATTGCGACAAAGTCATAAGTTATAAGCTTCGGAATGTTACACACAAATTGAGTCGAATTTGAGACGTTGATGCACGGATGGAGCTAACTTGTTTCGACTGTCCCAAATCTTATTCCAACACTTCAAATCTGTTGAAACAATAGTATTAGAAGAGTTTGAGTCCAATTACGAGGTCCGGTTGCGAAAAAGTCACAAGTTATAGGCTTAGGAATGTAACACACAAACTGAGTCCAATTTGAGACGTTGACGCACGGATGGAGCTAACTTGTTTCGAGCGTCCCGAATCTTGTTCCAACACATCAAATGTGTTGAAACAATAGTAATAGAAGAGTTTGAGTCCAATTACGAGGTCCGGTTGCGAAAAAGTCACAAATTATAGGCTTCGGAATGTAACACAGAAACTGGGTCTAATTTGAGACGTTGACGTACGGATGGAGCTAACTTGTTTCGACTGTCCCAAATATTGTTCCAACACTTCAAATCTGTTAAAACAATAGTAATGGAAGAGTTTGAGTCTAATTATGAGGTCCGGTTGCGAAAAAGTCACAAGTTACAGGCTTCGGAATGTAACACCGAAATTGAGTCCAATTTGAGACGTTGACGAACGGATGGAGCTAACTTGTTTCGACTGTCCCGAATCTTGTTCCAACACTTCAAATATGTTGAAACAATAGTAATGGAAGAGTATGAGTCTAATTATGAGGTCCGGTTGCAAAAAAGTCACAAGTTATAGGCTTCGGAATGTAACACACAAACTGAGTCCAATTTGAGACGTTGACGAACGGATGGAGCTAACTAGTTTCGACGGTCCCGAATCTTGTTCCAACACATCAAATGTGTTGAAATAATAGTAATACAAGAGTCTGAGTCCAATTACGAGGTCCGGTTGCGAAAAAGTCACAAGTTATAGGCTTAGGAATGTAACACACAAACTGAGTCCAATTTGAGACTTTGACGCACGGATGGAGCTAACTTCTTTTGACTGTCCCAAATATTGTTCCAACACATCAAATCTATTGAAACAATAGTAATGGAAGAGTTTGGGCCTAATTGTGAGGTCCGGTTGCGAAAAAGTCACAAGTTATAGGCTACAGAATGTAACACACAAACTGAGTCCAATTTGAGACGTTGACGCACAGATGGAGCTAACTTGTTTCGACTGTCACGAATCTTGTTCCACCACTTCAAATGTGATGAAACAATAGTAATGGAAGAGTTTGAGTCCAATTACGAGGTCCGGTTGCAAAAAAGTCACAAGTTATAGGGTTCGGAACGTAACACAGAAACTGAGTCCAACTTTAAACGTTGACGAACGGATGGAGCTAACTTATTTTGACTGTCACGAATCTTGTTTCAACACTTCAAATGTGTTGAAACAATAGTAATAGAAGAGTTTGAGTCCAATCACGAGGTCCGGTTGCGAAAAAGTCACAAGTTATAGACTTCGGAATGCAACACAGAAACTGAGTCCAATTTGAGACATTGACGTACGGATGGAGCTAACTTGTTTCGACTGTCCCAAATATTGTTCCCACACTTCAAATCTGTTGAAACAATAGTAATGGAAGAGTTTGAGTCTAATTATGAGGTCCGGTTGCGAAAAAGTCACAAGTTATAGGCTTCGGAATGTAACACAGAAACTGAGTCCAATTTGAGACTTTGACGAACGGATGGAGCTAACTTGTTTCGACTGTCCCGAATCTTGTTCCAACACTTCAAATATGTTGAAACAATTGTAATGGAAGAGTATGAGTCTAATTATTAGGTCCGGTTGCAAAAAAGTCACAAGTTATAGGCTTCGGAATGTAACTCACAAACTGAGTCCAATTTGAGACGTTGACGAACGGATGGAGCTAACTTGTTTCGACCGTCCCGAATCTTGTTCCAACACATCAAATGTGATGAAATAATAGTAATACAAGAGTTTGAGTCCAATTACAAGGTTCGGTTGCGAAAAAGTCACAAGTTATTGGCTTCGGAATGTAACTCACAAACTATGTCCAATTTGAGATGTTGACTCACGTATGGAGCTAACTTGTTTTGCCTGTCCCGAATCATGTTCCAATATTTCAAATGTGTTGAAACAATAATAATGGAAGAATTTGAGTAAAATTACGAGGTCTGATTGCGACAAAGTCATAAGTTATAGGCTTCGGAATGTTACACACAAATTGAGTCGAATTTGAAACGTTGATGCACGGATGGAGCTAACTTGTTTCGACTGTCCCAAATCTTATTCCAACACTTCAAATCTGTTGAAACAATAGTATTAGAAGAGTTTGAGTCCAATTACGAGGTCCGGTTGCGAAAAAGTCACAAGTTATAGGCTTAGGAATGTAACACACAAACTGAGTCCAATTTGAGACGTTGACGCACGGATGGAGCTAACTTGTTTCGACCGTCCCGAATCTTGTTCCAACACATCAAATGTGTTGAAACAATAGTAATAGAAGAGTTTGAGTCCAATTACGAGGTCCGGTTGCGAAAAAGTCACAAATTATAGGCTTCGGAATGTAACACAGAAACTAGGTCTAATTTGAGACGTTGACGTACGGATGGAGCTAACTTGTTTCGACTGTCCCAAATATTGTTCCAACACTTCAAATCTGTTAAAACAATAGTAATGGAAGAGTTTGAGTCTAATTATGAGGTCCGGTTGCGAAAAAGTCACAAGTTACAGGCTTCGGAATGTAACACCGAAACTGAGTCCAATTTGAGACGTTGACGAACGGATGGAGCTAACTTGTTTCGACTGTCCCGAATCTTGTTCCAACACTTCAAATATGTTGAAACAATAGTAATGGAAGAGTATGTGTCTAATTATGAGGTCCGGTTGCAAAAAAGTCACAAGTTATAGGCTTCGGAATGTAACACACAAACTGAGTCCAATTTGAGACGTTGACGAACGGATGGAGCTAACTAGTTTCGACGGTCCCGAATCTTGTTCCAACACATCAAATGTGTTGAAATAATAGTAATACAAGAGTCTGAGTCCAATTACGAGGTCCGGTTGCGAAAAAGTCACAAGTTATAGACTTAGGAATGTAACACACAAACTGAGTCCAATTTGAGACGTTGACGCACGGATGGAGCTAACTTGTTTCGACGGTCCCGAATCTTGTTCCAACACATCAAATGTGTTGAAACAATAGTTATAGAAGAGTTTGAGTCCAATCACGAGGTCCGGTTGCGAAAAAGTCACAAGTTATAGGTTCGGAATGTAACACACAAACTGAGTCCAATTTGAGACGTTGACGCACGGATGGAGCTAACTTGTTTCGACTGTCACGAATCTTGTTCCACCACTTCAAATGTGATGAAACAATAGTAATGGAAGAGTTCGAGTCCAATTACGAGCTCCTGTTGCGAAAAAGTCACAAGTTATAGGGTTCGGAACGTAACACACAAACTGAGTCCAATTTGAGACGTTGACGAACGGATGGAGCTAACTAGTTTCGACGGTCCCGAATCTTGTTCCAACACATCAAATGTGTTGAAATAATAGTAATACAAGAGTCTGAGTCCAATTACGAGGTCCGGTTGCGAAAAAGTCACAAGTTATAGGCTTAGGAATGTAACACACAAACTGAGTCGAATTTGAGACTTTGACGCACGGATGGAGCTAACTTCTTTTGACTGTCCCAAATATTGTTCCAACACATCAAATCTATTGAAACAATAGTAATGGAAGAGTTTGGGCCTAATTGTGAGGTCCGGTTGCGAAAAAGTCACAAGTTATAGGCTACGGAATGTAACACACAAACTGAGTCCAATTTGAGACGTTGACGCACAGATGGAGCTAACTTGTTTCGACTGTCACGAATCTTGTTCCACCACTTCAAATGTGATGAAACAATAGTAATGGAAGAGTTTGAGTCCAATTACGAGGTCCGGTTGCGAAAAAGTCACAAGTTATAGGGTTCGGAACGTAACACAGAAACTGAGTCCAACTTTAAACGTTGACGAACGGATGGAGCTAACTTATTTTGACTGTCACGAATCTTGTTTCAACACTTCAAATGTGTTGAAACAATAGTAATAGAAGAGTTTGAGTCCAATCACGAGGTCCGGTTGCGAAAAAGTCACAAGTTATAGACTTCGGAATGCAACACAGAAACTGAGTCCAATTTGAGACATTGACGTACGGATGGAGCTAACTTGTTTCGACTGTCCCAAATATTGTTCCCACACTTCAAATCTGTTGAAACAATAGTAATGGAAGAGTTTGAGTCTAATTATGAGGTCCGGTTGCGAAAAAGTCACAAGTTATAGGCTTCGGAATGTAACACAGAAACTGAGTCCAATTTGAGACTTTGACGAACGGATGGAGCTAACTTGTTTCGACTGTCCCGAATCTTGTTCCAACACTTCAAATATGTTGAAACAATTGTAATGGAAGAGTATGAGTCTAATTATGAGGTCCGGTTGCAAAAAAGTCACAAGTTATAGGCTTCGGAATGTAACTCACAAACTGAGTCCAATTTGAGACGTTGACGAACGGATGGAGCTAACTTGTTTCGACCGTCCCGAATCTTGTTCCAACACATCAAATGTGATGAAATAATAGTAATACAAGAGTTTGAGTCCAATTACGAGGTTCGGTTGCGAAAAAGTCACAAGTTATTGGCTTCGGAATGTAACACACAAACTATGTCCAATTTGAGATGTTGACTCACGTATGGAGCTAACTTGTTTTGCCTGTCCCGAATCATGTTCCAATATTTCAAATGTGTTGAAACAATAATAATGGAAGAATTTGAGTAAAATTACGAGGTCTGATTGCGACAAAGTCATAAGTTATAGGCTTCGGAATGTTACACACAAATTGAGTCGAATTTGAAACGTTGATGCACGGATGGAGCTAACTTGTTTCGACTGTCCCAAATCTTATTCCAACACTTCAAATCTGTTGAAACAATAGTATTAGAAGAGTTTGAGTCCAATTACGAGGTCCGGTTGCGAAAAAGTCACAAGTTATAGGCTTAGGAATGTAACACACAAACTGAGTCCAATTTGAGACGTTGACGCACGGATGGAGCTAACTTGTTTCGACCGTCCCGAATCTTGTTCCAACACATCAAATGTGTTGAAACAATAGTAATAGAAGAGTTTGAGTCCAATTACGAGGTCCGGTTGCGAAAAAGTCACAAATTATAGGCTTCGGAATGTAACACAGAAACTAGGTCTAATTTGAGACGTTGACGTACGGATGGAGCTAACTTGTTTCGACTGTCCCAAATATTGTTCCAACACTTCAAATCTGTTAAAACAATAGTAATGGAAGAGTTTGAGTCTAATTATGAGGTCCGGTTGCGAAAAAGTCACAAGTTACAGGCTTCGGAATGTAACACCGAAACTGAGTCCAATTTGAGACGTTGACGAACGGATGGAGCTAACTTGTTTCGACTGTCCCGAATCTTGTTCCAACACTTCAAATATGTTGAAACAATAGTAATGGAAGAGTATGTGTCTAATTATGAGGTCCGGTTGCAAAAAAGTCACAAGTTATAGGCTTCGGAATGTAACACACAAACTGAGTCCAATTTGAGACGTTGACGAACGGATGGAGCTAACTAGTTTCGACGGTCCCGAATCTTGTTCCAACACATCAAATGTGTTGAAATAATAGTAATACAAGAGTCTGAGTCCAATTACGAGGTCCGGTTGCGAAAAAGTCACAAGTTATAGACTTAGGAATGTAACACACAAACTGAGTCCAATTTGAGACGTTGACGCACGGATGGAGCTAACTTGTTTCGACGGTCCCGAATCTTGTTCCAACACATCAAATGTGTTGAAACAATAGTTATAGAAGAGTTTGAGTCCAATCACGAGGTCCGGTTGCGAAAAAGTCACAAGTTATAGGTTCGGAATGTAACACACAAACTGAGTCCAATTTGAGACGTTGACGCACGGATGGAGCTAACTTGTTTCGACTGTCACGAATCTTGTTCCACCACTTCAAATGTGATGAAACAATAGTAATGGAAGAGTTCGAGTCCAATTACGAGCTCCTGTTGCGAAAAAGTCACAAGTTATAGGGTTCGGAACGTAACACACAAACTGAGTCCAATTTGAGACGTTGACGAACGGATGGAGCTAACTTGTTTCGACCGTCCCGAATCTTGTTCCAACACATCAAATGTGATGAAATAATAGTAATACAAGAGTTTGAGTCCAATTACGAGGTTCGGTTGCGAAAAAGTCACAAGTTATTGGCTTCGGAATGTAACACACAAACTATGTCCAATTTGAGATGTTGACTCACGTATGGAGCTAACTTGTTTTGCCTGTCCCGAATCATGTTCCAATATTTCAAATGTGTTGAAACAATAATAATGGAAGAGTTTGAGTAAAATTACGAGGTCTGATTGCGACAAAGTCATAAGTTATAGGCTTCGGAATGTTACACACAAATTGAGTCGAATTTGAGACGTTGATGCACGGATGGAGCTAACTTGTTTCGACTGTCCCAAATCTTATTCCAACACTTCAAATCTGTTGAAACAATAGTATTAGAAGAGTTTGAGTCCAATTACGAGGTCCGGTCGCGAAAAAGTCACAAGTTATAGGCTTAGGAATGTAACACACAAACTGAGTCCAATTTGAGACGTTGACGCACGGATGGAGCTAACTTGTTTCGAGCGTCCCGAATCTTGTTCCAACACATCAAATGTGTTGAAACAATAGTAATAGAAGAGTTTGAGTCCAATTACGAGGTCCGGTTGCGAAAAAGTCACAAGTTATAGGCTTCGGAATGCAACACAGAAACTGAGTCTAATTTGAGACGTTGACGTATGGATGGAGCTAACTTGTTTCGACTGTCCCAAATATTATTCCAACACTTTAATTCTGTTAAAACAATAGTAATGGAAGAGTTTGAGTCTAATTATGAGGTCCGGTTGCGAAAAAGTCACAAGTTATAGGCTTCGGAATGTAACACAGAAACTGAGTCCAATTTGAGACGTTGACGAACGGATGGAGCTAACTTGTTTCGACTGTCCCGAATCTTGTTCCAACACTTCAAATATGTTGAAACAATAGTAATGGAAGAGTATGAGTCTAATTATGAGGTCCGGTTGCAAAAAAGTCACAAGTTATAGGCTTCGGATTGTAACTCACAAACTGAGTCCAATTTGAGACGTTGACGAACGGATGGAGCTAACTAGTTTCGACCGTCCCGAATCTTGTTCCAACACATCAAATGTGTTGAAATAATAGTAATACAAGAGTTTGAGTCCAATTACGAGGTCCGGTTGCGAGAAAGTCACAAGTTATAGCCTTCGGAATGTAACACACAAACTGAGTCCAATTTGAGACGTTGACGCACGGATGGAGCTAACTTGTTTCGACTGTCACGAATCTTGTTCCACCACTTCAAATGTGATGAAACAATAGTAATGGAAGAGTTCGAGTCCAATTACGAGCTCCTGTTGCGAAAAAGTCACAAGTTATAGGGTTCGGAACGTAACACACAAACTGAGTCCAATTTGAGACGTTGACGAACGGATGGAGCTAACTTGTTTCGACCGTCCCGAATCTTGTTCCAACACATCAAATGTGTTGAAACAATAGTAATAGAAGAGTTTGAGTCCAATTACGAGGTCCGGTTGCGAAAAAGTCACAAATTAGAGGCTTCGGAATGTAACACAGAAACTGGGTCTAATTTGAGACGTTGACGTACGGATGGAGCTAACTTGTTTCGACTGTCCCAAATATTGTTCCAACACTTCAAATCTGTTAAAACAATAGTAATGGAAGAGTTTGAGTCTAATTATGAGGTCCGGTTGCGAAAAAGTCACAAGTTACAGGCTTCGGAATGTAACACCGAAACTGAGTCCAATTTGAGACGTTGACGAACGGATGGAGCTAACTTGTTTCGACTGTCCCGAATCTTGTTCCAACACTTCAAATATGTTGAAACAATAGTAATGGAAGAGTATGAGTCTAATTATGAGGTCCGGTTGCAAAAAAGTCACAAGTTATAGGCTTAGGAATGTAACACACAAACTGAGTCCAATTTGAGACGTTGACGAACGGATGGAGCTAACTAGTTTCGACGGTCCCGAATCTTGTTCCAACACATCAAATGTGTTGAAATAATAGTAATACAAGAGTCTGAGTCCAATTACGAGGTCCGGTTGCGAAAAAGTCACAAGTTATAGGCTTAGGAATGTAACACACAAACTGAGTCCAATTTGAGACTTTGACGCACGGATGGAGCTAACTTGTTTTGACTGTCCCAAATATTGTTCCAACACATCAAATCTATTGAAACAATAGTAATGGAAGAGTTTGGGCCTAATTGTGAGGTCCGGTTGCGAAAAAGTCACAAGTTATAGGCTACGGAATGTAACACACAAACTGAGTCCAATTTGAGACGTTGACGCACAGATGGAGCTAACTTGTTTCGACTGTCACGAATCTTGTTCCACCACTTCAAATGTGATGAAACAATAGTAATGGAAGAGTTTGAGTCCAATTACGAGGTCCGGTTGCAAAAAAGTCACAAGTTATAGGGTTCGGAACGTAACACACAAACTGAGTCCAATTTGAGACGTTGACGAACGGATGGAGCTAACTTATTTTGACTGTCCCGAATCTTGTTTCAACACTTCAAATGTGTTGAAACAATAGTAATAGAAGAGTTTGAGTCCAATCACGAGGTCCGGTTGCGAAAAAGTCACAAGTTATAGACTTCGGAATGCAACACAGAAACTGAGTCCAATTTGAGACATTGACGTACGGATGGAGCTAACTTGTTTCGACTGTCCCAAATATTGTTCCCACACTTCAAATCTGTTGAAACAATAGTAATGGAAGAGTTTGAGTCTAATTATGAGGTCCGGTTGCGAAAAAGTCACAAGTTATAGGCTTCGGAATGTAACACAGAAACTGAGTCCAATTTGAGTCTTTGACGAACGGATGGAGCTAACTTGTTTCGACTGTCCCGAATCTTGTTCCAACACTTCAAATATGTTGAAACAATTGTAATGGAAGAGTATGAGTCTAATTATGAGGTCCGGTTGCAAAAAAGTCACAAGTTATAGGCTTCGGAATGTAACTCACAAACTGAGTCCAATTTGAGACGTTGACGAACGGATGGAGCTAACTTGTTTCGACCGTCCCGAATCTTGTTCCAACACATCAAATGTGATGAAATAATAGTAATACAAGAGTTTGAGTCCAATTACGACGTTCGGTTGCGAAAAAGTCACAAGTTATTGGCTTCGGAATGTAACACACAAACTATGTCCAATTTGAGATGTTGACTCACGTATGGAGCTAACTTGTTTTGCCTGTCCCGAATCATGTTCCAATATTTCAAATGTGTTGAAACAATAATAATGGAAGAGTTTGAGTAAAATTACGAGGTCTGATTGCGACAAAGTCATAAGTTATAGGCTTCGGAATGTTACACACAAATTGAGTCGAATTTGAGACGTTGATGCACGGATGGAGCTAACTTGTTTCGACTGTCCCAAATCTTATTCCAACACTTCAAATCTGTTGAAACAATAGTATTAGAAGAGTTTGAGTCCAATTACGAGGTCCGGTTGCGAAAAAGTCACAAGTTATAGGCTTAGGAATGTAACACACAAACTGAGTCCAATTTGAGACGTTGACGCACGGATGGAGCTAACTTGTTTCGACCGTCCCGAATCTTGTTCCACCACATCAAATGTGTTGAAACAATAGTAATAGAAGAGTTTGAGTCCAATTACGAGGTCCGGTTGCGAAAAAGTCACAAATTATAGGCTTCGGAATGTAACACAGAAACTGGGTCTAATTTGAGACGTTGACGTACGGATGGAGCTAACTTGTTTCGACTGTCCCAAATATTGTTCCAACACTTCAAATCTGTTAAAACAATAGTAATGGAAGAGTTTGAGTCTAATTATGAGGTCCGGTTGCGAAAAAGTCACAAGTTACAGGCTTCGGAATGTAACCTCGAAACTGAGTCCAATTTGAGACGTTGACGAACGGATGGAGCTAACTTGTTTCGACTGTCCCGAATCTTGTTCCAACACTTCAAATATGTTGAAACAATAGTAATGGAAGAGTTTGAGTCCAATTACGAGATTCGGTTACGAAAAAGTCACAAGTTGTAGGGTTCGGAACGTAACACACAAACTGAGTCCAATTTGAGACGTTGACGAACGGATGGAGCTAACTAGTTTCGACGGTCCCGAATCTTGTTCCAACACATCAAATGTGTTGAAATAATAGTAATACAAGAGTCTGAGTCCAATTATGAGGTCCGGTTGCGAAAAAGTCACAAGTTATAGGCTTAGGAATGTAACACACAAACTGAGTCCAATTTGAGACTTTAACGCACGGATGGAGCTAACTTGTTTTGACTGTCCCAAATATTATTCCAACACATCAAATCTATTGAAACAATAGTAATGGAAGAGTTTGGGCCTAATTGTGAGGTCCGGTTGCGAAAAAGTCACAAGTTATAGGCTACGGAATGTAACACACAAACTGAGTCCAATTTGAGACGTTGACGCACAGATGGAGCTAACTTGTTTCGACTGTCACGAATCTTGTTCCACCACTTCAAATGTGATGAAACAATAGTAATGGAAGAGTTTGAGTCCAATTACGAGGTCCGGTTGCAAAAAAGTCACAAGTTATAGGGTTCGGAACGTAACACACAAACTGAGTCCAATTTGAGACGTTGACGAACGGATGGAGCTAACTTATTTTGACTGTCCCGAATCTTGTTTCAACACTTCAAATGTGTTGAAACAATAGTAATAGAAGAGTTTGAGTCCAATCACGAGGTCCGGTTGCGAAAAAGTCACAAGTTATAGACTTCGGAATGCAACACAGAAACTGAGTCCAATTTGAGACATTGACGTACGGATGGAGCTAACTTGTTTCGACTGTCCCAAATATTGTTCCCACACTTCAAATCTGTTGAAACAATAGTAATGGAAGAGTTTGAGTCTAATTATGAGGTCCGGTTGCGAAAAAGTCACAAGTTATAGGCTTCGGAATGTAACACAGAAACTGAGTCCAATTTGAGTCTTTGACGAACGGATGGAGCTAACTTGTTTCGACTGTCCCGAATCTTGTTCCAACACTTCAAATATGTTGAAACAATTGTAATGGAAGAGTATGAGTCTAATTATGAGGTCCGGTTGCAAAAAAGTCACAAGTTATAGGCTTCGGAATGTAACTCACAAACTGAGTCCAATTTGAGACGTTGACGAACGGATGGAGCTAACTTGTTTCGACCGTCCCGAATCTTGTTCCAACACATCAAATGTGATGAAATAATAGTAATACAAGAGTTTGAGTCCAATTACGACGTTCGGTTGCGAAAAAGTCACAAGTTATTGGCTTCGGAATGTAACACACAAACTATGTCCAATTTGAGATGTTGACTCACGTATGGAGCTAACTTGTTTTGCCTGTCCCGAATCATGTTCCAATATTTCAAATGTGTTGAAACAATAATAATGGAAGAGTTTGAGTAAAATTACGAGGTCTGATTGCGACAAAGTCATAAGTTATAGGCTTCGGAATGTTACACACAAATTGAGTCGAATTTGAGACGTTGATGCACGGATGGAGCTAACTTGTTTCGACTGTCCCAAATCTTATTCCAACACTTCAAATCTGTTGAAACAATAGTATTAGAAGAGTTTGAGTCCAATTACGAGGTCCGGTTGCGAAAAAGTCACAAGTTATAGGCTTAGGAATGTAACACACAAACTGAGTCCAATTTGAGACGTTGACGCACGGATGGAGCTAACTTGTTTCGACCGTCCCGAATCTTGTTCCAACACATCAAATGTGTTGAAACAATAGTAATAGAAGAGTTTGAGTCCAATTACGAGGTCCGGTTGCGAAAAAGTCACAAATTATAGGCTTCGGAATGTAACACAGAAACTGAGTCTAATTTGAGACGTTGACGTACGGATGGAGCTAACTTGTTTCGACTGTCCCAAATATTGTTCCAACACTTCAAATCTGTTAAAACAATAGTAATGGAAGAGTTTGAGTCTAATTATGAGGTCCGGTTGCGAAAAAGTCACAAGTTACAGGCTTCGGAATGTAACCTCGAAACTGAGTCCAATTTGAGACGTTGACGAACGGATGGAGCTAACTTGTTTCGACTGTCCCGAATCTTGTTCCAACACTTCAAATATGTTGAAACAATAGTAATGGAAGAGTTTGAGTCCAATTACGAGATTCGGTTACGAAAAAGTCACAAGTTGTAGGGTTCGGAACGTAACACACAAACTGAGTCCAATTTGAGACGTTGACGAACGGATGGAGCTAACTAGTTTCGACGGTCCCGAATCTTGTTCCAACACATCAAATGTGTTGAAATAATAGTAATACAAGAGTCTGAGTCCAATTACGAGGTCCGGTTGCGAAAAAGTCACAAGTTATAGGCTTAGGAATGTAACACACAAACTGAGTCCAATTTGAGACTTTAACGCACGGATGGAGCTAACTTGTTTTGACTGTCCCAAATATTATTCCAACACATCAAATCTATTGAAACAATAGTAATGGAAGAGTTTGGGCCTAATTGTGAGGTCCGGTTGCGAAAAAGTCACAAGTTATAGGCTACGGAATGTAACACACAAACTGAGTCCAATTTGAGACGTTGACGCACAGATGGAGCTAACTTGTTTCGACTGTCACGAATCTTGTTCCACCACTTCAAATGTGATGAAACAATAGTAATGGAAGAGTTTGAGTCCAATTACGAGGTCCGGTTGCAAAAAAGTCACAAGTTATAGGGTTCGGAACGTAACACACAAACTGAGTCCAATTTGAGACGTTGACGAACGGATGGAGCTAACTTATTTTGACTGTCCCGAATCTTGTTTCAACACTTCAAATGTGTTGAAACAATAGTAATAGAAGAGTTTGAGTCCAATCACGAGGTCCGGTTGCGAAAAAGTCACAAGTTATAGACTTCGGAATGCAACACAGAAACTGAGTCCAATTTGAGACATTGACGTACGGATGGAGCTAACTTGTTTCGACTGTCCCAAATATTGTTCCCACACTTCAAATCTGTTGAAACAATAGTAATGGAAGAGTTTGAGTCTAATTATGAGGTCCGGTTGCGAAAAAGTCACAAGTTATAGGCTTCGGAATGTAACACAGAAACTGAGTCCAATTTGAGACTTTGCCGAACGGATGGAGCTAACTTGTTTCGACTGTCCCGAATCTTGTTCCAACACTTCAAATATGTTGAAACAATTGTAATGGAAGAGTATGAGTCTAATTATGAGGTCCGGTTGCAAAAAAGTCACAAGTTATAGGCTTCGGAATGTAACTCACAAACTGAGTCCAATTTGAGACGTTGACGAACGGATGGAGCTAACTAGTTTCGACCGTCCCGAATCTTGTTCCAACACATCAAATGTGTTGAAATAATAGTAATACAAGAGTTTGAGTCCAATTACGAGTTCCGGTAGCGAAAAAGTCACAAGTTATAGGCTTCGGAATGTAACACACAAACTGAGTCCAATTTGAGACGTTGACGCACGGATGGAGCTAACTTGTTTCGACTGTCACGAAATTGTTCCACCACTTCAAATGTGATGAAACAATAGTAATGGAAGAGTTCGAGTCCAATTACGAGCTCTGGTTGCGAAAAAGTAACAAGTTATAGGGTTCGGAACGTAACACACAAACTGAGTCCAATTTGAGACGTTGACGAACGGATGGAGCTAACTTGTTTCGACCGTCCCGAATCTTGTTCCAACACATCAAATGTGTTGAAATAATAGTAATACAAGTGTTTGAGTCCAATTATGAGGTCCGATTGCGAAAAAGTCACATGTTATTGGCTTCGGAATGTAACACACAAACTATGTCCAATTTGAGATGTTGACGCACGGATGGAGCTAACTTGTTTTGCCTGTCCCGAATCATGTTCCAATACTTCAAATGTGTTGAAATAATAATAATGGAAGAGTTTGAGTAAAATTACGAGGTCTGATTGCGATAAAGTCACAAGTTATAGGATTCGGAATGTTACATGCAAATTGAGTCGAATTTGAGACATTGATGCACGGATGGAGCTAACTTGTTTCGACTGTCCCAAATCTTATTCCAACACTTCAAATCTGTTGAAACAATAGTAATAGAAGAGTTTGAGTCCAATTACGAGGTCCGGTCGCGAAAAAGTCACAAGTTATAGGCTTAGGAATGTAACACACAAACTGAGTCCAATTTGAGACGTTGACGCACGGATGGAGCTAACTTGTTTCGACCGTCCCGAATCTTGTTCCAACACATCAAATGTGTTGAAACAATAGTAATAGAAGAGTTTGAGTCCAATTACGAGGTCCGGTTGCGAAAAAGTCACAAGTTATAGGCTTCGGAATGCAAGACAGAAACTGAGTCTAATTTGAGACGTTGACGTACGGATGGAGCTAACTTGTTTCGACTGTCCCAAATATTGTTCCAACACTTCAAATCTGTTAAAACAATAGTAATGGAAGAGTTTGAGTCTAATTATGAGGTCCGGTTGCGAAAAAGTCACAAGTTATAGGCTTCGGAATGTAACACAGAAACTGAGTCCAATTTGAGACGTTGACGAACGGATGGAGCTAACTTGTTTCGACTGTAACGAATCTTGTTCCAACACTTTAAATATGTTGAAACAATAGTAATGGAAGAGTATGAGTCTAATTATGAGGTCCGGTTGCAAAAAAGTCACAAGTTATAGGCTTCGGAATGTAACTCACAAACTGAGTCCAATTTGAGACGTTGACGAACGGATGGAGCTAACTAGTTTCGACCATCCCGAATCTTGTTCCAACACATCAAATGTGTTGAAATAATAGTAATACAAGAGTTTGAGTCCAATTACGAGGTCCGGTTGCGAAAAAGTCACAAGTTATAGCCTTCGGAATGTAACACACAAACTGAGTCCAATTTGAGACGTTGACGCACGGATGGAGCTAACTTGTTTCGACTGTCACGAATCTTGTTCCACCACTTCAAATGTGATGAAACAATAGTAATGGAAGAGTTCGAGTCCAATTACGAGCTCCTGTTGCGAAAAAGTCACAAGTTATAGGGTTCGGAACATAACACACAAACTGAGTCCAATTTGAGACGTTGACGAACGGATGGAGCTAACTTGTTTCGACCGTCCCGAATCTTGTTCCAACACATCAAATGTGATGAAATAATAGTAATACAAGAGTTTGAGTCCAATTACGAGGTTCGGTTGCGAAAAAGTCACAAGTTATTGGCTTCGGAATGTAACACACAAACTATGTCCAATTTGAGATGTTGACTCACGTATGGAGCTAACTTGTTTTGCCTGTCCCGAATCATGTTCCAATATTTCAAATGTGTTGAACCAATAATAATGGAAGAGTTTGAGTAAAATTACGAGGTCTGATTGCGACAAAGTCATAAGTTATAGGCTTCGGAATGTTACACACAAAATGAGTCGAATTTGAGACGTTGATGCACGGATGGAGCTAACTTGTTTCGACTGTCCCAAATCTTATTCCAACACTTCAAATCTGTTGAAACAATAGTAATAGAAGAGTTTGAGTCCAATTACGAGGTCCGGTTGCGAAAAAGTCACAAGTTATAGACTTAGGAATGTAACACACAAACTGAGTCCAATTTGAGACGTTGACGCACGGATGGAGCTAACTTGTTTCGACGGTCCCGAATCTTGTTCCAACACATCAAATGTGTTGAAACAATAGTTATAGAAGAGTTTGAGTCCAATCACGAGGTCCGGTTGCGAAAAAGTCACAAGTTATAGGTTCGGAATGTAACACACAAACTGAGTCCAATTTGAGACGTTGACGCACGGATGGAGCTAACTTGTTTCGACTGTCACGAATCTTGTTCCACCACTTCAAATATAATGAAACAATAGTAATGGAAGAGTTTGAGTCCAATTACGAGGTCCGGTTGCGAAAAAGTCACAAGTTATAGACTTAGGAATGAAACACACAAACTGAGTCCAATTTGAGACGTTGACGCACGGATGGAGCTAACTTGTTTCGACGGTCCCGAATCTTGTTCCAACACATCAAATGTGTTGAAACAATAGTTATAGAAGAGTTTTAGTCCAATCACGAGGTCCGGTTGCGAAAAAGTCACAAGTTATAGTCTTCGGAATGCAACACAGAAACTGAGTCAAATTTGAGACGTTGACGTACGGATGGAGCTAACTTGTTTCGACTGTTCCAAATATTGTTCCCACACTTCAAATCTCTTGAAACAATAGTAATGGAAGAGTTTGAGTCTAATTATGAGGTCCGGTTGCGAAAAAGTCAAAGTTATAGCCTTTCTGTCCCTAGGCATAGCTTTGTCTCTTGGCTTGCTGTCAGTGGTGGTCTTCTCACTAAAGATAAACCCTTGATTAGGCATATGACCAGCAACTACAAATGCTACCTCTGCTGGAGGGAAGAAGAAAGCGCCAACCACCTCTTCTTTGACTGCCCTTTTTCTAACTACATCTGGACTCAAGTTCTCTAGACGTCTAGATTCAATCGCGCCGTGGCTTCTTCTGATCTCGAACACCAATGGATTGTTTCCACCTTTGCAGGTTCAGATTTAATCTCTCAAGTTATCAGAATAGCTTTTAACGCCACCATCTATATGATTTGGAAAGAAAGGAACATGTGCAACTTTCAGAATTCTTTCCTTACCAAAGAAGTGATCTTTCAACAAATCACTTTAGCCACTAGAACTCGACTTAGTTCTCGAGAACTTAAAGTTGAAGACACTCCCCGGAATAGGGAATTTTTTGATTCTTGGAAAATCCCTATTACCTTTTTCCATAGCTCTCCTCTTATTTGTAAGTGGATCCCCCCTATACATAATACATGGCTCCTCAATACCGATGGGTCTTTGAAAGACCATTCAGCAGGCTATGGTGGTATCTTGAGGAACTGGAATGGTGTTGCTGCTATAGCTTTTGCCGGTGGCTGTCCGAAGGAGTCGATCATCTTCCATGAACTTCAAGCAATTTCTATTGGATTGGAGCTTGCTCTTTCAAGAGGATTTACTTCGCTCCTTGTTGCTTCGGATTCAGCCCAAGCTGTTGAGATCGTGAAAGGGACTTTGGCTATTCCTTGGAGAACGCGCAAGCTTGTTTGGCTTATCAACAATTTTCGTCCCCGATTTGAAGCTTTTGACATTATTCATGTGTATCGTGAGGTCAATAGGGCTGCTGACCTCCTTGCATCCCTTGTTCCAGTTGGTTGTAATTTTCTGAATCCTTCTTCTTTTTCTCCAGAACTTGAAGTCATCCTTTTAGAGGATGCTGCTGGTCATTTGTACTTCAGAACTTGATTCATTTTAAAGTCAGGTCGGGGTCCGCCTAACCCCAAAGCTTAATTCCCAAAAAAAAACACAGAAACTGAGTCCAATTTGAGACGTTGGCGAACGGATGGAGCTAACTTGTTTCGACTGTCCCGAATCTTGTTCCAACACTTCAAATATGTTGAAACAATAGTAATGGAAGAGTATGAGTCTAATTATGAGGTCCGGTTGCAAAAAAGTCACAAGTTATAGGCTTCGGAATGTAACACACAAACTGAGTCCAATTTGAGACGTTGACGAACGGATGGAGCTAACTAGTTTCGATCGTCCCGAATCTTGTTCCAACACATCAAATGTGTTGAAATAATAGTAATACAAGAGTTTGAGTCCAATTACGAGGTCCGGTTGCGAAAAAGTCACAAGTTATAAGCTTCGGAATGTAACACACAAACTGAGTCCAATTTGAGACGTTGACGCACGGATGGAGCTAACTTGTTTCTACTATCCCAAATATTGTTCCAACACTTCAAATCTGTTAAAACAATAGTAATGGAAGAGTTTGAGTCTAATTATGAGGTCCGGTTGCTAAAAAGTCACAAGTTATAGGCTTCGGAATGTAACACAGAAACTGAGTCCAATTTGAGACGTTGACGAACGGATGGAGCTAACTTGTTTCGACTGTCCCGAATCTTGTTCCAACACTTCAAATATGTTGAAACAATAGTAATGGAAGAGTATGAGTCTAATTATCAGGTCCGGTTGCAAAAAAGTCACAAGTTATAGGCTTCGGAATGTAACACACAAACTGAGTCCAATTTGAGACGTTGACGAACGGATGGAGCTAACTAGTTTCGACCGTCCCGAATCTTGTTCCAACACATCAAATGTGTTGAAATAATAGAAATACAAGAGTTTGAGTCCGATTACGAGGTCCGGTTGCGAAAAAGTCACAAGTTATAGGTTCGGAATGTAACACACAAACTGAGTCCAATTTGAAACGTTGACGCACGGATGGAGCTAACTTGTTTCGACTGTCACGAATCTTGTTCCACCACTTCAAATATGATGAAACAATAGTAATGGAAGAGTTTGAATCCAATTACGAGGTCCAGTTGCGAAAAAGTCACAAGTTATAGGGTTCGGAACGTAAGACACAAACTGAGTCCAATTTGAGATGTTGACGCACGGATGGAGCTAACTTGTTTTGACTGTCCCAAATATTATTCCAACACTTCAAATCTATTGAAACAATAGTAATGGAAGAGTTTGGGCCTAATTGTGAGGTCCGGTTGCAAAAAAGTCACAAGTTATATGCTACGGAATGTAACACACAAACTGAGTCCAATTTGAGACGTTGACGCACAGATGGAGCTAACTTGTTTCGACTGTCACGAATCTTGTTCCACCACTTCAAATGTGATGAAACAATAGCAATGGAAGAGTTTGAGTCCAATTACGAGGTCCGGTTGCAAAAAAGTCACAAGTTATAAGCTTCGGAATGTAACACACAAACTGAGTCCAATTTGAGACGTTGACGCACGGATGGAGCTAACTTGTTTCGACTGTCACGATTCTTGTTCCACCACCTCAAATATGATGAAACAATAGTAATGGAAGAGTTTGAGTCCAATTACGAGGTCCGGTTGCGAAAAAGTCACAAGTTATAGCCTTCGGAATGTAACACACAAACTGAGTCCAATTTGAGACGTTGACGCACGGATGGAGCTAACTTGTTTCGACGGTCCCGAATCTTGTTCCAACACATCAAATGTGTTGAAATAATAGTAATACAAGAGTTTGAGTCCAATTACGAGTTCCGGTAGCGAAAAAGTCACAAGTTATAGGCTTCGGAATGTAACACAGAAACTGAGTCCAATTTGAGACGTTGACGCACGGATGGAGCTAACTTGTTTCGACTGTCACGAATATTGTTCCACTACTTCAACTGTGATGAAACAATAGTAATGGAAGAGTTTGAGTCCAATTACGAGGTCCGGTTGCGAAAAAGTCACTAGTTATAGACTTAGGAATGTAACACACAAATTGAGTCCAATTTGAGACGTTGACGCACGGATGGAGCTAACTTGTTTCGACTGTCACGAATCTTGTTCCACCACTTCAAATGTGATGAAACAATAGTAATGGAAGAGTTTGAGTCCAATTACGAGGTCCGGTTGGGAAAAAGTCACAAGTTATAGCCTTCGGAATGTAACACACAAACTGAGTCCAATTTGAGACGTTGACGCACGGATGGAGCTAACTTATTTCGACTGTCACGAATCTTGTTCCACCACTTCAAATGTGATGAAACAATAGTAATGGAAGAGTTTGAGTCCAATTACGAGGTCCGGTTGCAAAAAAGTCACAAGTTATAAGCTTCGGAATGTAACACACAAACTGAGTCCAATTTGAGACGTTGACGCACGGATGGAGCTAACTTGTTTCGACTGTCACGAATCTTGTTCCACCACTTCAAATATGATGAAACAATAGTAATGGAAGAGTTTGAGTCCAATTACGAGGTCCGGTTGCGAAAAAGTCACAAGTTATAGACTTAGGAATGTAACAAACAAACTGAGTCCAATTTGAGACGTTGACGAACGGATGGAGCTAACTTGTTTCGACGGTCCCGAATCTTGTTCCAACACATCAAATGTGTTGAAATAATAGTAATACAAGAGTTTGAGTCCAATTACGAGTTCCGGTAGCGAAAAAGTCACAAGTTATAGGCTTCGGAATGTAACACAGAAACTGAGTCCAATTTGAGACGTTGACGCACGGATGGAGCTAACTTGTTTCGACTGTCACGAATCTTGTTCAACTACTTCAAATGTGATGAAACAATAGTAATGGAAGAGTTTGAGTCCAATTACGAGGTCCGGTTGCGAAAAAGTCACAAGTTATAGACTTAGGAATGTAACACACAAACTGAGTCCAATTTGATACGTTGACGCACGGATGGAGCTAACTTGTTTCGACTGTCACGAATCTTGTTCCACCACTTCAAATGTGATGAAACAATAGTAATGGAAGAGTTTGAGTCCAATTACGAGGTCCGGTTGCGAAAAAGTCACAAGTTATAGGGTTCGGAAATAACACACAAACTGAGTCCAATTTGAGACGTTGACGAACGGATGGAGCTAACTTGTTTCGACGGTCCCGAATCTTGTTCCAACACATCAAATGTGTTGAAATAATAGAAATACAAGAGTTTGAGTCCGATTACGAGGTCCGGTTGCGAAAAAGTCACAAGTTATAGGTTCGGAATGTAACACACAAACTGAGTCCAATTTGAAACGTTGACGCACGGATGGAGCTAACTTGTTTCGACTGTCACGAATCTTGTTCCACCACTTCAAATATGATGAAACAATAGTAATGGAAGAGTTTGAATCCAATTACGAGGTCCAGTTGCGAAAAAGTCACAAGTTATAGGGTTCGGAACGTAAGACACAAACTGAGTCCAATTTGAGATGTTGACGCACGGATGGAGCTAACTTGTTTTGACTGTCCCAAATATTATTCCAACACTTCAAATCTATTGAAACAATAGTAATGGAAGAGTTTGGGCCTAATTGTGAGGTCCGGTTGCAAAAAAGTCACAAGTTATAGGCTACGGAATGTAACACACAAACTGAGTACAATTTGAGACGTTGACGCACAGATGGAGCTAACTTGTTTCGACTGTCACGAATCTTGTTCCACCACTTCAAATGTGATGAAACAATAGCAATGGAAGAGTTTGAGTCCAATTACGAGGTCCGGTTGCAAAAAAGTCACAAGTTATAAGCTTCGGAATGTAACACACAAACTGAGTCCAATTTGAGACGTTGACGCACGGATGGAGCTAACTTGTTTCGACTGTCACGATTCTTGTTCCACCACCTCAAATATGATGAAACAATAGTAATGGAAGAGTTTGAGTCCAATTACGAGGTCCGGTTGCGAAAAAGTCACAAGTTATAGCCTTCGGAATGTAACACACAAACTGAGTCCAATTTGAGACGTTGACGCACGGATGGAGCTAACTTGTTTCGACGGTCCCGAATCTTGTTCCAACACATCAAATGTGTTGAAATAATAGTAATACAAGAGTTTGAGTCCAATTACGAGTTCCGGTAGCGAAAAAGTCACAAGTTATAGGCTTCGGAATGTAACACAGAAACTGAGTCCAATTTGAGACGTTGACGCACGGATGGAGCTAACTTGTTTCGACTGTCACGATATTGTTCCACTACTTCAACTGTGATGAAACAATAGTAATGGAAGAGTTTGAGTCCAATTACGAGGTCCGGTTTGCGAAAAAGTCACTAGTTATAGACTTAGGAATGTAACACACAAATTGAGTCCAATTTGAGACGTTGACGCACGGATGGAGCTAACTTGTTTCGACTGTCACGAATCTTGTTCCACCACTTCAAATGTGATGAAACAATAGTAATGGAAGAGTTTGAGTCCAATTACGAGGTCCGGTTGGGAAAAAAGTCACAAGTTATAGCCTTCGGAATGTAACACACAAACTGAGTCCAATTTGAGACGTTGACGCACGGATGGAGCTAACTTATTTCGACTGTCACGAATCTTGTTCCACCACTTCAAATGTGATGAAACAATAGTAATGGAAGAGTTTGAGTCCAATTACGAGGTCCGGTTGCAAAAAAGTCACAAGTTATAAGCTTCGGAATGTAACACACAAACTGAGTCCAATTTGAGACGTTGACGCACGGATGGAGCTAACTTGTTTCGACTGTCACGAATCTTGTTCCACCACTTCAAATATGATGAAACAATAGTAATGGAAGAGTTTGAGTCCAATTACGAGGTCCGGTTGCGAAAAAGTCACAAGTTATAGACTTAGGAATGTAACAAACAAACTGAGTCCAATTTGAGACGTTGACGAACGGATGGAGCTAACTTGTTTCGACGGTCCCGAATCTTGTTCCAACACATCAAATGTGTTGAAATAATAGTAATACAAGAGTTTGAGTCCAATTACGAGTTCCGGTAGCGAAAAAGTCACAAGTTATAGGCTTCGGAATGTAACACAGAAACTGAGTCCAATTTGAGACGTTGACGCACGGATGGAGCTAACTTGTTTCGACTGTCACGAATCTTGTTCAACTACTTCAAATGTGATGAAACAATAGTAATGGAAGAGTTTGAGTCCAATTACGAGGTCCGGTTGCGAAAAAGTCACAAGTTATAGACTTAGGAATGTAACACACAAACTGAGTCCAATTTGATACGTTGACGCACGGATGGAGCTAACTTGTTTCGACTGTCACGAATCTTGTTCCACCACTTCAAATGTGATGAAACAATAGTAATGGAAGAGTTTGAGTCCAATTACGAGGTCCGGTTGCGAAAAAGTCACAAGTTATAGGGTTCGGAAATAACACACAAACTGAGTCCAATTTGAGACGTTGACGAACGGATGGAGCTAACTTGTTTCGACGGTCCCGAATCTTGTTCCAACACATCAAATGTGTTGAAATAATAGAAATACAAGAGTTTGAGTCCAATTACGAGTTCCGGTAGCGAAAAAGTCATAAGTTATCGGCTTCGGAATGTAACACACAAACTGAGTCCAATTTGAGACGTTGACGCACGGATGGAGCTAACTTGTTTCGACTGTCACGAATCTTGTTCCACTACTTCAAATGTGATGAAACAATAGTAATGGAAGAGTTCGAGTCCAATTACGAGCTCCGGTTGCGAAAAAGTCACAAGTTATAGGGTTCGGAACGTAACACACAAACTGAGTCCAATTTGAGACGTTGACGAACGGATGGAGCTAACTTGTTTCGACCTTCCCGAATCTTGTTCCAACACATCAAATGTGTTGAAATAATAGTAATACAAGAGTTTGAGTCCAATTACGAGGTCCGGTTGCGAAAAAGTCACAAGTTATTGGCTTCGGAATGTAACACACAAACTGATGTCCAATTTGAGATGTTGACGCACGGATGGAGCTAACTTGTTTGCCTGTCCCGAATCATGTTCCAATACTTCAAATGTGTTGAAATAATAATAATGGAAGAGTTTGAGTAAAATTACGAGGTTGATTGCGACAAAGTCACAAGTTATAGGGTTCGGAATGTAACACACAAACTGAGTCAATTTGAGACGTTGATGCACGGATGGAGCTAACTTGTTTCGACTGTCCCAAATCTTATTCCAACACTTCAAATCTGTTGAAACAATAGTAATAGAAGAGTTTGAGTCCAATTACGAGGTCCGGTTGCGAAAAAGTCACAAGTTATAGACTTAGGAATGTAACACACAAACTGAGTTCAATTTGAGACGTTGACGCACGGATGGAGCTAACTTGTTTCGACTGTCCCGAATCTTGTTCCAACACATCAAATGTGTTGAAACAATAGTTATAGAAGAGTTTGAGTCCAATCACGAGGTCCTGTTCCGAAAAAGTCACAAGTTATAGGCTTCGGAATGCAACACAAAACTGAGTCCAATTTGAGACGTTGACGTACGGATGGAGCTAACTTGTTTCGACTGTTCCAAATATTGTTCCCACACTTCAAATCTGTTGAAACAATAGTAATGGAAGAGTTTGAGTCCAATTACGAGGTCCGGTTGCGAAAAAGTCATAAGTTATAGACTTAGGAATGTAACAACAAACTGAGTCCAATTTGAGACGTTGACGAACGGATGGAGCTAACTTGTTTCGACGGTCCCGAATCTTGTTCCAACACATCAAATGTGTTGAAATAATAGTAATACAAGAGTTTGAGTCCAATTACGAGTTCCGGTAGCGAAAAAGTCACAAGTTATAGGCTTCGGAATGTAACACAGAAACTGAGTCCAATTTGAGACGTTGACGCACGGATGGAGCTAACTTGTTTCGACTGTCACGAATCTTGTTCCACTACTTCAAATGTGATGAAACAATAGTAATGAAGAGTTTGAGTCCAATTACGAGGTCCGGTTGCGAAAAAGTCACAAGTTATAGACTTAGGAATGTAACACACAAACTGAGTCCAATTTGAGACGTTGACGCACGGATGGAGCTAACTTGTTTCGACTGTCACGAATCTTGTTCCCACACTTCAAATCTGTTGAAACAATAGTAATGGAAGAGTTTGAGTCCAATTACGAGGTCCGGTTGCGAAAAAGTCACAAGTTATAGACTTAGGAATGTAACAAACAAACTGAGTCCAATTTGAGACGTTGACGAACGGATGGAGCTAACTTGTTTCGACGGTCCCGAATCTTGTTCCAACACATCAAATGTGTTGAAATAATAGTAATACAAGAGTTTGAGTCCAATTACGAGTTCCGGTAGCGAAAAAGTCACAAGTTATAGGCTTCGGAATGTAACACAGAAACTGAGTCCAATTTGAGACGTTGACGCACGGATGGAGCTAACTTGTTTCGACTGTCACGAATCTTGTTCCACTACTTCAAATGTGATGAAACAATAGTAATGGAAGAGTTTGAGTCCAATTACGAGGTCCGGTTGCGAAAAAGTCACAAGTTATAGACTTAGGAATGTAACACACAAACTGAGTCCAATTTGAGACGTTGACGCACGGATGGAGCTAACTTGTTTCGACTGTCACGAATCTTGTTCCACCACTTCAAATATGATGAAACAATAGTAATGGAAGAGTTTGAGTCCAATTACGAGGTCCGGTTGCGAAAAAGTCACAAGTTATAGACTTAGGAATGTAACAAACAAACTGAGTCCAATTTGAGACGTTGACGAACGGATGGAGCTAACTTGTTTCGACGGTCCCGAATCTTGTTCCAACACATCAAATGTGTTGAAATAATAGTAATACAAGAGTTTGAGTCCAATTACGAGTTCCGGTAGCGAAAAAGTCACAAGTTATAGGCTTCGGAATGTAACACAGAAACTGAGTCCAATTTGAGACGTTGACGCACGGATGGAGCTAACTTGTTTCGACTGTCACGAATCTTGTTCCACTACTTCAAATGTGATGAAACAATAGTAATGGAAGAGTTTGAGTCCAATTACGAGGTCCGGTTGCGAAAAAGTCACAAGTTATAGACTTAGGAATGTAACACACAAACTGAGTCCAATTTGAGACGTTGACGCACGGATGGAGCTAACTTGTTTCGACTGTCACGAATCTTGTTCCACCACTTCAAATGTGATGAAACAATAGTAATGGAAGAGTTTGAGTCCAATTACGAGGTCCGGTTGCGAAAAAGTCACAAGTTATAGGGTTCGGAAATAACACACAAACTGAGTCCAATTTGAGACGTTGACGAACGGATGGAGCTAACTTGTTTCGACGGTCCCGAATCTTGTTCCAACACATCAAATGTGTTGAAATAATAGAAATACAAGAGTTTGAGTCCAATTACGAGTTCCGGTAGCGAAAAAGTCACAAGTTATCGGCTTCGGAATGTAACACACAAACTGAGTCCAATTTGAGACGTTGACGCACGGATGGAGCTAACTTGTTTCGACTGTCACGAATCTTGTTCCACTACTTCAAATGTGATGAAACAATAGTAATGGAAGAGTTCGAGTCCAATTACGAGCTCCGGTTGCGAAAAAGTCACAAGTTATAGGGTTCGGAACGTAACACACAAACTGAGTCCAATTTGAGACGTTGACGAACGGATGGAGCTAACTTGTTTCGACCTTCCCGAATCTTGTTCCAACACATCAAATGTGTTGAAACAATAGTAATACAAGAGTTTGAGGTCCAATTACGAGGTCCGGTTGCGAAAAAGTCACAAGTTATTGGCTTCGGAATGTAACACACAAACTATGGTCCATTTTGAGATGTTGACGCACGGATGGAGCTAACTTGTTTTGCCTGTCCCGAATCATGTTCCAATACTTCAAATGTGTTGAAATAATAATAATGGAAGAGTTTGAGTAAAATACGAGGTTTGATTGCGACAAAGTCACAAGTTATAGGGTTCGAATGTTACACACAAATTGAGTCGAATTTGAGACGTTGATGCACGGATGGAGCTAACTTGTTTCGACTGTCCCAAATCTTATTCCAACACTTCAAATCTGTTGAAACAATAGTAATAGAAGGAGTTTGAGTCCAATTCGAGGTCCGGTTGCGAAAAAGTCACAAGTTATAGACTTAGGAATGTAACACACAAACTGAGTTCAATTTGAGACGTTGACGCAGCGGATGGAGCTAACTTGTTTCGACTGTCCCGAATCTTGTTCCAACACATCAAATGTGTTGAAACAATAGTTATAGAAGAGTTTGAGTCCAATCACGAGGTCCTGTTCCAAAAAAGTCACAAGTTATAGGCTTCGGAATGCAACACAGAACTGAGTCCAATTTGAGACGTTGACGTACGGATGGAGCTAACTTGTTTCGACTGTTCCAAATATTGTTCCCACACTTCAAATCTGTTGAAACAATAGTAATGGAAGAGTTTGAGTCCAATTACGAGGTCCGGTTGCGAAAAAGTCATAAGTTATAGACTTAGGAATGTAACAAACAAACTGAGTCCAATTTGAGACGTTGACGAACGGATGGAGCTAACTTGTTTCGACGGTCCCGAATCTTGTTCCAACACATCAAATGTGTTGAAATAATAGTAATACAAGAGTTTGAGTCCAATTACGAGTTCCGGTAGCGAAAAAGTCACAAGTTATAGGCTTCGGAATGTAACACAGAAACTGAGTCCAATTTGAGACGTTGACGCACGGATGGAGCTAACTTGTTTCGACTGTCACGAATCTTGTTCCACTACTTCAAATGTGATGAAACAATAGTAATGGAAGAGTTTGAGTCCAATTACGAGGTCCGGTTGCGAAAAAGTCACAAGTTATAGACTTAGGAATGTAACACACAAACTGAGTCCAATTTGAGACGTTGACGCACGGATGGAGCTAACTTGTTTCGACTGTCACGAATCTTGTTCCACCACTTCAAATATGATGAAACAATAGTAATGGAAGAGTTGAGTCCAATTACGAGGTCCGGTTGCGAAAAAGTCACAAGTTATAGACTTAGGAATGTAACAAACAAACTGAGTCCAATTTGAGACGTTGACGAACGGATGGAGCTAACTTGTTTCGACGGTCCCGAATCTTGTTCCAACACATCAAATGTGTTGAAATAATAGTAATACAAGAGTTTGAGTCCAATTACGAGTTCCGGTAGCGAAAAAGTCACAAGTTATAGGCTTCGGAATGTAACACAGAAACTGAGTCCAATTTGAGACGTTGACGCACGGATGGAGCTAACTTGTTTCGACTGTCACGAATCTTGTTCCACTACTTCAAATGTGATGAAACAATAGTAATGGAAGAGTTTGAGTCCAATTACGAGGTCCGGTTGCGAAAAAGTCACAAGTTATAGACTTAGGAATGTAACACACAAACTGAGTCCAATTTGAGACGTTGACGCACGGATGGAGCTAACTTGTTTCGACTGTCACGAATCTTGTTCCACCACTTCAAATGTGATGAAACAATAGTAATGGAAGAGTTTGAGTCCAATTACGAGGTCCGGTTGCGAAAAAGTCACAAGTTATAGGGTTCGGAAATAACACACAAACTGAGTCCAATTTGAGACGTTGACGAACGGATGGAGCTAACTTGTTTCGACGGTCCCGAATCTTGTTCCAACACATCAAATGTGTTGAAATAATAGAAATACAAGAGTTTGAGTCCAATTACGAGTTCCGGTAGCGAAAAAGTCACAAGTTATCGGCTTCGGAATGTAACACACAAACTGAGTCCAATTTGAGACGTTGACGCACGGATGGAGCTAACTTGTTTCGACTGTCACGAATCTTGTTCCACTACTTCAAATGTGATGAAACAATAGTAATGGAAGAGTTCGAGTCCAATTACGAGCTCCGGTTGCGAAAAAGTCACAAGTTATAGGGTTCGGAACGTAACACACAAACTGAGTCCAATTTGAGACGTTGACGAACGGATGGAGCTAACTTGTTTCGACCTTCCCGAATCTTGTTCCAACACATCAAATGTGTTGAAACAATAGTAATACAAGAGTTTGAGTCCAATTACGAGGTCCGGTTGCGAAAAAGTCACAAGTTATTGGCTTCGGAATGTAACACACAAACTATGTCCAATTTGAGATGTTGACGCACGGATGGAGCTAACTTGTTTTGCCTGTCCCGAATCATGTTCCAATACTTCAAATGTGTTGAAATAATAATAATGGAAGAGTTGAGTAAAATTACGAGGTTTGATTGCGACAAAGTCACAAGTTATAGGGTTCGGAATGTTACACACAAATTGAGTCGAATTTGAGACGTTGATGCACGGATGGAGCTAACTTGTTTCGACTGTCCCAAATCTTATTCCAACACTTCAAATCTGTTGAAACAATAGTAATAGAAGAGTTTGAGTCCAATTACGAGGTCCGGTTGCGAAAAAGTCACAAGTTATAGACTTAGGAATGTAACACACAAACTGAGTTCAATTTGAGACGTTGACGCACGGATGGAGCTAACTTGTTTCGACTGTCCCGAATCTTGTTCCAACACATCAAATGTGTTGAAACAATAGTTATAGAAGAGTTTGAGTCCAATCACGAGGTCCTGTTCCAAAAAAGTCACAAGTTATAGGCTTCGGAATGCAACACAGAAACTGAGTCCAATTTGAGACGTTGACGTACGGATGGAGCTAACTTGTTTCGACTGTTCCAAATATTGTTCCCACACTTCAAATCTGTTGAAACAATAGTAATGGAAGAGTTTGAGTCCAATTACGAGGTCCGGTTGCGAAAAAGTCATAAGTTATAGACTTAGGAATGTAACAAACAAACTGAGTCCAATTTGAGACGTTGACGAACGGATGGAGCTAACTTGTTTCGACGGTCCCGAATCTTGTTCCAACACATCAAATGTGTTGAAATAATAGTAATACAAGAGTTTGAGTCCAATTACGAGTTCCGGTAGCGAAAAAGTCACAAGTTATAGGCTTCGGAATGTAACACAGAAACTGAGTCCAATTTGAGACGTTGACGCACGGATGGAGCTAACTTGTTTCGACTGTCACGAATCTTGTTCCACTACTTCAAATGTGATGAAACAATAGTAATGGAAGAGTTTGAGTCCAATTACGAGGTCCGGTTGCGAAAAAGTCACAAGTTATAGACTTAGGAATGTAACACACAAACTGAGTCCAATTTGAGACGTTGACGCACGGATGGAGCTAACTTGTTTCGACTGTCACGAATCTTGTTCCACACTTCAATATGATGAAACAATAGTAATGGAAGAGTTTGAGTCCAATTACGAGGTCCGGTTGCGAAAAAGTCACAAGTTATAGACTTAGGAATGTAACAAACAAACTGAGTCCAATTTGAGACGTTGACGAACGGATGGAGCTAACTTGTTTCGACGGTCCCGAATCTTGTTCCAACACATCAAATGTGTTGAAATAATAGTAATACAAGAGTTTGAGTCCAATTACGAGTTCCGGTAGCGAAAAAGTCACAAGTTATAGGCTTCGGAATGTAACACAGAAACTGAGTCCAATTTGAGACGTTGACGCACGGATGGAGCTAACTTGTTTCGACTGTCACGAATCTTGTTCCACTACTTCAAATGTGATGAAACAATAGTAATGGAAGAGTTTGAGTCCAATTACGAGGTCCGGTTGCGAAAAAGTCACAAGTTATAGACTTAGGAATGTAACACACAAACTGAGTCCAATTTGAGACGTTGACGCACGGATGGAGCTAACTTGTTTCGACTGTCACGAATCTTGTTCCACCACTTCAAATGTGATGAAACAATAGTAATGGAAGAGTTTGAGTCCAATTACGAGGTCCGGTTGCGAAAAAGTCACAAGTTATAGGGTTCGGAAATAACACACAAACTGAGTCCAATTTGAGACGTTGACGAACGGATGGAGCTAACTTGTTTCGACGGTCCCGAATCTTGTTCCAACACATCAAATGTGTTGAAATAATAGAAATACAAGAGTTTGAGTCCAATTACGAGTTCCGGTAGCGAAAAAGTCACAAGTTATCGGCTTCGGAATGTAACACAGCAAACTGAGTCCAATTTGAGACGTTGACGCACGGATGGAGCTAACTTGTTTCGACTGTCACGAATCTTGTTCCACTACTTCAAATGTGATGAAACAATAGTAATGGAAGAGTTCGAGTCCAATTACGAGCTCCGGTTGCGAAAAAGTCACAAGTTATAGGGTTCGGAACGTAACACACAAACTGAGTCCAATTTGAGACGTTGACGAACGGATGGAGCTAACTTGTTTCGACCTTCCCGAATCTTGTTCCAACACATCAAATGTGTTGAAATAATAGTAATACAAGAGTTTGAGTCCAATTACGAGGTCCGGTTGCGAAAAAGTCACAAGTTATTGGCTTCGGAATGTAACACACAAACTATGTCCAATTTGAGATGTTGACGCACGGATGGAGCTAACTTGTTTTGCCTGTCCCGAATCATGTTCCAATACTTCAAATGTGTTGAAATAATAATAATGGAAGAGTTTGAGTAAAATTACGAGGTTTGATTGCGACAAAGTCACAAGTTATAGGGTTCGGAATGTTACACACAAATTGAGTCGAATTTGAGACGTTGATGCACGGATGGAGATAACTTGTTTCGACTATCCCAAATCTTATTCCAACACTTCAAATCTGTTGAAACAATAGTAATAGAAGAGTTTGAGTCCAATTACGAGGTCCGGTTGCGAAAAAGTCACAAGTTATAGACTTAGGAATGTAACACACAAACTGAGTTCAATTTGAGACGTTGACGCACGGATGGAGCTAACTTGTTTCGACGGTCCCGAATCTTGTTCCAACACATCAAATGTGTTGAAACAATAGTTATAGAAGAGTTTGAGTCCAATCACGAGGTCCTGTTCCGAAAAAGTCACAAGTTATAGGCTTCGGAATGCAACACAGAAACTGAGTCCAATTTGACACGTTGACGTACGGATGGAGCTAACTTGTTTCGACTGTTCCAAATATTGTTCCCACACTTCAAATCTGTTGAAACAATAGTAATGGAAGAGTTTGAGTCTAATTATGAGGCCCGGTTGCGAAAAAGTCACAAGTTATAGGCTTCGGAATGTAACACAGAAACTGAGTCCAATTTGAGACGTTGACGAACGGATGGAGCTAACTTGTTTCGACTGTCCCGAATCTTGTTCCAACACTTCAAATATGTTGAAACAATAGTAATGGAAGAGTATGAGTCTAATTATGAGGTCCGGTTGCGAAAAAGTCACAAGTTATAGGCTTCGGAATGTAACACACAAACTGAGTCCAATTTGAGACGTTGATGAACGGATGGAGCTAACTAGTTTCGATCGTCCCGAATCTTGTTCCAACACATCAAATGTGTTGAAATAATAGTAATACAAGAGTTTGAGTCCAATTACGAGGTCCGGTTGCGAAAAAGTCACAAGTTATAAGCTTCGGAATGTAACACACAAACTGAGTCAAATTTGAGACGTTGACGCACGGATGGAGCTAACTTGTTTCGACTATCCCAAATATTGTTCCAACACTTCAAATCTGTTAAAACAATAGTAATGGAAGAGTTTGAGTCTAATTATGAGGTCCGGTTGCGAAAAAGTCACAAGTTATAGGCTTCGGAATGTAACACACAAACTGAGTCCAATTTGAGACGTTGACGAACGGATGGAGCTAACTTGTTTCGACTGTCCCGAATCTTGTTCCAACACTTCAAATATGTTGAAACAATAGTAATGGAAGAGTATGAGTCTAATTATTAGGTCCGGTTGCAAAAAAGTCACAAGTTATAGGCTTCGTAATGTAACACACAAACTGAGTCCAATTTGAGACGTTGACGAACGGATGGAGCTAACTAGTTTCGACCGTCCCGAATCTTGTTCCAACACATCAAATGTGTTGAAATAATAGAAATACAAGAGTTTGAGTCCAATTACGAGGTCCGGTTGCGAAAAAGTCACAAGTTATAGGTTCGGAATGTAACACACAAACTGAGTCCAATTTGAGACGTTGACGCACGGATGGAGCTAACTTTATTCGACTGTCACGAATCTTGTTCCACCACTTCAAATATGATGAAACAATAGTAATGGAAGAGTTTGAGTCCAATTACGAGGTCCGGTTGCGAAAAAGTCACAAGTTATAGACTTAGGAATGTAACAAACAAACTGAGTCCAATTTGAGACGTTGACGAACGGATGGAGCTAACTTGTTTCGACGGTCCCGAATCTTGTTCCAACACATCAAATGTGTTTATATAATAGTAATACAAGAGTTTGAGTCCAATTACGAGTTCCGGTAGCGAAAAAGTCACAAGTTATAGGCTTCGGAATGTAACACAGAAATTGAGTCCAATTTGAGACGTTGACGCACGGATGGAGCTAACTTGTTTCGACTGTCACGAATCTTGTTCCACTACTTCAAATGTGATGAAACAATAGTAATGGAAGAGTTTGAGTCCAATTACGAGGTCCGGTTGCGAAAAAGTCACAAGTTATAGACTTAGGAATGTAACACACAAACTGAGTCCAATTTGAGACGTTGACGCACGGATGGAGCTAACTTGTTTCGACTGTCACGAATCTTGTTCCACCACTTCAAATGTGATGAAACAATAGTAATGGAAGAGTTTGAGTCCAATTACGAGGTCCGGTTGCGAAAAAGTCACAAGTTATAGGGTTCGGAAATAACACACAAACTGAGTCCAATTTGAGACGTTGACGAACGGATGGAGCTAACTTGTTTCGACGGTCCCGAATCTTGTTCCAACACATCAAATGTGTTGAAATAATAGAAATACAAGAGTTTGTGTCCAATTACGAGTTCCGGTAGCGAAAAAGTCACAAGTTATAGGCTTCGGAATGTAACACACAAACTGAGTCCAATTTGAGACGTTGACGCACGGATGGAGCTAACTTGTTTCGACTGTCACGAATCTTGTTCCACTACTTCAAATGTGATGAAACAATAGTAATGGAAGAGTTCGAGTCCAATTACGAGCTCCGGTTGCGAAAAAGTCACAAGTTATAGGGTTCGGAACGTAACACACAAACTGAGTCCAATTTGAGACGTTGACGAACGGATGGAGCTAACTTGTTTCGACCTTCCCGAATCTTGTTCCAACACATCAAATGTGTTGAAATAATAGTAATACAAGAGTTTGAGTCCAATTACGAGGTCCGGTTGCGAAAAAGTCACAAGTTATTGGCTTCGGAATGTAACACACAAACTATGTCCAATTTGAGATGTTGACGCACGGATGGAGCTAACTTGTTTTGCCTGTCCCGAATCATGTTCCAATACTTCAAATGTGTTGAAATAATAATAATGGAAGAGTTTGAGTAAAATTACGAGGTTTGATTGCGACAAAGTCACAAGTTATAGGGTTCGGAATGTTACACACAAATTGAGTCGAATTTGAGACGTTGATGCACGGATGGAGCTAACTTGTTTCGACTGTCCCAAATCTTATTCCAACACTTCAAATCTGTTGAAACAATAGTAATAGAAGAGTTTGAGTCCAATTACGAGGTCCGGTTGCGAAAAAGTCACAAGTTATAGACTTAGGAATGTAACACACAAACTGAGTGCAATTTGAGACGTTGACGCACGGATGGAGCTAACTTGTTTCGACGGTCCCGAATCTTGTTCCAACACATCAAATGTGTTGAAACAATAGTTATAGAAGAGTTTGAGTCCAATCACGAGGTCCGGTTCCGAAAAAGTCACAAGTTATAGGCTTCGGAATGCAACACAGAAACTGAGTCCAATTTGAGACGTTGACGTACGGATGGAGCTAACTTGTTTCGACTGTTCCAAATATTGTTCCCACACTTCAAATCTGTTGAAACAATAGTAATGGAAGAGTTTGAGTCTAATTATGAGGCCCGGTTGCGAAAAAGTCACAAGTTATAGGCTTCGGAATGTAACACAGAAACTGAGTCCAATTTGAGACGTTGACGAACGGATGGAGCTAACTTGTTTCGACTGTCCCGAATCTTGTTCCAACACTTCAAATATGTTGAAACAATAGTAATGGAAGAGTATGAGTCTAATTATGAGGTCCGATTGCGAAAAAGTCACAAGTTATAGGCTTCGGAATGTAACACACAAACTGAGTCCAATTTGAGACGTTGATGAACGGATGGAGCTAACTAGTTTCGATCGTCCCGAATCTTGTTCCAACACATCAAATGTGTTGAAATAATAGTAATACAAGAGTTTGAGTCCAATTACGAGGTCCGGTTGCAAAAAAGTCACAAGTTATAAGCTTCGGAATGTAACACACAAACTGAGTCCAATTTGAGACGTTGACGCACGGATGGAGCTAACTTGTTTCGACTGTCACGAATCTTGTTCCACCACTTCAAATATGATGAAACAATAGTAATGGAAGAGTTTGAGTCCAATTACGAGGTCCGGTTGCGAAAAAGTCACAAGTTATAGACTTAGGAATGTAACAAACAAACTGAGTCCAATTTGAGACGTTGACGAACGGATGGAGCTAACTTGTTTCGACGGTCCCGAATCTTGTTCCAACACATCAAATGTGTTGAAATAATAGTAATACAAGAGTTTGAGTCCAATTACGAGTTCCGGTAGCGAAAAGTCACAAGTTATAGGCTTCGGAATGTAACACAGAAACTGAGTCCAATTTGAGACGTTGACGCACGGATGGAGCTAACTTGTTTCGACTGTCACGAATCTTGTTCCACTACTTCAAATGTGATGAAACAATAGTAATGGAAGAGTTTGAGTCCAATTACGAGGTCCGATTGCGAAAAAGTCACAAGTTATAGACTTAGGAATGTAACACACAAACTGAGTCCAATTTGAGACGTTGACGCACGGATGGAGCTAACTTGTTTCGACTGTCACGAATCTTGTTCCACCACTTCAAATGTGATGAAACAATAGTAATGGAAGAGTTTGAGTCCAATTACGAGGTCCGGTTGCGAAAAAGTCACAAGTTATCGGCTTCGGAATGTAACACACAAACTGAGTCCAATTTGAGACGTTGACGCACGGATGGAGCTAACTTGTTTCGACTGTCACGAATCTTGTTCCACTACTTCAAATGTGATGAAACAATAGTAATGGAAGAGTTCGAGTCCAATTACGAGCTCCGGTTGCGAAAAAGTCACAAGTTATAGGGTTCGGAACGTAACACACAAACTGAGTCCAATTTGAGACGTTGACGAACGGATGGAGCTAACTTGTTTCGACCTTCCCGAATCTTGTTCCAACACATCAAATGTGTTGAAATAATAGTAATACAAGAGTTTGAGTCCAATTACGAGGTCCGGTTGCGAAAAAGTCACAAGTTATTGGCTTCGGAATGTAACACACAAACTATGTCCAATTTGAGATGTTGACGCACGGATGGAGCTAACTTGTTTTGCCTGTCCCGAATCATGTTCCAATACTTCAAATGTGTTGAAATAATAATAATGGAAGAGTTTGAGTAAAATTACGAGGTTTGATTGCGACAAAGTCACAAGTTATAGGGTTCGGAATGTTACACACAAATTGAGTCGAATTTGAGACGTTGATGCACGGATGGAGCTAACTTGTTTCGACTATCCCAAATCTTATTCCAACACTTCAAATCTGTTGAAACAATAGTAATAGAAGAGTTTGAGTCCAATTACGAGGTCCGGTTGCGAAAAAGTCACAAGTTATAGACTTAGGAATGTAACACACAAACTGAGTTCAATTTGAGACGTTGACGCACGGATGGAGCTAACTTGTTTCGACGGTCCCGAATCTTGTTCCAACACATCAAATGTGTTGAAACAATAGTTATAGAAGAGTTTGAGTCCAATCACGAGGTCCTGTTCCGAAAAAGTCACAAGTTATAGGCTTCGGAATGCAACACAGAAACTGAGTCCAATTTGACACGTTGACGTACGGATGGAGCTAACTTGTTTCGACTGTTCCAAATATTGTTCCCACACTTCAAATCTGTTGAAACAATAGTAATGGAAGAGTTTGAGTCTAATTATGAGGCCCGGTTGCGAAAAAGTCACAAGTTATAGGCTTCGGAATGTAACACAGAAACTGAGTCCAATTTGAGACGTTGACGAACGGATGGAGCTAACTTGTTTCGACTGTCCCGAATCTTGTTCCAACACTTCAAATATGTTGAAACAATAGTAATGGAAGAGTATGAGTCTAATTATGAGGTCCGGTTGCGAAAAAGTCACAAGTTATAGGCTTCGGAATGTAACACACAAACTGAGTCCAATTTGAGACGTTGATGAACGGATGGAGCTAACTAGTTTCGATCGTCCCGAATCTTGTTCCAACACATCAAATGTGTTGAAATAATAGTAATACAAGAGTTTGAGTCCAATTACGAGGTCCGGTTGCGAAAAAGTCACAAGTTATAAGCTTCGGAATGTAACACACAAACTGAGTCAAATTTGAGACGTTGACGCACGGATGGAGCTAACTTGTTTCGACTATCCCAAATATTGTTCCAACACTTCAAATCTGTTAAAACAATAGTAATGGAAGAGTTTGAGTCTAATTATGAGGTCCGGTTGCGAAAAAGTCACAAGTTATAGGCTTCGGAATGTAACACACAAACTGAGTCCAATTTGAGACGTTGACGAACGGATGGAGCTAACTTGTTTCGACTGTCCCGAATCTTGTTCCAACACTTCAAATATGTTGAAACAATAGTAATGGAAGAGTATGAGTCTAATTATGAGGTCCGGTTGCAAAAAAGTCACAAGTTATAGGCTTCGTAATGTAACACACAAACTGAGTCCAATTTGAGACGTTGACGAACGGATGGAGCTAACTAGTTTCGACCGTCCCGAATCTTGTTCCAACACATCAAATGTGTTGAAATAATAGAAATACAAGAGTTTGAGTCCAATTACGAGGTCCGGTTGCGAAAAAGTCACAAGTTATAGGTTCGGAATGTAACACACAAACTGAGTCCAATTTGAGACGTTGACGCACGGATGGAGCTAACTTGTTTCGACTGTCACGAATCTTGTTCCACCACTTCAAATATGATGAAACAATAGTAATGGAAGAGTTTGAGTCCAATTACGAGGTCCGGTTGCGAAAAAGTCATAAGTTATAGACTTAGGAATGTAACAAACAAACTGAGTCCAATTTGAGACGTTGACGAACGGATGGAGCTAACTTGTTTCGACGGTCCCGAATCTTGTTCCAACACATCAAATGTGTTGAAATAATAGTAATACAAGAGTTTGAGTCCAATTACGAGTTCCGGTAGCGAAAAAGTCACAAGTTATAGGCTTCGGAATGTAACACAGAAACTGAGTCCAATTTGAGACGTTGACGCACGGATGGAGCTAACTTGTTTCGACTGTCACGAATCTTGTTCCACTACTTCAAATGTGATGAAACAATAGTAATGGAAGAGTTTGAGTCCAATTACGAGGTCCGGTTGCGAAAAAGTCACAAGTTATAGACTTAGGAATGTAACACACAAACTGAGTCCAATTTGAGACGTTGACGCACGGATGGAGCTAACTTGTTTCGACTGTCACGAATCTTGTTCCACCACTTCAAATATGATGAAACAATAGTAATGGAAGAGTTTGAGTCCAATTACGAGGTCCGGTTGCGAAAAAGTCACAAGTTATAGACTTAGGAATGTAACAAACAAACTGAGTCCAATTTGAGACGTTGACGAACGGATGGAGCTAACTTGTTTCGACGGTCCCGAATCTTGTTCCAACACATCAAATGTGTTGAAATAATAGTAATACAAGAGTTTGAGTCCAATTACGAGTTCCGGTAGCGATAAAGTCACAAGTTATAGGCTTCGGAATGTAACACAGAAACTGAGTCCAATTTGAGACGTTGACGCACGGATGGAGCTAACTTGTTTCGACTGTCACGAATCTTGTTCCATTACTTCAAATGTGATGAAACAATAGTAATGGAAGAGTTTGAGTCCAATTACGAGGTCCGGTTGCGAAAAAGTCACAAGTTATAGACTTAGGAATGTAACACACAAACTGAGTCCAATTTGAGACGTTGACGCACGGATGGAGCTAACTTGTTTCGACTGTCACGAATCTTGTTCCACCACTTCAAATGTGATGAAACAATAGTAATGGAAGAGTTTGAGTCCAATTACGAGGTCCGGTTGCGAAAAAGTCACAAGTTATAGGGTTCGGAAATAACACACAAACTGAGTCCAATTTGAGACGTTGACGAACGGATGGAGCTAACTTGTTTCGACGGTCCCGAATCTTGTTCCAACACATCAAATGTGTTGAAATAATAGAAATACAAGAGTTTGTGTCCAATTACGAGTTCCGGTAGCGAAAAAGTCACAAGTTATAGGCTTCGGAATGTAACACACAAACTGAGTCCAATTTGAGACGTTGATGAACGGATGGAGCTAACTAGTTTCGATCGTCCCGAATCTTGTTCCAACACATCAAATGTGTTGAAATAATAGTAATACAAGAGTTTGAGTCCAATTACGAGGTTCGGTTGCGAAAAAGTCACAAGTTATAAGCTTCGGAATGTAACACACAAACTGAGTCAAATTTGAGACGTTGACGCACGGATGGAGCTAACTTGTTTCGACTATCCCAAATATTGTTCCAACACTTCAAATCTGTTAAAACAATAGTAATGGAAGAGTTTGAGTCTAATTCTGAGGTCCGGTTATGAAAAAGTCACAAGTTATAGGCTTCGGAATGTAACACACAAACTGAGTCCAATTTGAGACGTTGACGAACGGATGGAGCTAACTTGTTTCGACTGTCCCGAATCTTGTTCCAACACTTCAAATATGTTGAAACAATAGTAATGGAAGAGTATGAGTCTAATTATGAGGTCCGGTTGCAAAAAAGTCACAAGTTATAGGCTTCGTAATGTAACACACAAACTGAGTCCAATTTGAGACGTTGACGAACGGATGGAGCTAACTAGTTTCGACCGTCCCGAATCTTGTTCCAACACATCAAATGTGTTGAAATAATAGAAATACAAGAGTTTGAGTCCAATTACGAGGTCCAGTTGCGAAAAAGTCACAAGTTATAGGTTCGGAATGTAACACACAAACTGAGTCCAATTTGAGACGTTGACGCACGGATGGAGCTAACTTGTTTCGACTGTCACGAATCTTGTTCCACCACTTCAAATATGATGAAACAATAGTAATGGAAGAGTTTGAGTCCAATTACGAGGTCCGGTTGCGAAAAAGTCACAAGTTATAGACTTAGGAATGTAACAAACAAACTGAGTCCAATTTGAGACGTTGACGAACGGATGGAGCTAACTTGTTTCGACGGTCCCGAATCTTGTTCCAACACATCAAATGTGTTGAAATAATAGTAATACAAGAGTTTGAGTCCAATTACGAGTTCCGGTAGCGAAAAAGTCACAAGTTATAGTCTTCGGAATGTAACACAGAAACTGAGTCCAATTTGAGACGTTGACGCACGGATGGAGCTAACTTGTTTCGACTGTCACGAATCTTGTTCCACTACTTCAAATGTGATGAAACAATAGTAATGGAAGAGTTTGAGTCCAATTACGAGGTCCGGTTGCGAAAAAGTCACAAGTTATAGACTTAGGAATGTAACACACAAACTGAGTCCAATTTGAGACGTTGACGCACGGATGGAGCTAACTTGTTTCGACTGTCACGAATCTTGTTCCACCACTTCAAATGTGATGAAACAATAGTAATGGAAGAGTTTGAGTCCAATTACGAGGTCCGGTTGCGAAAAAGTCACAAGTTATAGGGTTCGGAAATAACACACAAACTGAGTCCAATTTGAGACGTTGACGAACGGATGGAGCTAACTTGTTTCGACGGTCCCGAATCTTGTTCCAACACATCAAATGTGTTGAAATAATAGAAATACAAGAGTTTGTGTCCAATTACGAGTTCCGGTAGCGAAAAAGTCACAAGTTATAGGCTTCGGAATGTAACACACAAACTGAGTCCAATTTGAGACGTTGACGCACGGATGGAGCTAACTTGTTTCGACTGTCACGAATCTTGTTCCACTACTTCAAATGTGATGAAACAATAGTAATGGAAGAGTTCGAGTCCAATTACGAGCTCCGGTTGCGAAAAAGTCACAAGTTATAGGGTTCGGAACGTAACACACAAACTGAGTCCAATTTGAGACATTGACGAACGGATGGAGCTAACTTGTTTCGACCTTCCCGAATCTTGTTCCAACACATCAAATGTGTTGAAATAATAGTAATACAAGAGTTTGAGTCCAATTACGAGGTCCGGTTGCGAAAAAGTCACAAGTTATTGGCTTCGGAATGTAACACACAAACTATGTCCAATTTGAGATGTTGACGCACGGATGGAGCTAACTTGTTTTGCCTGTCCCGAATCATGTTCCAATACTTCAAATGTGTTGAAATAATAATAATGGAAGAGTTTGAGTAAAATTACGAGGTTTGATTGCGACAAAGTCACAAGTTATAGGGTTCGGAATGTTACACACAAATTGAGTCGAATTTGAGACGTTGATGCACGGATGGAGCTAACTTGTTTCGACTGTCCCAAATCTTATTCCAACACTTCAAATCTGTTGAAACAATAGTAATAGAAGAGTTTGAGTCCAATTACGAGGTCCGGTTGCGAAAAAGTCACAAGTTATAGACTTAGGAATGTAACACACAAACTGAGTGCAATTTGAGACGTTGACGCACGGATGGAGCTAACTTGTTTCGACGGTCCCGAATCTTGTTCCAACACATCAAATGTGTTGAAACAATAGTTATAGAAGAGTTTGAGTCCAATCACGAGGTCCGGTTACGAAAAAGTCACAAGTTATAGGCTTCGGAATACAACACAGAAACTGAGTCCAATTTGAGACGTTGACGTACGGATGGAGCTAACTTGTTTCGACTGTTCCAAATATTGTTCCCACACTTCAAATCTGTTGAAACAATAGTAATGGAAGAGTTTGAGTCTAATTATGAGGCCCAGTTGCGAAAAAGTCACAAGTTATAGGCTTCGGAATGTAACACAGAAACTGAGTCCAATTTGAGACGTTGACGAACGGATGGAGCTAACTTGTTTCGACTGTCCCGAATCTTGTTCCAACACTTCAAATATGTTGAAACAATAGTAATGGAAGAGTATGAGTCTAATTATGAGGTCCGGTTGCGAAAAAGTCACAAGTTATAGGCTTCGGAATGTAACACACAAACTGAGTCCAATTTGAGACGTTGATGAACGGATGGAGCTAACTAGTTTCGATCGTCCCGAATCTTGTTCCAACACATCAAATGTGTTGAAATAATAGTAATACAAGAGTTTGAGTCCAATTACGAGGTCCGGTTGCAAAAAAGTCACAAGTTATAAGCTTCGGAATGTAACACACAAACTAAGTCCAATTTGAGACGTTGACGCACGGATGGAGCTAACTTGTTTCGACTGTCACGAATCTTGTTCCACCACTTCAAATATGATGAAACAATAGTAATGGAAGAGTTTGAGTCCAATTACGAGGTCCGGTTGCGAAAAAGTCACAAGTTATAGACTTAGGAATGTAACAAACAAACTGAGTCCAATTTGAGACGTTGACGAACGGATGGAGCTAACTTGTTTCGACGGTCCCGAATCTTGTTCCAACACATCAAATGTGTTGAAATAATAGTAATACAAGAGTTTGAGTCCAATTACGAGTTCCGGTAGCGAAAAAGTCACAAGTTATAGGCTTCGGAATGTAACACAGAAACTGAGTCCAATTTGAGACGTTGACGCACGGATGGAGCTAACTTGTTTCGACTGTCACGAATCTTGTTCCACTACTTCAAATGTGATGAAACAATAGTAATGGAAGAGTTTGAGTCCAATTACGAGGTCCGGTTGCGAAAAAGTCACAAGTTATAGACTTAGGAATGTAACACACAAACTGAGTCCAATTTGAGACGTTGACGCACGGATGGAGCTAACTTGTTTCGACTGTCACGAATCTTGTTCCACCACTTCAAATGTGATGAAACAATAGTAATGGAAGAGTTTGAGTCCAATTACGAGGTCCGGTTGCGAAAAAGTCACAAGTTATAGGGTTCGGAAATAACACACAAACTGAGTCCAATTTGAGACGTTGACGAACGGATGGAGCTAACTTGTTTCGACCTTCCCGAATCTTGTTCCAACACATCAAATGTGTTGAAATAATAGTAATACAAGAGTTTGAGTCCAATTACGAGGTCCGGTTGCGAAAAAGTCACAAGTTATTGGCTTCGGAATGTAACACACAAACTATGTCCAATTTGAGATGTTGACGCACGGATGGAGCTAACTTGTTTTGCCTGTCCCGAATCATGTTCCAATACTTCAAATGTGTTGAAATAATAATAATGGAAGAGTTTGAGTAAAATTACGAGGTTTGATTGCGACAAAGTCACAAGTTATAGGGTTCGGAATGTTACACACAAATTGAGTCGAATTTGAGACGTTGATGCACGGATGGAGCTAACTTGTTTCGACTATCCCAAATCTTATTCCAACACTTCAAATCTGTTGAAACAATAGTAATAGAAGAGTTTGAGTCCAATTACGAGGTCCGGTTGCGAAAAAGTCACAAGTTATAGACTTAGGAATGTAACACACAAACTGAGTTCAATTTGAGACGTTGACGCACGGATGGAGCTAACTTGTTTCGACGGTCCCGAATCTTGTTCCAACACATCAATGTGTTGAAACAATAGTTATAGAAGAGTTTGAGTCCAATCACGAGGTCCTGTTCCGAAAAAGTCACAAGTTATAGGCTTCGGAATGCAACACAGAAACTGAGTCCAATTTGACACGTTGACGTACGGATGGAGCTAACTTGTTTCGACTGTTCCAAATATTGTTCCCACACTTCAAATCTGTTGAAACAATAGTAATGGAAGAGTTTGAGTCTAATTATGAGGCCCGGTTGCGAAAAAGTCACAAGTTATAGGCTTCGGAATGTAACACAGAAACTGAGTCCAATTTGAGACGTTGACGAACGGATGGAGCTAACTTGTTTCGACTGTCCCGAATCTTGTTCCAACACTTCAAATATGTTGAAACAATAGTAATGGAAGAGTATGAGTCTAATTATGAGGTCCGGTTGCGAAAAAGTCACAAGTTATAGGCTTCGGAATGTAACACACAAACTGAGTCCAATTTGAGACGTTGATGAACGGATGGAGCTAACTAGTTTCGATCGTCCCGAATCTTGTTCCAACACATCAAATGTGTTGAAATAATAGTAATACAAGAGTTTGAGTCCAATTACGAGGTCCGGTTGCGAAAAAGTCACAAGTTATAAGCTTCGGAATGTAACACACAAACTGAGTCAAATTTGAGACGTTGACGCACGGATGGAGCTAACTTGTTTCGACTATCCCAAATATTGTTCCAACACTTCAAATCTGTTAAAACAATAGTAATGGAAGAGTTTGAGTCTAATTATGAGGTCCGGTTGCGAAAAAGTCACAAGTTATAGGCTTCGGAATGTAACACACAAACTGAGTCCAATTTGAGACGTTGACGAACGGATGGAGCTAACTTGTTTCGACTGTCCCGAATCTTGTTCCAACACTTCAAATATGTTGAAACAATAGTAATGGAAGAGTATGAGTCTAATTATGAGGTCCGGTTGCAAAAAAGTCACAAGTTATAGGCTTCGTAATGTAACACACAAACTGAGTCCAATTTGAGACGTTGACGAACGGATGGAGCAAACTAGTTTCGACCGTCCCGAATCTTGTTCCAACACATCAAATGTGTTGAAATAATAGAAATACAAGAGTTTGAGTCCAATTACGAGGTCCGGTTGCGAAAAAGTCACAAGTTATAGGTTCGGAATGTAACACACAAACTGAGTCCAATTTGAGACGTTGACGGACGGATGGAGCTAACTTGTTTCGACTGTCACGAATCTTGTTCCACCACTTCAAATATGATGAAACAATAGTAATGGAAGAGTTTGAGTCCAATTACGAGGTCCGGTTGCGAAAAAGTCACAAGTTATAGACTTAGGAATGTAACAAACAAACTGAGTCCAATTTGAGACGTTGACGAACGGATGGAGCTAACTTGTTTCGACGGTCCCGAATCTTGTTCCAACACATCAAATGTGTTGAAATAATAGTAATACAAGAGTTTGAGTCCAATTACGAGTTCCGGTAGCGAAAAAGTCACAAGTTATAGGCTTCGGAATGTAACACAGAAACTGAGTCCATTTGAGACGTTGACGCACGGATGGAGCTAACTTGTTTCGACTGTCACGAATCTTGTTCCACTACTTCAAATGTGATGAAACAATAGTAATGGAAGAGTTTGAGTCCAATTACGAGGTCCGGTTGCGAAAAAGTCACAAGTTATAGACTTAGGAATGTAACACACAAACTGAGTCCAATTTGAGACGTTGACGCACGGATGGAGCTAACTTGTTTCGACTGTCACGAATCTTGTTCCACCACTTCAAATGTGATGAAACAATAGTAATGGAAGAGTTTGAGTCCAATTACGAGGTCCGGTTGCGAAAAAGTCACAAGTTATAGGGTTCGGAAATAACACACAAACTGAGTCCAATTTGAGACGTTGACGAACGGATGGAGCTAACTTGTTTCGACGGTCCCGAATCTTGTTCCAACACATCAAATGTGTTGAAATAATAGAAATACAAGAGTTTGTGTCCAATTACGAGTTCCGGTAGCGAAAAAGTCACAAGTTATAGGCTTCGGAATGTAACACACAAACTGAGTCCAATTTGAGACGTTGACGCACGGATGGAGCTAACTTGTTTCGACTGTCACGAATCTTGTTCCACTACTTCAAATGTGATGAAACAATAGTAATGGAAGAGTTCGAGTCCAATTACGAGCTCCGGTTGCGAAAAAGTCACAAGTTATAGGGTTCGGAACGTAACACACAAACTGAGTCCAATTTGAGACGTTGACGAACGGATGGAGCTAACTTGTTTTGACCTTCCCGAATCTTGTTCCAACACATCAAATGTGGTTAAATAATAGTAATACAAGAGTTTGAGTCCAATTACGAGGTCCGGTTGCGAAAAAGTCACAAGTTATTGGCTTCGGAATGTAACACACAAACTATGTCCAATTTGAGATGTTGACGCACGGATGGAGCTAACTTGTTTTGCCTGTCCCGAATCATGTTCCAATACTTCAAATGTGTTGAAATAATAATAATGGAAGAGTTTGAGTAAAATTACGAGGTTTGATTGCGACAAAGTCACAAGTTATAGGGTTCGGAATGTTACACACAAATTGAGTCGAATTTGAGACGTTGATGCACGGATGGAGCTAACTTGTTTCGACTGTCCCAAATCTTATTCCAACACTTCAAATCTGTTGAAACAATAGTAATAGAAGAGTTTGAGTCCAATTACGAGGTCCGGTTGCGAAAAAGTCACAAGTTATAGACTTAGGAATGTAACACACAAACTGAGTGCAATTTGAGACGTTGACGCACGGATGGAGCTAACTTGTTTCGACGGTCCCGAATCTTGTTCCAACACATCAAATGTGTTCAAACAATAGTTATAGAAGAGTTTGAGTCCAATCACGAGGTCCGGTTCCGAAAAAGTCACAAGTTATAGGCTTCGGAATGCAACACAGAAACTGAGTCCAATTTGAGACGTTGACGTACGGATGGAGCTAACTTGTTTCGACTGTTCCAAATATTGTTCCCACACTTCAAATCTGTTGAAACAATAGTAATGGAAGAGTTTGAGTCTAATTATGAGGCCCGGTTGCGAAAAAGTCACAAGTTATAGGCTTCGGAATGTAACACAGAAACTGAGTCCAATTTGAGACGTTGACGAACGGATGGAGCTAACTTGTTTCGACCTTCCCGAATCTTGTTCCAACACATCAAATGTGTTGAAATAATAGTAATACAAGAGTTTGAGTCCAATTACGAGGTCCGGTTGCGAAAAAGTCACAAGTTATTGGCTTCGGAATGTAACACACAAACTATGTCCAATTTGAGATGTTGACGCACGGATGGAGCTAACTTGTTTTGCCTGTCCCGAATCATGTTCCAATACTTCAAATGTGTTGAAATAATAATAATGGAAGAGTTTGAGTAAAATTACGAGGTTTGATTGCGACAAAGTCACAAGTTATAGGGTTCGGAATGTTACACACAAATTGAGTCGAATTTGAGACGTTGATGCACGGATGGAGCTAACTTGTTTCGACTGTCCCAAATCTTATTCCAACACTTCAAATCTGTTGAAACAATAGTAATAGAAGAGTTTGAGTCCAATTACGAGGTCCGGTTGCGAAAAAGTCACAAGTTATAGACTTAGGAATGTAACACACAAACTGAGTGCAATTTGAGACGTTGACGCACGGATGGAGCTAACTTGTTTCGACGGTCCCGAATCTTGTTCCAACACATCAAATGTGTTGAAACAATAGTTATAGAAGAGTTTGAGTCCAATCACGAGGTCCGGTTACGAAAAAGTCACAAGTTATAGGCTTCGGAATACAACACAGAAACTGAGTCCAATTTGAGACGTTGACGTACGGATGGAGCTAACTTGTTTCGACTGTTCCAAATATTGTTCCCACACTTCAAATCTGTTGAAACAATAGTAATGGAAGAGTTTGAGTCTAATTATGAGGCCCGGTTGCGAAAAAGTCACAAGTTATAGGCTTCGGAATGTAACACAGAAACTGAGTCCAATTTGAGACGTTGACGAACGGATGGAGCTAACTTGTTTCGACTGTCCCGAATCTTGTTCCAACACTTCAAATATGTTGAAACAATAGTAATGGAAGAGTATGAGTCTAATTATGAGGTCCGGTTGCGAAAAAGTCACAAGTTATAGGCTTCGGAATGTAACACACAAACTGAGTCCAATTTGAGACGTTGATGAACGGATGGAGCTAACTAGTTTCGATCGTCCCGAATCTTGTTCCAACACATCAAATGTGTTGAAATAATAGTAATACAAGAGTTTGAGTCCAATTACGAGGTCCGGTTGCAAAAAAGTCACAAGTTATAAGCTTCGGAATGTAACACACAAACTAAGTCCAATTTGAGACGTTGACGCACGGATGGAGCTAACTTGTTTCGACTGTCACGAATCTTGTTCCACCACTTCAAATATGATGAAACAATAGTAATGGAAGAGTTTGAGTCCAATTACGAGGTCCGGTTGCGAAAAAGTCACAAGTTATAGACTTAGGAATGTAACAAACAAACTGAGTCCAATTTGAGACGTTGACGAACGGATGGAGCTAACTTGTTTCGACGGTCCCGAATCTTGTTCCAACACATCAAATGTGTTGAAATAATAGTAATACAAGAGTTTGAGTCCAATTACGAGTTCCGGTAGCGAAAAAGTCACAAGTTATAGGCTTCGGAATGTAACACAGAAACTGAGTCCAATTTGAGACGTTGACGCACGGATGGAGCTAACTTGTTTCGACTGTCACGAATCTTGTTCCACTACTTCAAATGTGATGAAACAATAGTAATGGAAGAGTTTGAGTCCAATTACGAGGTCCGGTTGCGAAAAAGTCACAAGTTATAGACTTAGGAATGTAACACACAAACTGAGTCCAATTTGAGACGTTGACGCACGGATGGAGCTAACTTGTTTCGACTGTCACGAATCTTGTTCCACCACTTCAAATGTGATGAAACAATAGTAATGGAAGAGTTTGAGTCCAATTACGAGGTCCGGTTGCGAAAAAGTCACAAGTTATAGGGTTCGGAAATAACACACAAACTGAGTCCAATTTGAGACGTTGACGAACGGATGGAGCTAACTTGTTTCGACCTTCCCGAATCTTGTTCCAACACATCAAATGTGTTGAAATAATAGTAATACAAGAGTTTGAGTCCAATTACGAGGTCCGGTTGCGAAAAAGTCACAAGTTATTGGCTTCGGAATGTAACACACAAACTATGTCCAATTTGAGATGTTGACGCACGGATGGAGCTAACTTGTTTTGCCTGTCCCGAATCATGTTCCAATACTTCAAATGTGTTGAAATAATAATAATGGAAGAGTTTGAGTAAAATTACGAGGTTTGATTGCGACAAAGTCACAAGTTATAGGGTTCGGAATGTTACACACAAATTGAGTCGAATTTGAGACGTTGATGCACGGATGGAGCTAACTTGTTTCGACTATCCCAAATCTTATTCCAACACTTCAAATCTGTTGAAACAATAGTAATAGAAGAGTTTGAGTCCAATTACGAGGTCCGGTTGCGAAAAAGTCACAAGTTATAGACTTAGGAATGTAACACACAAACTGAGTTCAATTTGAGACGTTGACGCACGGATGGAGCTAACTTGTTTCGACGGTCCCGAATCTTGTTCCAACACATCAAATGTGTTGAAACAATAGTTATAGAAGAGTTTGAGTCCAATCACGAGGTCCTGTTCCGAAAAAGTCACAAGTTATAGGCTTCGGAATGCAACACAGAAACTGAGTCCAATTTGACACGTTGACGTACGGATGGAGCTAACTTGTTTCGACTGTTCCAAATATTGTTCCCACACTTCAAATCTGTTGAAACAATAGTAATGGAAGAGTTTGAGTCTAATTATGAGGCCCGGTTGCGAAAAAGTCACAAGTTATAGGCTTCGGAATGTAACACAGAAACTGAGTCCAATTTGAGACGTTGACGAACGGATGGAGCTAACTTGTTTCGACTGTCCCGAATCTTGTTCCAACACTTCAAATATGTTGAAACAATAGTAATGGAAGAGTATGAGTCTAATTATGAGGTCCGGTTGCGAAAAAGTCACAAGTTATAGGCTTCGGAATGTAACACACAAACTGAGTCCAATTTGAGACGTTGATGAACGGATGGAGCTAACTAGTTTCGATCGTCCCGAATCTTGTTCCAACACATCAAATGTGTTGAAATAATAGTAATACAAGAGTTTGAGTCCAATTACGAGGTCCGGTTGCGAAAAAGTCACAAGTTATAAGCTTCGGAATGTAACACACAAACTGAGTCAAATTTGAGACGTTGACGCACGGATGGAGCTAACTTGTTTCGACTATCCCAAATATTGTTCCAACACTTCAAATCTGTTAAAACAATAGTAATGGAAGAGTTTGAGTCTAATTATGAGGTCCGGTTGCGAAAAAGTCACAAGTTATAGGCTTCGGAATGTAACACACAAACTGAGTCCAATTTGAGACGTTGACGAACGGATGGAGCTAACTTGTTTCGACTGTCCCGAATCTTGTTCCAACACTTCAAATATGTTGAAACAATAGTAATGGAAGAGTATGAGTCTAATTATGAGGTCCGGTTGCAAAAAAGTCACAAGTTATAGGCTTCGTAATGTAACACACAAACTGAGTCCAATTTGAGACGTTGACGAACGGATGGAGCTAACTAGTTTCGACCGTCCCGAATCTTGTTCCAACACATCAAATGTGTTGAAATAATAGAAATACAAGAGTTTGAGTCCAATTACGAGGTCCGGTTGCGAAAAAGTCACAAGTTATAGGTTCGGAATGTAACACACAAACTGAGTCCAATTTGAGACGTTGACGGACGGATGGAGCTAACTTGTTTCGACTGTCACGAATCTTGTTCCACCACTTCAAATATGATGAAACAATAGTAATGGAAGAGTTTGAGTCCAATTACGAGGTCCGGTTGCGAAAAAGTCACAAGTTATAGACTTAGGAATGTAACAAACAAACTGAGTCCAATTTGAGACGTTGACGAACGGATGGAGCTAACTTGTTTCGACGGTCCCGAATCTTGTTCCAACACATCAAATGTGTTGAAATAATAGTAATACAAGAGTTTGAGTCCAATTACGAGTTCCGTAGCGAAAAAGTCACAAGTTATAGGCTTCGGAATGTAACACAGAAACTGAGTCCAATTTGAGACGTTGACGCACGGATGGAGCTAACTTGTTTCGACTGTCACGAATCTTGTTCCACTACTTCAAATGTGATGAAACAATAGTAATGGAAGAGTTTGAGTCCAATTACGAGGTCCGGTTGCGAAAAAGTCACAAGTTATAGACTTAGGAATGTAACACACAAACTGAGTCCAATTTGAGACGTTGACGCACGGATGGAGCTAACTTGTTTCGACTGTCACGAATCTTGTTCCACCACTTCAAATGTGATGAAACAATAGTAATGGAAGAGTTTGAGTCCAATTACGAGGTCCGGTTGCGAAAAAGTCACAAGTTATAGTGTTCGGAAATAACACACAAACTGAGTCCAATTTGAGACGTTGACGAACGGATGGAGCTAACTTGTTTCGACGGTCCCGAATCTTGTTCCAACACATCAAATGTGTTGAAATAATAGAAATACAAGAGTTTGTGTCCAATTACGAGTTCCGGTAGCGAAAAAGTCACAAGTTATAGGCTTCGGAATGTAACACACAAACTGAGTCCAATTTGAGACGTTGACGCACGGATGGAGCTAACTTGTTTCGACTGTCACGAATCTTGTTCCACTACTTCAAATGTGATGAAACAATAGTAATGGAAGAGTTCGAGTCCAATTACGAGCTCCGGTTGCGAAAAAGTCACAAGTTATAGGGTTCGGAACGTAACACACAAACTGAGTCCAATTTGAGACGTTGACGAACGGATGGAGCTAACTTGTTTTGACCTTCCCGAATCTTGTTCCAACACATCAAATGTGGTTAAATAATAGTAATACAAGAGTTTGAGTCCAATTACGAGGTCCGGTTGCGAAAAAGTCACAAGTTATTGGCTTCGGAATGTAACACACAAACTATGTCCAATTTGAGATGTTGACGCACGGATGGAGCTAACTTGTTTTGCCTGTCCCGAATCATGTTCCAATACTTCAAATGTGTTGAAATAATAATAATGGAAGAGTTTGAGTAAAATTACGAGGTTTGATTGCGACAAAGTCACAAGTTATAGGGTTCGGAATGTTACACACAAATTGAGTCGAATTTGAGACCTTGATGCACGGATGGAGCTAACTTGTTTCGACTGTCCCAAATCTTATTCCAACACTTCAAATCTGTTGAAACAATAGTAATAGAAGAGTTTGAGTCCAATTACGAGGTCCGGTTGCGAAAAAGTCACAAGTTATAGACTTAGGAATGTAACACACAAACTGAGTGCAATTTGAGACGTTGACGCACGGATGGAGCTAACTTGTTTCGACGGTCCCGAATCTTGTTCCAACACATCAAATGTGTTCAAACAATAGTTATAGAAGAGTTTGAGTCCAATCACGAGGTCCGGTTCCGAAAAAGTCACAAGTTATAGGCTTCGGAATGCAACACAGAAACTGAGTCCAATTTGAGACGTTGACGTACGGATGGAGCTAACTTGTTTCGACTGTTCCAAATATTGTTCCCACACTTCAAATCTGTTGAAACAATAGTAATGGAAGAGTTTGAGTCTAATTATGAGGCCCGGTTGCGAAAAAGTCACAAGTTATAGGCTTCGGAATGTAACACAGAAACTGAGTCCAATTTGAGACGTTGACGAACGGATGGAGCTAACTTGTTTCGACTGTCCCGAATCTTGTTCCACCACTTCAAATATGATGAAACAATAGTAATGGAAGAGTATGAGTCCAATTACGAGGTCCGGTTGCGAAAAAGTCACAAGTTATAGACTTAGGAATGTAACAAACAAACTGAGTCCAATTTGAGACGTTGACGAACGGATGGAGCTAACTTGTTTCGACGGTCCCAAATCTTGTTCCAACACATCAAATGTGTTGAAATAATAGTAATACAAGAGTTTGAGTCCAATTACGAGTTCCGGTAGCGAAAAAGTCACAAGTTATAGACTTAGGAATGTAACACACAAACTTAGTCCAATTTGAGACGTTGACGCACGGATGGAGCTAACTTGTTTCGACCGTCCCGAATCTTGTTCCAACACATCAAATGTGTTGAAACAATAGTTATAGAAGAGTTTGAGTCCAATCACGAGGTCCGGTTGCGAAAAAGTCACAAGTTATAGGCTTCGGAATGCAACACAGAAACTGAGTCCAATTTGAGACGTTGACGAACGGATGGAGCTAACTTGTTTCGACTGTCCCGAATCTTGTTCCACCACTTCAAATATGATGAAACAATAGTAATGGAAGAGTATGAGTCCAATTACGAGGTCCGGTTGCGAAAAAGTCACAAGTTATAGACTTAGGAATGTAACAAACAAACTGAGTCCAATTTGAGACGTCGACGAACGGATGGAGCTAACCTGTTTCGACGGTCCCAAATCTTGTTCCAACACATCAAATGTGTTGAAATAATAGTAATACAAGAGTTTGAGTCCAATTACGAGTTCCGGTAGCGAAAAAGTCACAAGTTATAGACTTAGGAATGTAACACACAATCTTAGTCCAATTTGAGACGTTGACGCACGGATGGAGCTAACTTGTTTCGACCGTCCCGAATCTTGTTCCAACACATCAAATGTGTTGAAACAATAGTTATAGAAGAGTTTGAGTCCAATCACGAGGTCCGGTTGCGAAAAAGTCACAAGTTATAGGCTTCGGAATGCAACACAGAAACTGAGTCCAATTTGAGACGTTGACGAACGGATGGAGCTAACTTGTTTCGACTGTCCCGAATCTTGTTCCAACACTTTAAATATGTTGAAACAATAATAATGGAAGAGTATGAGTCTAATTATGAGGTCCGGTTGCGAAAAAGTCACAAGTTATAGGCTTCGGAATGTAACACACAAACTGAGTCCAATTTGAGACGTTGATGAACGGATGGAGCTAACTAGTTTCGATCGTCCCGAATCTTGTTCCAACACATCAAATGTGTTGAAATAATAGTAATACAAGAGTTTGAGTCCAATTACGAGGTCCGGTTGCGAAAAAGTCACAAGTTATAAGCTTCGGAATGTAACACACAAACTGAGTCAAATTTGAGACGTTGACGCACGGATGGAGCTAACTTGTTTCGACTATCCCAAATATTTTTCCAACACTTCAAATCTGTTAAAACAATAGTAATGGAAGAGTTTGAGTCTAATTATGAGGTCCGGTTGCGAAAAAGTCACAAGTTATAGGCTTCGGAATGTAACACACAAACTGAGTCCAATTTGAGACGTTGACGAACGGATGGAGCTAACTTGTTTCGACTATCCCGAATCTTGTTCCAACACTTCAAATATGTTGAAACAATAGTAATGGAAGAGTATGAGTCTAATTATGAGGTCCGGTTGCAAAAAAGTAACAAGTTATAGGCTTCGGAATGTAACACACAAACTGAGTCCAATTTGAGACGTTGACGAACGGATGGAGCTAACTAGTTTCGACCGTCCCGAATCTTGTTCCAACACATCAAATGTGTTGAAATAATAGAAATACAAGAGTTTGAGTCCAATTACGAGGTCCGGTTGCGAAAAAGTCACAAGTTATAGGTTCGGAATGTAACACACAAACTGAGTCCAATTTGAGACGTTGACACACGGATGGAGCTAACTTGTTTCGACTGTCACGAATCTTGTTCCACCACTTCAAATATGATGAAACAATAGTAATGGAAGAGTTTGAGTCCAATTACGAGGTCCGGTTGCGAAAAAGTCACAAGTTATAGACTTAGGAATGTAACAAACAAACTGAGTCCAATTTGAGACGTTGACGAACGGATGGAGCTAACTTGTTTCGACGGTACCAAATCTTGTTCCAACACATCAAATGTGTTGAAATAATAGTAATACAAGAGTTTGAGTCCAATTACGAGTTCCGGTAGCGAAAAAGTCACAAGTTATAGGCTTCGGAATGTAACACAGAAACTGAGTCCAATTTGAGACGTTGACGCACGGATGGAGCTTACTTGTTTCGACTGTCACGAATCTTGTTCCACTACTTCAAATGTGATGAAACAATAGTAATGGAAGAGTTTGAGTCCAATTACGAGGTCCGGTTGCGAAAAAGTCACAAGTTATAGACTTAGGAATGTAACACACAAACTGAGTCCAATTTGAGACGTTGACGCACGGATGGAGCTAACTTGTTTCGACTGTCACGAATCTTGTTGGACCACTTCAAATGTGATGAAACAATAGTAATGGAAGAGTTTGAGTCCAATTACGAGGTCCGGTTGCGAAAAAGTCACAAGTTATAGGGTTCGGAAATAACACACAAACTGAGTCCAATTTGAGACGTTGACGCACGGATGGAGCTAACTTGTGACGACTGTCACGAATCTTGTTCCACTACTTCAAATGTGATGAAAGAATAGTAATGGAAGAGTTCGAGTCCAATTACGAGCTCCGGTTGCGAAAAAGTCACAAGTTATAGGGTTCGGAACGTAACACACAAACTGAGTCCAATTTGAGACGTTGACGAACGGATGGAGCTAACTTGTTTCGACCTTCCCGAATCTTGTTCCAACACATCAAATGTGTTGAAATAATAGTAATACAAGAGTTTGAGACCAATTACGAGGTCCGGTTGCGAAAAAGTCACAAGTTATTGGCTTCGGAATGTAACACACAAACTATGTCCAATTTGAGATGTTGACGCACGGATGGAGCTAACTTGTTTTGCCTGTCCCGAATCATGTTCCAATACTTCAAATGTGTTGAAATAATAATAATGGAAGAGTTTGAGTAAAATTACGAGTTTTGATTGCGACAAAGTCACAAGTTATAGGGTTCGGAATGTTACACACAAATTGAGTCGAATTTGAGACGTTGATGCACGGATGGAGCTAACTTGTTTCGACTGTCCCAAATCTTATTCCAACACTTCAAATCTGTTGAAACAATAGTAATAGAAGAGTTTGAGTCCAATTACGAGGTCCGGTTGCGAAAAAGTCACAAGTTATAGGGTTCGGAACGTAACACACAAACTGAGTCCAATTTGAGACGTTGACGAACGGATGGAGCTAACTTGTTTCGACCTTCCCGAATCTTGTTCTAACACATCAAATGTGTTGAAATAATAGTAATACAAGAGTTTGAGTCCAATTACAAGGTCCGGTTGCGAAAAAGTCACAAGTTATAAGCGTCGGAATGTAACACACAAACTGAGTCCAATTTGAGACGTTGACGCACGGATGGAGCTAACTTGTTTCTACTATCCCAAATATTGTTCCAACACTTTAAATCTGTTAAAACAATAGTAATGGAAGAGTTTGAGTCTAATAATGAGGTCCGGTTGCTAAAAAGTCACAAGTTATAGGCTTCGGAATGTAACACAGAAACTGAGTCCAATTTGAGACGTTGACGAACGGATGGAGCTAACTTGTTTCGACTGTCCCGAATCTTGTTTCAACACTTCAAATGTGTTGAAACAATAGTAATAGAAGAGTTTGAGTCCAATCACGAGGTCCGGTAGCGAAAAAGTCACAAGTTATAGACTTAGGAATGTAACACACAAACTTAGTCCAATTTGAGACGTTGACGCACGGATGGAGCTAACTTGTTTCGACCGTCCCGAATCTTGTTCCAACACATCAAATGTGTTCAAACAATAGTTATAGAAGAGTTTGAGTCCAATCACGAGGTCCGGTTGCGAAAAAGTCACAAGTTATAGGCTTCGGAATGCAACACAGAAACTGAGTCCAATTTGAGACGTTGACGAACGGATGGAGCTAACTTGTTTCGACTGTTCCAAATATTGTTCCCACACTTCAAATCTGTTGAAACAATAGTAATGGAAGAGTTTGAGTCTAATTATGAGGCCCGGTTGCGAAAAAGTCACAAGTTATAGGCTTCGGAATGTAACACAGAAATTGAGTCCAATTTGAGACGTTGACGAACGGATGGAGCTAACTTGTTTCGACTGTCCCGAATCTTGTTCCAACACTTCAAATATGTTGAAACAATAGTAATAGAAGAGTATGAGTCTAATTATGAGGTCCGGTAGCGAAAAAGTCACAAGTTATCGGCTTCGGAATGTAACACACAAACTGAGTCCAATTTGAGACGTTGACGCACGGATGGAGCTAACTTGTTTCGACTGTCACGAATCTTGTTCCACTACTTCAAATGTGAAGAAACAATTGTAATGGAAGAGTTCGAGTCCAATTACGAGCTCCGGTTGCGAAAAAGTCACAAGTTATAGGGTTCGGAACGTAACACACAAACTGAGTCCAATTTGAGACGTTGACGAACGGATGGAGCTAACTTGTTTCGACCTTCCCGAATCTTGTTCCAACACATCAAATGTGTTGAAATAATAGTAATACAAGAGTTTGAGTCCAATTACGAGGTCCGGTTGCGAAAAAGTCACAAGTTATTGGCTTCGGAATGTAACACACAAACTATGTCCAATTTGAGATGTTGACGCACGGATGGAGCAAACTTGTTTTGCCTGTCCCGAATCATGTTCCAATACTTCAAATGTGTTGAAATAATAATAATGGAAGAGTTTGAGTAAAATTACGAGGTTTGATTGCGACAAAGTCACAAGTTATAGGGTTCGGAATGTTACACACAAATTGAGTCGAATTTGAGACGTTGATGCACGGATGGAGCTAACTTGTTTCGACTGTCCCAAATCTTATTCCAATACTTCAAATCTGTTGAAACAATAGTAATAGAAGAGTTTGAGTCCAATTACGAGGTCCGGTTGCGAAAAAGTCACAAGTTATAGACTTAGGAATGTAACACACAAACTGAGTTCAATTTGAGACGTTGACGCACGGATGGAGCTAACTTGTTTCGACGGTCCCGAATCTTGTTCCAACACATCAAATGTGTTGAAACAATAGTTATAGAAGAGTTTGAGTCCAATCACGAGGTCCTGTTCCGAAAAAGTCACAAGTTATAGGCTTCGGAATGCAACACAGAAACTGAGTCCAATTTGAGACGTTGACGTACGGATGGAGCTAACTTGTTTCGACTGTTCCAAATATTGTTCCCACACTTCAAATCTGTTGAAACAATAGTAATGGAAGAGTTTGAGTCTAATTATGAGGCCCGGTTGCGAAAAAGTCACAAGTTATAGGCTTCGGAATGTAACACAGAAACTGAGTCCAATTTGAGACGTTGACGAACGGATGGAGCTAACTTGTTTCGACTGTCCCGAATCTTGTTCCAACACTTCAAATATGTTGAAACAATAGTAATGGAAGAGTATGAGTCTAATTATGAGGTCCGGTTGCGAAAAAGTCACAAGTTATAGGCTTCGGAATGTAACACACAAACTGAGTCCAATTTGAGACGTTGATGAACGGATGGAGCTAACTAGTTTCGATCGTCCCGAATCTTGTTCCAACACATCAAATGTGTTGAAATAATAGTAATACAAGAGTTTGAGTCCAATTACGAGGTCCGGTTGCAAAAAAGTCACAAGTTATAAGCTTCGGAATGTAACACACAAACTGAGTCCAATTTGAGACGTTGACGCACGGATGGAGCTAACTTGTTTCGACTGTCACGAATCTTGTTCCACCACTTCAAATATGATGAAACAATAGTAATGGAAGAGTTTGAGTCCAATTACGAGGTCCGGTTGCGAAAAAGTCACAAGTTATAGACTTAGGAATGTAACAAACAAACTGAGTCCAATTTGAGACGTTGACGAACGGATGGAGCTAACTTGTTTCGACGGTCCCGAATCGTGTTCCAACACATCAAATGTGTTGAAATAATAGTAATACAAGAGTTTGAGTCCAATTACGAGTTCCGGTAGCGAAAAAGTCACAAGTTATAGGCTTCGGAATGTAACACAGAAACTGAGTCCAATTTGAGACGTTGACGCACGGATGGAGCTAACTTGTTTCGACTGTCACGAATCTTGTTCCACTACTTCAAATGTGATGAAACAATAGTAATGGAAGAGTTTGAGTCCAATTACGAGGTCCGGTTGCGAAAAAGTCACAAGTTATAGACTTAGGAATGTAACACACAAACTGAGTCCAATTTGAGACGTTGACGCACGGATGGAGCTAACTTGTTTCGACTGTCACGAATCTTGTTCCACCACTTCAAATGTGATGAAACAATAGTAATGGAAGAGTTTGAGTCCAATTACGAGGTCCGGTTGCGAAAAAGTCACAAGTTATAGGGTTCGGAAATAACACACAAACTGAGTCCAATTTGAGACGTTGACGAACGGATGGAGCTAACTTGTTTCGATGGTCCCGAATCTTGTTCCAACACATCAAATGTGTTGAAATAATAGAATACAAGAGTTTGAGTCCAATTACGAGTTCCGGTAGCGAAAAAGTCACAAGTTATCGGCTTCGGAATGTAACACACAAACTGAGTCCAATTTGAGACGTTGACGCACGGATGGAGCTAACTTGTTTCGACTGTCACGAATCTTGTTCCACTACTTCAAATGTGATGAAACAATAGTAATGGAAGAGTTCGAGTCCAATTACGAGCTCCGGTTGCGAAAAAGTCACAAGTTATAGGGTTCGGAACGTAACACACAAACTGAGTCCAATTTGAGACGTTGACGAACGGATGGAGCTAACTTGTTTCGACGGTCCCAAATCTTGTTCCAACACATCAAATGTGTTGAAATAATAGTAATACAAGAGTTTGAGTCCAATTACGAGTTCCGGTAGCGAAAAAGTCACAAGTTATAGGCTTCGGAATGTAACACAGAAACTGAGTCCAATTTGAGACGTTGACGCACGGATGGAGCTTACTTGTTTCGACTGTCACGAATCTTGTTCCACTACTTCAAATGTGATGAAACAATAGTAATGGAAGAGTTTGAGTCCAATTACGAGGTCCGGTTGCGAAAAAGTCACAAGTTAAAGACTTAGGAATGTAACACACAAACTGAGTCCAATTTGAGACGTTGACGCACGGATGGAGCTAACTTGTTTCGACTGTCACGAATCTTGTTCCACCACTTCAAATGTGATGAAACAATAGTAATGGAAGAGTTTGAGTCCAATTACGAGGTCCGGTTGCGAAAAAGTCACAAGTTATAGGGTTCGGAAATAACACACAAACTGAGTCCAATTTGAGACGTTGACGAACGGATGGAGCTAACTTGTTTCGACGGTCCCGAATCTTGTTCCAACACATCAAATGTGTTGAAATAATAGAAATACAAGAGTTTGAGTCCAATTACGAGTTCCGGTAGCGAAAAAGTCACAAGTTATCGGCTTCGGAATGTAACACACAAACTGAGTCCAATTTGAGACGTTGACGCACGGATGGAGCTAACTTGTTTCGACTGTCACGAATCTTGTTCCACTACTTCAAATGTGATGAAACAATAGTAATGGAAGAGTTCGAGTCCAATTACGAGCTCCGGTTGCGAAAAAGTCACAAGTTATAGGGTTCGGAACGTAACAGACAAACTGAGTCCAATTTGAGACGTTGACGAACGGATGGAGCTAACTTGTTTCGACCTTCCCGAATCTTGTTCCAACACATCAAATGTGTTGAAATAATAGTAATACAAGAGTTTGAGTCCAATTACGAGGTCCGGTTGCGAAAAAGTCACAAGTTATTGGCTTCGGAATGTAACACACAAACTATGTCCAATTTGAGATGTTGACGCACGGATGGAGCTAACTTGTTTTGCCTGTCCCGAATCATGTTCCAATACTTCAAATGTGTTGAAATAATAATAATGCAAGAGTTTGAGTAAAATTACGAGGTTTGATTGCGACAAAGTCACAAGTTATAGGGTTCGGAATGTTACACACAAATTGGGTTGAATTTGAGACGTTGATGCACGGATGGAGCTAACTTGTTTCGACTGTCCCAAATCTTATTCCAACACTTCAAATCTGTTGAAACAATAGTAATAGAAGAGTTTGAGTCCAATTACGAGGTCCGGTTGCGAAAAAGTCACAAGTTATAGACTTAGGAATGTAACACACAAACTGAGTTCAATTTGAGACGTTGACGCACGGATGGAGCTAACTTGTTTCGACGGTCCCGAATCTTGTTCCAACACATCAAATGTGTTGAAACAATAGTTATAGAAGAGTTTGAGTCCAATCACGAGGTCCTGTTCCGAAAAAGTCACAAGTTATAGGCTTCGGAATGCAACACAGAAACTGAGTCCAATTTGAGACGTTGACGTACGGATGGAGCTAACTTGTTTCGACTGTTCCAAATATTGTTCCCACACTTCAAATCTGTTGAAACAATAGTAATGGAAGAGTTTGAGTCTAATTATGAGGCCCGGTTGCGAAAAAGTCACAAGTTATAGGCTTCGGAATGTAACACAGAAACTGAGTCCAATTTGAGACGTTGACGAACGGATGGAGCTAACTTGTTTCGACTGTCCCGAATCTTGTTCCAACACTTCAAATATGTTGAAACAATAGTAATGGAAGAGTATGAGTCTAATTATGAGGTCCGGTTGCGAAAAAGTCACAAGTTATAGGCTTCGGAATGTAACACACAAACTGAGTCCAATTTGAGACGTTGATGAACGGATGGAGCTAACTAGTTTCGATCGTCCCGAATCTTGTTCCAACACATCAAATGTGTTGAAATAATAGTAATACAAGAGTTTGAGTCCAATTACGAGGTCCGGTTGCAAAAAAGTCACAAGTTATAAGCTTCGGAATGTAACACACAAACTGAGTCCAATTTGAGACGTTGACGCACGGATGGAGCTAACTTGTTTCGACTGTCACGAATCTTGTTCCACCACTTCAAATATGATGAAACAATAGTAATGGAAGAGTTTGAGTCCAATTACGAGGTCCGGTTGCGAAAAAGTCACAAGTTATAGACTTAGGAATGTAACAAACAAACTGAGTCCAATTTGAGACGTTGACGAACGGATGGAGCTAACTTGTTTCGACGGTCCCGAATCTTGTTCCAACACATCAAATGTGTTGAAATAATAGTAATACAAGAGTTTGAGTCCAATTACGAGTTCCGGTAGCGAAAAAGTCACAAGTTATAGGCTTCGGAATGTAACACAGAAACTGAGTCCAATTTGAGACGTTGACGCACGGATGGAGCTAACTTGTTTCGACTGTCACGAATCTTGTTCCACTACTTCAAATGTGATGAAACAATAGTAATGGAAGAGTTTGAGTCCAATTACGAGGTCCGGTTGCGAAAAAGTCACAAGTTATAGACTTAGGAATGTAACACACAAACTGAGTCCAATTTGAGACGTTGACGCACGGATGGAGCTAACTTGTTTCGACTGTCACGAATCTTGTTCCACCACTTCAAATGTGATGAAACAATAGTAATGGAAGAGTTTGAGTCCAATTACGAGGTCCGGTTGCGAAAAAGTCACAAGTTATAGGGTTCGGAAATAACACACAAACTGAGTCCAATTTGAGACGTTGACGAACGGATGGAGCTAACTTGTTTCGACGGTCCCGAATCTTGTTCCAACACATCAAATGTGTTGAAATAATAGAATACAAGAGTTTGAGTCCAATTACGAGTTCCGGTAGCGAAAAAGTCACAAGTTATCGGCTTCGGAATGTAACACACAAACTGAGTCCAATTTGAGACGTTGACGCACGGATGGAGCTAACTTGTTTCGACTGTCACGAATCTTGTTCCACTACTTCAAATGTGATGAAACAATAGTAATGGAAGAGTTCGAGTCCAATTACGAGCTCCGGTTGCGAAAAAGTCACAAGTTATAGGGTTCGGAACGTAACACACAAACTGAGTCCAATTTGAGACGTTGACGAACGGATGGAGCTAACTTGTTTCGACGGTCCCAAATCTTGTTCCAACACATCAAATGTGTTGAAATAATAGTAATACAAGAGTTTGAGTCCAATTACGAGTTCCGGTAGCGAAAAAGTCACAAGTTATAGGCTTCGGAATGTAACACAGAAACTGAGTCCAATTTGAGACGTTGACGCACGGATGGAGCTTACTTGTTTCGACTGTCACGAATCTTGTTCCACTACTTCAAATGTGATGAAACAATAGTAATGGAAGAGTTTGAGTCCAATTACGAGGTCCGGTTGCGAAAAAGTCACAAGTTATAGACTTAGGAATGTAACACACAAACTGAGTCCAATTTGAGACGTTGACGCACGGATGGAGCTAACTTGTTTCGACTGTCACGAATCTTGTTCCACCACTTCAAATGTGATGAAACAATAGTAATGGAAGAGTTTGAGTCCAATTACGAGGTCCGGTTGCGAAAAAGTCACAAGTTATAGGGTTCGGAAATAACACACAAACTGAGTCCAATTTGAGACGTTGACGAACGGATGGAGCTAACTTGTTTCGACGGTCCCGAATCTTGTTCCAACACATCAAATGTGTTGAAATAATAGAAATACAAGAGTTTGAGTCCAATTACGAGTTCCGGTAGCGAAAAAGTCACAAGTTATCGGCTTCGGAATGTAACACACAAACTGAGTCCAATTTGAGACGTTGACGCACGGATGGAGCTAACTTGTTTCGACTGTCACGAATCTTGTTCCACTACTTCAAATGTGATGAAACAATAGTAATGGAAGAGTTCGAGTCCAATTACGAGCTCCGGTTGCGAAAAAGTCACAAGTTATAGGGTTCGGAACGTAACAGACAAACTGAGTCCAATTTGAGACGTTGACGAACGGATGGAGCTAACTTGTTTCGACCTTCCCGAATCTTGTTCCAACACATCAAATGTGTTGAAATAATAGTAATACAAGAGTTTGAGTCCAATTACGAGGTCCGGTTGCGAAAAAGTCACAAGTTATTGGCTTCGGAATGTAACACACAAACTATGTCCAATTTGAGATGTTGACGCACGGATGGAGCTAACTTGTTTTGCCTGTCCCGAATCATGTTCCAATACTTCAAATGTGTTGAAATAATAATAATGCAAGAGTTTGAGTAAAATTACGAGGTTTGATTGCGACAAAGTCACAAGTTATAGGGTTCGGAATGTTACACACAAATTGGGTTGAATTTGAGACGTTGATGCACGGATGGAGCTAACTTGTTTCGACTGTCCCAAATCTTATTCCAACACTTCAAATCTGTTGAAACAATAGTAATAGAAGAGTTTGAGTCCAATTACGAGGTCCGGTTGCGAAAAAGTCACAAGTTATAGACTTAGGAATGTAACACACAAACTGAGTTCAATTTGAGACGTTGACGCACGGATGGAGCTAACTTGTTTCGACGGTCCCGAATCTTGTTCCAACACATCAAATGTGTTGAAACAATAGTTATAGAAGAGTTTGAGTCCAATCACGAGGTCCTGTTCCGAAAAAGTCACAAGTTATAGGCTTCGGAATGCAACACAGAAACTGAGTCCAATTTGAGACGTTGACGTACGGATGGAGCTAACTTGTTTCGACTGTCCCGAATCTTGTTTCAACACTTCAAATGTGTTGAAACAATAGTAATAGAAGAGTTTGAGTCCAATCACGAGGTCCGGTAGCGAAAAAGTCACAAGTTATAGACTTAGGAATGTAACACACAAACTTAGTCCAATTTGAGACGTTGACGCACGGATGGAGCTAACTTGTTTCGACTGTCACGAATCTTGTTCCACCACTTCAAATGTGATGAAACAATAGTAATAGAAGAGTTTGAGTCCAACCACGAGGTCCGGTAGCGAAAAAGTCACAAGTTATAGACTTAGGAATGTAACACACAAACTTAGTCCAATTTGAGACGTTGACGTACGGATGGAGCTAACTTGTTTCGACTGTCCCGAATCTTGTTTCAACACTTCAAATCTGTTGAAACAATAGTAATAGAAGAGTTTGAGTCCAATTACGAGGTCCGGTTGCGAAAAAGTCACAAGTTATAGACTTAGGAATGTAACACACAAACTGAGTTCAATTTGAGACGTTGACGCACGGATGGAGCTAACTTGTTTCGACGGTCCCGAATCTTGTTCCAACACATCAAATGTGTTGAAACAATAGTTATAGAAGAGTTTGAGTCCAATCACGAGGTCCTGTTCCGAAAAAGTCACAAGTTATAGGCTTCGGAATGCAACACAGAAACTGAGTCCAATTTGAGACGTTGACGTACGGATGGAGCTAACTTGTTTCGACTGTCCCGAATCTTGTTTCAACACTTCAAATGTGTTGAAACAATAGTAATAGAAGAGTTTGAGTCCAATCACGAGGTCCGGTAGCGAAAAAGTCACAAGTTATAGACTTAGGAATGTAACACACAAACTTAGTCCAATTTGAGACGTTGACGCACGGATGGAGCTAACTTGTTTCGACCGTCCCGAATCTTGTTCCAACACATCAAATGTGTTCAAACAATAGTTATAGAAGAGTTTGAGTCCAATCACGAGGTCCGGTTGCGAAAAAGTCACAAGTTATAGGCTTCGGAATGCAACACAGAAACTGAGTCCAATTTGAGACGTTGACGAACGGATGGAGCTAACTTGTTTCGACTGTTCCAAATATTGTTCCCACACTTCAAATCTGTTGAAACAATAGTAATGGAAGAGTTTGAGTCTAATTATGAGGCCCGGTTGCGAAAAAGTCACAAGTTATAGGCTTCGGAATGTAACACAGAAACTGAGTCCAATTTGAGACGTTGACGAACGGATGGAGCTAACTTGTTTCGACTGTCCCGAATCTTGTTCCAACACTTCAAATATGTTGAAACAATAGTAATAGAAGAGTATGAGTCTAATTATGAGGTCCGGTTGCGAAAAAGTCACAAGTTATAGGCTTCGGAATGTAACACACAAACTGAGTCCAATTTGAGACGTTGACGAACGGATGGAGCTAACTTGTTTCGACTGTCCCGAATCTTGTTCCAACACTTCAAATATGTTGAAACTTGTCCGGTTGCAAAAAAGTCACAAGTTATAGGCTTCGGAATGTAACACACAAACTGAGTCCAATTTGAGACGTTGACGAACAGATGGAGCTAACTAGTTTCGACCGTCCCGAATCTTGTTCCAACACATCAAATGTGTTGAAATAATAGAAATACAAGAGTTTGAGTCCAATTACGAGGTCCGGTTGCGAAAAAGTCACAAGTTATAGGTTCGGAATGTAACACACAAACTGAGTCCAATTTGAGACGTTGACGCACGGATGGAGCTAACTTGTTTCGACTGTCACGAATCTTGTTCCACCACTTTAAATATGATGAAACAATAGTAATGGAAGAGTTTGAGTCCAATTACGAGGTCCGGTTGCGAAAAAGTCACAAGTTATAGACTGAGTAATGTAACAAACAAACTGAGTCCAATTTGAGACGTTGACGAACGGATGGAGCTAACTTGTTTCGACGGTCCCGAATCTTGTTCCAACACATCAAATGTGTTGAAATAATAGTAATACAAGAGTTTGAGTCCAATTACGAGTTCCGGTAACGAAAAAGTCACAAGTTATAGGCTTCGGAATGTAACACAGAAACTGAGTCCAATTTGAGACGTTGACGAACGGATGGAGCTAACTTGTTTCGACTGTCCCGAATCTTGTTTCAACACTTCAAATGTGTTGAAACAATAGTAATAGAAGAGTTTGAGTCCAATCACGAGGTCCGGTAGCGAAAAAGTCACAAGTTATAGACTTAGGAATGTAACACACAAACTTAGTCCAATTTGAGACGTTGACGCACGGATGGAGCTAACTTGTTTCGACCGTCCCGAATCTTGTTCCAACACATCAAATGTGTTGAAATAATAGTAATACAAGAGTTTGAGTCCAATTACGAGGTCCGGTTACGAAAAAGTCACAAGTTATTGGCTTCGGAATGTAACACACAAACTATGTCCAATTTGAGATGTTGACGCACGGATGGAGCTAACTTGTTTTGCCTGTCCCGAATCATGTTCCAATACTTCAAATGTGTTGAAATAATAATAATGGAAGAGTTTGAGTAAAATTACGAGTTTTGATTGCGACAAAGTCACAAGTTATAGGGTTCGGAATGTTACACACAAATTGAGTCGAATTTGAGACGTTGATGCACGGATGGAGCTAACTTGTTTCGACTGTCCCAAATCTTATTCCAACACTTCAAATCTGTTGAAACAATAGTAATAGAAGAGTTTGAGTCCAATTACGAGGTCCGGTTGCGAAAAAGTCACAAGTTATAGGGTTCGGAACGTAACACACAAACTGAGTCCAATTTGAGACGTTGACGAACGGATGGAGCTAACTTGTTTCGACCTTCCCGAATCTTGTTCCAACACATCAAATGTGTTGAAATAATAGTAATACAAGAGTTTGAGTCCAATTACGAGGTCCGGTTGCGAAAAAGTCACAAGTTATAAGCTTCGGAATGTAACACACAAACTGAGTCCAATTTGAGACGTTGACGCACGGATGGAGCTAACTTGTTTCTACTATCCCAAATATTGTTCCAACACTTCAAATCTGTTAAAACAATAGTAATGGAAGAGTTTGAGTCTAATAATGAGGTCCGGTTGCTAAAAAGTCACAAGTTATAGGCTTCGGAATGTAACACAGAAACTGAGTCCAATTTGAGACGTTGACGAACGGATGGAGCTAACTTGTTTCGACTGTCCCGAATCTTGTTTCAACACTTCAAATGTGTTGAAACAATAGTAATAGAAGAGTTTGAGTCCAATCACGAGGTCCGGTAGCGAAAAAGTCACAAGTTATAGACTTAGGAATGTAACACACAAACTTAGTCCAATTTGAGACGTTGACGCACGGATGGAGCTAACTTGTTTCGACCGTCCCGAATCTTGTTCCAACACATCAAATGTGTTGAAACAATAGTTATAGAAGAGTTTGAGTCCAATCACGAGGTCCGGTTGCGAAAAAGTCACAAGTTATAGGCTTCGGAATGCAACACAGAAACTGACTCCAATTTGAGACGTTGACGAACGGATGGAGCTAACTTGTTTCGACTGTTCCAAATATTGTTCCCACACTTCAAATCTGTTGAAACAATAGTAATGGAAGAGTTTGAGTCTAATTATGAGGCCCGGTTGCGAAAAAGTCACAAGTTATAGGCTTCGGAATGTAACACAGAAACTGAGTCCAATTTGAGACGTTGACGAACGGATGGAGCTAACTTGTTTCGACTGTCCCGAATCTTGTTTCAACACTTCAAATGTGTTGAAACAATAGTAATAGAAGAGTTTGAGTCCAATCACGAGGTCCGGTAGCGAAAAAGTCACAAGTTATAGACTTAGGAATGTAACACACAAACTTAGTCCAATTTGAGACGTTGACGCACGGATGGAGCTAACTTGTTTCGACCGTCCCGAATCTTGTTCCAACACATCAAATGTGTTGAAACAATAGTTATAGAAGAGTTTGAGTCCAATCACGAGGTCCGGTTGCGAAAAAGTCACAAGTTATAGGGTTCGGAAATAACACACAAACTGAGTCCAATTTGAGACGTTGACGAACGGATGGAGCTAACTTGTGACGACTGTCACGAATCTTGTTCCACTACTTCAAATGTGATGAAAGAATAGTAATGGAAGAGTTCGAGTCCAATTACGAGCTCCGGTTGCGAAAAAGTCACAAGTTATAGGGTTCGGAACGTAACACACAAACTGAGTCCAATTTGAGACGTTGACGAACGGATGGAGCTAACTTGTTTCGACCTTCCCGAATCTTGTTCCAACACATCAAATGTGTTGAAATAATAGTAATACAAGAGTTTGAGTCCAATTACGAGGTCCGGTTGCGAAAAAGTCACAAGTTATTGGCTTCGGAATGTAACACACAAACTATGTCCAATTTGAGATGTTGACGCACGGATGGAGCTAACTTGTTTTGCCTGTCCCGAATCATGTTCCAATACTTCAAATGTGTTGAAATAATAATAATGGAAGAGTTTGAGTAAAATTACGAGTTTTGATTGCGACAAAGTCACAAGTTATAGGGTTCGGAATGTTACACACAAATTGAGTCGAATTTGAGACGTTGATGCACGGATGGAGCTAACTTGTTTCGACTGTCCCAAATCTTATTCCAACACTTCAAATCTGTTGAAACAATAGTAATAGAAGAGTTTGAGTCCAATTACGAGGTCCGGTTGCGAAAAAGTCACAAGTTATAGGGTTCGGAACGTAACACACAAACTGAGTCCAATTTGAGACGTTGACGAACGGATGGAGCTAACTTGTTTCGACCTTCCCGAATCTTGTTCCAACACATCAAATGTGTTGAAATAATAGTAATACAAGAGTTTGAGTCCAATTACGAGGTCCGGTTGCGAAAAAGTCACAAGTTATAAGCTTCGGAATGTAACACACAAACTGAGTCCAATTTGAGACGTTGACGCACGGATGGAGCTAACTTGTTTCTACTATCCCAAATATTGTTCCAACACTTCAAATCTGTTAAAACAATAGTAATGGAAGAGTTTGAGTCTAATAATGAGGTCCGGTTGCTAAAAAGTCACAAGTTATAGGCTTCGGAATGTAACACAGAAACTGAGTCCAATTTGAGACGTTGACGAACGGATGGAGCTAACTTGTTTCGACTGTCCCGAATCTTGTTTCAACACTTCAAATGTGTTGAAACAATAGTAATAGAAGAGTTTGAGTCCAATCACGAGGTCCGGTAGCGAAAAAGTCACAAGTTATAGACTTAGGAATGTAACACACAAACTTAGTCCAATTTGAGACGTTGACGCACGGATGGAGCTAACTTGTTTCGACCGTCCCGAATCTTGTTCCAACACATCAAATGTGTTGAAACAATAGTTATAGAAGAGTTTGAGTCCAATCACGAGGTCCGGTTGCGAAAAAGTCACAAGTTATAGGCTTCGGAATGCAACACAGAAACTGACTCCAATTTGAGACGTTGACGAACGGATGGAGCTAACTTGTTTCGACTGTTCCAAATATTGTTCCCACACTTCAAATCTGTTGAAACAATAGTAATGGAAGAGTTTGAGTCTAATTATGAGGCCCGGTTGCGAAAAAGTCACAAGTTATAGGCTTCGGAATGTAACACAGAAACTGAGTCCAATTTGAGACGTTGACGAACGGATGGAGCTAACTTGTTTCGACTGTCCCGAATCTTGTTTCAACACTTCAAATGTGTTGAAACAATAGTAATAGAAGAGTTTGAGTCCAATCACGAGGTCCGGTAGCGAAAAAGTCACAAGTTATAGACTTAGGAATGTAACACACAAACTTAGTCCAATTTGAGACGTTGACGCACGGATGGAGCTAACTTGTTTCGACCGTCCCGAATCTTGTTCCAACACATCAAATGTGTTGAAACAATAGTTATAGAAGAGTTTGAGTCCAATCACGAGGTCCGGTTGCGAAAAAGTCACAAGTTATAGGGTTCGGAAATAACACACAAACTGAGTCCAATTTGAGACGTTGACGAACGGATGGAGCTAACTTGTGACGACTGTCACGAATCTTGTTCCACTACTTCAAATGTGATGAAAGAATAGTAATGGAAGAGTTCGAGTCCAATTACGAGCTCCGGTTGCGAAAAAGTCACAAGTTATAGGGTTCGGAACGTAACACACAAACTGAGTCCAATTTGAGACGTTGACGAACGGATGGAGCTAACTTGTTTCGACCTTCCCGAATCTTGTTCCAACACATCAAATGTGTTGAAATAATAGTAATACAAGAGTTTGAGTCCAATTACGAGGTCCGGTTGCGAAAAAGTCACAAGTTATTGGCTTCGGAATGTAACACACAAACTATGTCCAATTTGAGATGTTGACGCACGGATGGAGCTAACTTGTTTTGCCTGTCCCGAATCATGTTCCAATACTTCAAATGTGTTGAAATAATAATAATGGAAGAGTTTGAGTAAAATTACGAGTTTTGATTGCGACAAAGTCACAAGTTATAGGGTTCGGAATGTTACACACAAATTGAGTCGAATTTGAGACGTTGATGCACGGATGGAGCTAACTTGTTTCGACTGTCCCAAATCTTATTCCAACACTTCAAATCTGTTGAAACAATAGTAATAGAAGAGTTTGAGTCCAATTACGAGGTCCGGTTGCGAAAAAGTCACAAGTTATAGGGTTCGGAACGTAACACACAAACTGAGTCCAATTTGAGACGTTGACGAACGGATGGAGCTAACTTGTTTCGACCTTCCCGAATCTTGTTCCAACACATCAAATGTGTTGAAATAATAGTAATACAAGAGTTTGAGTCCAATTACGAGGTCCGGTTGCGAAAAAGTCACAAGTTATAAGCTTCGGAATGTAACACACAAACTGAGTCCAATTTGAGACGTTGACGCACGGATGGAGCTAACTTGTTTCTACTATCCCAAATATTGTTCCAACACTTCAAATCTGTTAAAACAATAGTAATGGAAGAGTTTGAGTCTAATTATGAGGTCCGGTTGCTAAAAAGTCACAAGTTATAGGCTTCGGAATGTAACACAGAAACTGAGTCCAATTTGAGACGTTGACGAACGGATGGAGCTAACTTGTTTCGACTGTCCCGAATCTTGTTTCAACACTTCAAATGTGTTGAAACAATAGTAATAGAAGAGTTTGAGTCCAATCACGAGGTCCGGTAGCGAAAAAGTCACAAGTTATAGACTTAGGAATGTAACACACAAACTTAGTCCAATTTGAGACGTTGACGCACGGATGGAGCTAACTTGTTTCGACCGTCCCGAATCTTGTTCCAACACAACAAATGTGTTGAAACAATAGTTATAGAAGAGTTTGAGTCCAATCACGAGGTCCGGTTGCGAAAAAGTCACAAGTTATAGGCTTCGGAATGCAACACAGAAACTGAGTCCAATTTGAGACGTTGACGAACGGATGGAGCTAACTTGTTTCGACTGTCCCGAATCTTGTTTCAACACTTCAAATGTGTTGAAACAATAGTAATAGAAGAGTTTGAGTCCAATCACGAGGTCCGGTAGCGAAAAAGTCACAAGTTATAGACTTAGGAATGTAACACACAAACTTAGTCTAATTTGAGACGTTGACGCACGGATGGAGCTAACTTGTTTCGACCGTCCCGAATCTTGTTCCAACACATCAAATGTGTTGAAATAATAGTAATACAAGAGTTTGAGTCCAATTACGAGGTCCGGTTGCGAAAAAGTCACAAGTTATTGGCTTCGGAATGTAACACACAAACTATGTCCAATTTGAGATGTTGACGCACGGATGGAGCTAACTTGTTTTGCCTGTCCCGAATCATGTTCCAATACTTCAAATGTGTTGAAATAATAATAATGGAAGAGTTTGAGTAAAATTACGAGTTTTGATTGCGACAAAGTCACAAGTTATAGGGTTCGGAATGTTACACACAAATTGAGTCGAATTTGAGACGTTGATGCACGGATGGAGCTAACTTGTTTCGACTGTCCCAAATCTTATTCCAACACTTCAAATCTGTTGAAACAATAGTAATAGAAGAGTTTGAGTCCAATTACGAGGTCCGGTTGCGAAAAAGTCACAAGTTATAGGGTTCGGAACGTAACACACAAACTGAGTCCAATTTGAGACGTTGACGAACGGATGGAGCTAACTTGTTTCGACCTTCCCGAATCTTGTTCCAACACATCAAATGTGTTGAAATAATAGTAATACAAGAGTTTGAGTCCAATTACGAGGTCCGGTTGCGAAAAAGTCACAAGTTATAAGCTTCGGAATGTAACACACAAACTGAGTCCAATTTGAGACGTTGACGCACGGATGGAGCTAACTTGTTTCTACTATCCCAAATATTGTTCCAACACTTCAAATCTGTTAAAACAATAGTAATGGAAGAGTTTGAGTCTAATTATGAGGTCCGGTTGCTAAAAAGTCACAAGTTATAGGCTTCGGAATGTAACACAGAAACTGAGTCCAATTTGAGACGTTGACGAACGGATGGAGCTAACTTGTTTCGACTGTCCCGAATCTTGTTTCAACACTTCAAATGTGTTGAAACAATAGTAATAGAAGAGTTTGAGTCCAATCACGAGGTCCGGTAGCGAAAAAGTCACAAGTTATAGACTTAGGAATGTAACACACAAACTTAGTCCAATTTGAGACGTTGACGCACGGATGGAGCTAACTTGTTTCGACCGTCCCGAATCTTGTTCCAACACAACAAATGTGTTGAAACAATAGTTATAGAAGAGTTTGAGTCCAATCACGAGGTCCGGTTGCGAAAAAGTCACAAGTTATAGGCTTCGGAATGCAACACAGAAACTGAGTCCAATTTGAGACGTTGACGAACGGATGGAGCTAACTTGTTTCGACTGTCCCGAATCTTGTTTCAACACTTCAAATGTGTTGAAACAATAGTAATAGAAGAGTTTGAGTCCAATCACGAGGTCCGGTAGCGAAAAAGTCACAAGTTATAGACTTAGGAATGTAACACACAAACTTAGTCTAATTTGAGACGTTGACGCACGGATGGAGCTAACTTGTTTCGACCGTCCCGAATCTTGTTCCAACACATCAAATGTGTTGAAATAATAGTAATACAAGAGTTTGAGTCCAATTACGAGGTCCGGTTGCGAAAAAGTCACAAGTTATTGGCTTCGGAATGTAACACACAAACTATGTCCAATTTGAGATGTTGACGCACGGATGGAGCTAACTTGTTTTGCCTGTCCCGAATCATGTTCCAATACTTCAAATGTGTTGAAATAATAATAATGGAAGAGTTTGAGTAAATTACGAGTTTTGATTGCGACAAAGTCACAAGTTATAGGGTTCGGAATGTTACACACAAATTGAGTCGAATTTGAGACGTTGATGCACGGATGGAGCTAACTTGTTTCGACTGTCCCAAATCTTATTCCAACACTTCAAATCTGTTGAAACAATAGTAATAGAAGAGTTTGAGTCCAATCACGAGGTCCGGTAGCGAAAAAGTCACAAGTTATAGACTTAGGAATGTAACACACAAACTTAGTCCAATTTGAGACGTTGACGAACGGATGGAGCTAACTTGTTTCGACCTTCCCGAATCTTGTTCCAACACATCAAATGTGTTGAAATAATAGTAATACAAGAGTTTGAGTCCAATTACGAGGTCCGGTTGCGAAAAAGTCACAAGTTATTGGCTTCGGAATGTAACACACAAACTATGTCCAATTTGAGATGTTGACGCACGGATGGAGCTAACTTGTTTTGCCTGTCCCGAATCATGTTCCAATACTTCAAATGTGTTGAAATAATAATAATGCAAGAGTTTGAGTAAAATTACGAGGTTTGATTGCGACAAAGTCACAAGTTATAGGGTTCGGAATGTTACACACAAATTGGGTTGAATTTGAGACGTTGATGCACGGATGGAGCTAACTTGTTTCGACTGTCCCAAATCTTATTCCAACACTTCAAATCTGTTGAAACAATAGTAATAGAAGAGTTTGAGTCCAATTACGAGGTCCGGTTGCGAAAAAGTCACAAGTTATAGACTTAGGAATGTAACACACAAACTGAGTTCAATTTGAGACGTTGACGCACGGATGGAGCTAACTTGTTTCGACGGTCCCGAATCTTGTTCCAACACATCAAATGTGTTGAAACAATAGTTATAGAAGAGTTTGAGTCCAATCACGAGGTCCTGTTCCGAAAAAGTCACAAGTTATAGGCTTCGGAATGCAACACAGAAACTGAGTCCAATTTGAGACGTTGACGTACGGATGGAGCTAACTTGTTTCGACTGTCCCGAATCTTGTTTCAACACTTCAAATGTGTTGAAACAATAGTAATAGAAGAGTTTGAGTCCAATCACGAGGTCCGGTAGCGAAAAAGTCACAAGTTATAGACTTAGGAATGTAACACACAAACTTAGTCCAATTTGAGACGTTGACGCACGGATGGAGCTAACTTGTTTCGACTGTCACGAATCTTGTTCCACCACTTCAAATGTGATGAAACAATAGTAATAGAAGAGTTTGAGTCCAACCACGAGGTCCGGTAGCGAAAAAGTCACAAGTTATAGACTTAGGAATGTAACACACAAACTTAGTCCAATTTGAGACGTTGACGTACGGATGGAGCTAACTTGTTTCGACTGTCCCGAATCTTGTTTCAACACTTCAAATCTGTTGAAACAATAGTAATAGAAGAGTTTGAGTCCAATTACGAGGTCCGGTTGCGAAAAAGTCACAAGTTATAGACTTAGGAATGTAACACACAAACTGAGTTCAATTTGAGACGTTGACGCACGGATGGAGCTAACTTGTTTCGACGGTCCCGAATCTTGTTCCAACACATCAAATGTGTTGAAACAATAGTTATAGAAGAGTTTGAGTCCAATCACGAGGTCCTGTTCCGAAAAAGTCACAAGTTATAGGCTTCGGAATGCAACACAGAAACTGAGTCCAATTTGAGACGTTGACGTACGGATGGAGCTAACTTGTTTCGACTGTCCCGAATCTTGTTTCAACACTTCAAATGTGTTGAAACAATAGTAATAGAAGAGTTTGAGTCCAATCACGAGGTCCGGTAGCGAAAAAGTCACAAGTTATAGACTTAGGAATGTAACACACAAACTTAGTCCAATTTGAGACGTTGACGCACGGATGGAGCTAACTTGTTTCGACTGTCACGAATCTTGTTCCACCACTTCAAATGTGATGAAACAATAGTAATAGAAGAGTTTGAGTCCAACCACGAGGTCCGGTAGCGAAAAAGTCACAAGTTATAGACTTAGGAATGTAACACACAAACTTAGTCCAATTTGAGACGTTGACGTACGGATGGAGCTAACTTGTTTCGACTGTCCCGAATCTTGTTTCAACACTTCAAATCTGTTGAAACAATAGTAATAGAAGAGTTTGAGTCCAATTACGAGGTCCGGTTGCGAAAAAGTCACAAGTTATAGACTTAGGAATGTAACACACAAACTGAGTTCAATTTGAGACGTTGACGCACGGATGGAGCTAACTTGTTTCGACGGTCCCGAATCTTGTTCCAACACATCAAATGTGTTGAAACAATAGTTATAGAAGAGTTTGAGTCCAATCACGAGGTCCTGTTCCGAAAAAGTCACAAGTTATAGGCTTCGGAATGCAACACAGAAACTGAGTCCAATTTGAGACGTTGACGTACGGATGGAGCTAACTTGTTTCGACTGTCCCGAATCTTGTTTCAACACTTCAAATGTGTTGAAACAATAGTAATAGAAGAGTTTGAGTCCAATCACGAGGTCCGGTAGCGAAAAAGTCACAAGTTATAGACTTAGGAATGTAACACACAAACTTAGTCCAATTTGAGACGTTGACGCACGGATGGAGCTAACTTGTTTCGACCGTCCCGAATCTTGTTCCAACACATCAAATGTGTTCAAACAATAGTTATAGAAGAGTTTGAGTCCAATCACGAGGTCCGGTTGCGAAAAAGTCACAAGTTATAGGCTTCGGAATGCAACACAGAAACTGAGTCCAATTTGAGACGTTGACGAACGGATGGAGCTAACTTGTTTCGACTGTTCCAAATATTGTTCCCACACTTCAAATCTGTTGAAACAATAGTAATGGAAGAGTTTGAGTCTAATTATGAGGCCCGGTTGCGAAAAAGTCACAAGTTATAGGCTTCGGAATGTAACACAGAAACTGAGTCCAATTTGAGACGTTGACGAACGGATGGAGCTAACTTGTTTCGACGGTCCCAAATCTTGTTCCAACACATCAAATGTGTTGAAATAATAGTAATACAAGAGTTTGAGTCCAATTACGAGTTCCGGTAGCGAAAAAGTCACAAGTTATAGGCTTCGGAATGTAACACAGAAACTGAGTCCAATTTGAGACGTTGACGCACGGATGGAGCTTACTTGTTTCGACTGTCACGAATCTTGTTCCACTACTTCAAATGTGATGAAACAATAGTAATGGAAGAGTTTGAGTCCAATTACGAGGTCCGGTTGCGAAAAAGTCACAAGTTATAGACTTAGGAATGTAACACACAAACTGAGTCCAATTGAGACGTTGACGCACGGATGGAGCTAACTTGTTTCGACTGTCACGAATCTTGTTCCACCACTTCAAATGTGATGAAACAATAGTAATGGAAGAGTTTGAGTCCAATTACGAGGTCCGGTTGCGAAAAAGTCACAAGTTATAGGGTTCGGAAATAACACACAAACTGAGTCCAATTTGAGACGTTGACGAACGGATGGAGCTAACTTGTTTCGACGGTCCCGAATCTTGTTCCAACACATCAAATGTGTTGAAATAATAGAAATACAAGAGTTTGAGTCCAATTACGAGTTCCGGTAGCGAAAAAGTCACAAGTTATCGGCTTCGGAATGTAACACACAAACTGAGTCCAATTTGAGACGTTGACGCACGGATGGAGCTAACTTGTTTCGACTGTCACGAATCTTGTTCCACTACTTCAAATGTGATGAAACAATAGTAATGGAAGAGTTCGAGTCCAATTACGAGCTCCGGTTGCGAAAAAGTCACAAGTTATAGGGTTCGGAACGTAACAGACAAACTGAGTCCAATTTGAGACGTTGACGAACGGATGGAGCTAACTTGTTTCGACCTTCCCGAATCTTGTTCCAACACATCAAATGTGTTGAAATAATAGTAATACAAGAGTTTGAGTCCAATTACGAGGTCCGGTTGCGAAAAAGTCACAAGTTATTGGCTTCGGAATGTAACACACAAACTATGTCCAATTTGAGATGTTGACGCACGGATGGAGCTAACTTGTTTTGCCTGTCCCGAATCATGTTCCAATACTTCAAATGTGTTGAAATAATAATAATGCAAGAGTTTGAGTAAAATTACGAGGTTTGATTGCGACAAAGTCACAAGTTATAGGGTTCGGAATGTTACACACAAATTGGGTTGAATTTGAGACGTTGATGCACGGATGGAGCTAACTTGTTTCGACTGTCCCAAATCTTATTCCAACACTTCAAATCTGTTGAAACAATAGTAATAGAAGAGTTTGAGTCCAATTACGAGGTCCGGTTGCGAAAAAGTCACAAGTTATAGACTTAGGAATGTAACACACAAACTGAGTTCAATTTGAGACGTTGACGCACGGATGGAGCTAACTTGTTTCGACGGTCCCGAATCTTGTTCCAACACATCAAATGTGTTGAAACAATAGTTATAGAAGAGTTTGAGTCCAATCACGAGGTCCTGTTCCGAAAAAGTCACAAGTTATAGGCTTCGGAATGCAACACAGAAACTGAGTCCAATTTGAGACGTTGACGTACGGATGGAGCTAACTTGTTTCGACTGTCCCGAATCTTGTTTCAACACTTCAAATGTGTTGAAACAATAGTAATAGAAGAGTTTGAGTCCAATCACGAGGTCCGGTAGCGAAAAAGTCACAAGTTATAGACTTAGGAATGTAACACACAAACTTAGTCCAATTTGAGACGTTGACGCACGGATGGAGCTAACTTGTTTCGACTGTCACGAATCTTGTTCCACCACTTCAAATGTGATGAAACAATAGTAATAGAAGAGTTTGAGTCCAACCACGAGGTCCGGTAGCGAAAAAGTCACAAGTTATAGACTTAGGAATGTAACACACAAACTTAGTCCAATTTGAGACGTTGACGTACGGATGGAGCTAACTTGTTTCGACTGTCCCGAATCTTGTTTCAACACTTCAAATCTGTTGAAACAATAGTAATAGAAGAGTTTGAGTCCAATTACGAGGTCCGGTTGCGAAAAAGTCACAAGTTATAGACTTAGGAATGTAACACACAAACTGAGTTCAATTTGAGACGTTGACGCACGGATGGAGCTAACTTGTTTCGACGGTCCCGAATCTTGTTCCAACACATCAAATGTGTTGAAACAATAGTTATAGAAGAGTTTGAGTCCAATCACGAGGTCCTGTTCCGAAAAAGTCACAAGTTATAGGCTTCGGAATGCAACACAGAAACTGAGTCCAATTTGAGACGTTGACGTACGGATGGAGCTAACTTGTTTCGACTGTCCCGAATCTTGTTTCAACACTTCAAATGTGTTGAAACAATAGTAATAGAAGAGTTTGAGTCCAATCACGAGGTCCGGTAGCGAAAAAGTCACAAGTTATAGACTTAGGAATGTAACACACAAACTTAGTCCAATTTGAGACGTTGACGCACGGATGGAGCTAACTTGTTTCGACCGTCCCGAATCTTGTTCCAACACATCAAATGTGTTCAAACAATAGTTATAGAAGAGTTTGAGTCCAATCACGAGGTCCGGTTGCGAAAAAGTCACAAGTTATAGGCTTCGGAATGCAACACAGAAACTGAGTCCAATTTGAGACGTTGACGAACGGATGGAGCTAACTTGTTTCGACTGTTCCAAATATTGTTCCCACACTTCAAATCTGTTGAAACAATAGTAATGGAAGAGTTTGAGTCTAATTATGAGGCCCGGTTGCGAAAAAGTCACAAGTTATAGGCTTCGGAATGTAACACAGAAACTGAGTCCAATTTGAGACGTTGACGAACGGATGGAGCTAACTTGTTTCGACTGTCCCGAATCTTGTTCCAACACTTCAAATATGTTGAAACAATAGTAATAGAAGAGTATGAGTCTAATTATGAGGTCCGGTTACGAAAAAGTCACAAGTTATAGGCTTCGGAATGTAACACACAAACTGAGTCCAATTTGAGACGTTGACGAACGGATGGAGCTAACTTGTTTCGACTGTCCCGAATCTTGTTCCAACACTTCAAATATGTTGAAACTTGTCCGGTTGCAAAAAAGTCACAAGTTATAGGCTTCGGAATGTAACACACAAACTGAGTCCAATTTGAGACGTTGACGAACAGATGGAGCTAACTAGTTTCGACCGTCCCGAATCTTGTTCCAACACATCAAATGTGTTGAAATAATAGAAATACAAGAGTTTGAGTCCAATTACGAGGTCCGGTTGCGAAAAAGTCACAAGTTATAGGTTCGGAATGTAACACACAAACTGAGTCCAATTTGAGACGTTGACGCACGGATGGAGCTAACTTGTTTCGACTGTCACGAATCTTGTTCCACCACTTTAAATATGATGAAACAATAGTAATGGAAGAGTTTGAGTCCAATTACGAGGTCCGGTTGCGAAAAAGTCACAAGTTATAGACTGAGTAATGTAACAAACAAACTGAGTCCAATTTGAGACGTTGACGAACGGATGGAGCTAACTTGTTTCGACGGTCCCGAATCTTGTTCCAACACATCAAATGTGTTGAAATAATAGTAATACAAGAGTTTGAGTCCAATTACGAGTTCCGGTAACGAAAAAGTCACAAGTTATAGGCTTCGGAATGTAACACAGAAACTGAGTCCAATTTGAGACGTTGACGAACGGATGGAGCTAACTTGTTTCGACTGTCCCGAATCTTGTTTCAACACTTCAAATGTGTTGAAACAATAGTAATAGAAGAGTTTGAGTCCAATCACGAGGTCCGGTAGCGAAAAAGTCACAAGTTATAGACTTAGGAATGTAACACACAAACTTAGTCCAATTTGAGACGTTGACGCACGGATGGAGCTAACTTGTTTCGACCGTCCCGAATCTTGTTCCAACACATCAAATGTGTTGAAATAATAGTAATACAAGAGTTTGAGTCCAATTACGAGGTCCGGTTACGAAAAAGTCACAAGTTATTGGCTTCGGAATGTAACACACAAACTATGTCCAATTTGAGATGTTGACGCACGGATGGAGCTAACTTGTTTTGCCTGTCCCGAATCATGTTCCAATACTTCAAATGTGTTGAAATAATAATAATGGAAGAGTTTGAGTAAAATTACGAGTTTTGATTGCGACAAAGTCACAAGTTATAGGGTTCGGAATGTTACACACAAATTGAGTCGAATTTGAGACGTTGATGCACGGATGGAGCTAACTTGTTTCGACTGTCCCAAATCTTATTCCAACACTTCAAATCTGTTGAAACAATAGTAATAGAAGAGTTTGAGTCCAATTACGAGGTCCGGTTGCGAAAAAGTCACAAGTTATAGGGTTCGGAACGTAACACACAAACTGAGTCCAATTTGAGACGTTGACGAACGGATGGAGCTAACTTGTTTCGACCTTCCCGAATCTTGTTCCAACACATCAAATGTGTTGAAATAATAGTAATACAAGAGTTTGAGTCCAATTACGAGGTCCGGTTGCGAAAAAGTCACAAGTTATAAGCTTCGGAATGTAACACACAAACTGAGTCCAATTTGAGACGTTGACGCACGGATGGAGCTAACTTGTTTCTACTATCCCAAATATTGTTCCAACACTTCAAATCTGTTAAAACAATAGTAATGGAAGAGTTTGAGTCTAATAATGAGGTCCGGTTGCTAAAAAGTCACAAGTTATAGGCTTCGGAATGTAACACAGAAACTGAGTCCAATTTGAGACGTTGACGAACGGATGGAGCTAACTTGTTTCGACTGTCCCGAATCTTGTTTCAACACTTCAAATGTGTTGAAACAATAGTAATAGAAGAGTTTGAGTCCAATCACGAGGTCCGGTAGCGAAAAAGTCACAAGTTATAGACTTAGGAATGTAACACACAAACTTAGTCCAATTTGAGACGTTGACGCACGGATGGAGCTAACTTGTTTCGACCGTCCCGAATCTTGTTCCAACACATCAAATGTGTTGAAACAATAGTTATAGAAGAGTTTGAGTCCAATCACGAGGTCCGGTTGCGAAAAAGTCACAAGTTATAGGCTTCGGAATGCAACACAGAAACTGAGTCCAATTTGAGACGTTGACGAACGGATGGAGCTAACTTGTTTCGACTGTTCCAAATATTGTTCCCACACTTCAAATCTGTTGAAACAATAGCAATGGAAGAGTTTGAGTCTAATTATGAGGTCCGGTTGCGAAAAAGTCACAAGTTATAGGCTTCGGAATGTAACACAGAAACTGAGTCCAATTTGAGACGTTGACGAACGGATGGAGCTAACTTGTTTCGACTGTCCCGAATCTTGTTTCAACACTTCAAATGTGTTGAAACAATAGTAATAGAAGAGTTTGAGTCCAATCACGAGGTCCGGTAGCGAAAAAGTCACAAGTTATAGACTTAGGAATGTAACACACAAACTTAGTCCAATTTGAGACGTTGACGCACGGATGGAGCTAACTTGTTTCGACCGTCCCGAATCTTGTTCCAACACATCAAATGTGTTGAAACAATAGTTATAGAAGAGTTTGAGTCCAATCACGAGGTCCGGTTGCGAAAAAGTCACAAGTTATAGGGTTCGGAAATAACACACAAACTGAGTCCAATTTGAGACGTTGACGAACGGATGGAGCTAACTTGTGACGACTGTCACGAATCTTGTTCCACTACTTCAAATGTGATGAAAGAATAGTAATGGAAGAGTTCGAGTCCAATTACGAGCTCCGGTTGCGAAAAAGTCACAAGTTATAGGGTTCGGAACGTAACACACAAACTGAGTCCAATTTGAGACGTTGACGAACGGATGGAGCTAACTTGTTTCGACCTTCCCGAATCTTGTTCCAACACATCAAATGTGTTGAAATAATAGTAATACAAGAGTTTGAGTCCAATTACGAGGTCCGGTTGCGAAAAAGTCACAAGTTATTGGCTTCGGAATGTAACACACAAACTATGTCCAATTTGAGATGTTGACGCACGGATGGAGCTAACTTGTTTTGCCTGTCCCGAATCATGTTCCAATACTTCAAATGTGTTGAAATAATAATAATGGAAGAGTTTGAGTAAAATTACGAGTTTTGATTGCGACAAAGTCACAAGTTATAGGGTTCGGAATGTTACACACAAATTGAGTCGAATTTGAGACGTTGATGCACGGATGGAGCTAACTTGTTTCGACTGTCCCAAATCTTATTCCAACACTTCAAATCTGTTGAAACAATAGTAATAGAAGAGTTTGAGTCCAATTACGAGGTCCGGTTGCGAAAAAGTCACAAGTTATAGGGTTCGGAACGTAACACACAAACTGAGTCCAATTTGAGACGTTGACGAACGGATGGAGCTAACTTGTTTCGACCTTCCCGAATCTTGTTCCAACACATCAAATGTGTTGAAATAATAGTAATACAAGAGTTTGAGTCCAATTACGAGGTCCGGTTGCGAAAAAGTCACAAGTTATAAGCTTCGGAATGTAACACACAAACTGAGTCCAATTTGAGACGTTGACGCACGGATGGAGCTAACTTGTTTCTACTATCCCAAATATTGTTCCAACACTTCAAATCTGTTAAAACAATAGTAATGGAAGAGTTTGAGTCTAATTATGAGGTCCGGTTGCTAAAAAGTCACAAGTTATAGGCTTCGGAATGTAACACAGAAACTGAGTCCAATTTGAGACGTTGACGAACGGATGGAGCTAACTTGTTTCGACTGTCCCGAATCTTGTTTCAACACTTCAAATGTGTTGAAACAATAGTAATAGAAGAGTTTGAGTCCAATCACGAGGTCCGGTAGCGAAAAAGTCACAAGTTATAGACTTAGGAATGTAACACACAAACTTAGTCCAATTTGAGACGTTGACGCACGGATGGAGCTAACTTGTTTCGACCGTCCCGAATCTTGTTCCAACACATCAAATGTGTTGAAACAATAGTTATAGAAGAGTTTGAGTCCAATCACGAGGTCCGGTTGCGAAAAAGTCACAAGTTATAGGCTTCGGAATGCAACACAGAAACTGAGTCCAATTTGAGACGTTGACGAACGGATGGAGCTAACTTGTTTCGACTGTTCCAAATATTGTTCCCACACTTCAAATCTGTTGAAACAATAGTAATGGAAGAGTTTGAGTCTAATTATGAGGCCCGGTTGCGAAAAAGTCACAAGTTATAGGCTTCGGAATGTAACACAGAAACTGAGTCCAATTTGAGACGTTGACGAACGGATGGAGCTAACTTGTTTCGACTGTCCCGAATCTTGTTTCAACACTTCAAATGTGTTGAAACAATAGTAATAGAAGAGTTTGAGTCCAATCACGAGGTCCGGTAGCGAAAAAGTCACAAGTTATAGACTTAGGAATGTAACACACAAACTTAGTCCAATTTGAGACGTTGACGCACGGATGGAGCTAACTTGTTTCGACCGTCCCGAATCTTGTTCCAACACATCAAATGTGTTGAAACAATAGTTATAGAAGAGTTTGAGTCCAATCACGAGGTCCGGTTGCGAAAAAGTCACAAGTTATAGGGTTCGGAAATAACACACAAACTGAGTCCAATTTGAGACGTTGACGAACGGATGGAGCTAACTTGTGACGACTGTCACGAATCTTGTTCCACTACTTCAAATGTGATGAAAGAATAGTAATGGAAGAGTTCGAGTCCAATTACGAGCTCCGGTTGCGAAAAAGTCACAAGTTATAGGGTTCGGAACGTAACACACAAACTGAGTCCAATTTGAGACGTTGACGAACGGATGGAGCTAACTTGTTTCGACCTTCCCGAATCTTGTTCCAACACATCAAATGTGTTGAAATAATAGTAATACAAGAGTTTGAGTCCAATTACGAGGTCCGGTTGCGAAAAAGTCACAAGTTATTGGCTTCGGAATGTAACACACAAACTATGTCCAATTTGAGATGTTGACGCACGGATGGAGCTAACTTGTTTTGCCTGTCCCGAATCATGTTCCAATACTTCAAATGTGTTGAAATAATAATAATGGAAGAGTTTGAGTAAAATTACGAGTTTTGATTGCGACAAAGTCACAAGTTATAGGGTTCGGAATGTTACACACAAATTGAGTCGAATTTGAGACGTTGATGCACGGATGGAGCTAACTTGTTTCGACTGTCCCAAATCTTATTCCAACACTTCAAATCTGTTGAAACAATAGTAATAGAAGAGTTTGAGTCCAATTACGAGGTCCGGTTGCGAAAAAGTCACAAGTTATAGGGTTCGGAACGTAACACACAAACTGAGTCCAATTTGAGACGTTGACGAACGGATGGAGCTAACTTGTTTCGACCTTCCCGAATCTTGTTCCAACACATCAAATGTGTTGAAATAATAGTAATACAAGAGTTTGAGTCCAATTACGAGGTCCGGTTGCGAAAAAGTCACAAGTTATAAGCTTCGGAATGTAACACACAAACTGAGTCCAATTTGAGACGTTGACGCACGGATGGAGCTAACTTGTTTCTACTATCCCAAATATTGTTCCAACACTTCAAATCTGTTAAAACAATAGTAATGGAAGAGTTTGAGTCTAATTATGAGGTCCGGTTGCTAAAAAGTCACAAGTTATAGGCTTCGGAATGTAACACAGAAACTGAGTCCAATTTGAGACGTTGACGAACGGATGGAGCTAACTTGTTTCGACTGTCCCGAATCTTGTTTCAACACTTCAAATGTGTTGAAACAATAGTAATAGAAGAGTTTGAGTCCAATCACGAGGTCCGGTAGCGAAAAAGTCACAAGTTATAGACTTAGGAATGTAACACACAAACTTAGTCCAATTTGAGACGTTGACGCACGGATGGAGCTAACTTGTTTCGACCGTCCCGAATCTTGTTCCAACACAACAAATGTGTTGAAACAATAGTTATAGAAGAGTTTGAGTCCAATCACGAGGTCCGGTTGCGAAAAAGTCACAAGTTATAGGCTTCGGAATGCAACACAGAAACTGAGTCCAATTTGAGACGTTGACGAACGGATGGAGCTAACTTGTTTCGACTGTCCCGAATCTTGTTTCAACACTTCAAATGTGTTGAAACAATAGTAATAGAAGAGTTTGAGTCCAATCACGAGGTCCGGTAGCGAAAAAGTCACAAGTTATAGACTTAGGAATGTAACACACAAACTTAGTCTAATTTGAGACGTTGACGCACGGATGGAGCTAACTTCTTTCGACCGTCCCGAATCTTGTTCCAACACATCAAATGTGTTGAAATAATAGTAATACAAGAGTTTGAGTCCAATTACGAGGTCCGGTTGCGAAAAGTCACAAGTTATTGGCTTCGGAATGTAACACACAAACTATGTCCAATTTGAGATGTTGACGCACGGATGGAGCTAACTTGTTTTGCCTGTCCCGAATCATGTTCCAATACTTCAAATGTGTTGAAATAATAATAATGGAAGAGTTTGAGTAAAATTACGAGTTTTGATTGCGACAAAGTCACAAGTTATAGGGTTCGGAATGTTACACACAAATTGAGTCGAATTTGAGACGTTGATGCACGGATGGAGCTAACTTGTTTCGACTGTCCCAAATCTTATTCCAACACTTCAAATCTGTTGAAACAATAGTAATAGAAGAGTTTGAGTCCAATTACGAGGTCCGGTTGCGAAAAAGTCACAAGTTATAGGGTTCGGAACGTAACACACAAACTGAGTCCAATTTGAGACGTTGACGAACGGATGGAGCTAACTTGTTTCGACCTTCCCGAATCTTGTTCCAACACATCAAATGTGTTGAAATAATATTAATACAAGAGTTTGAGTCCAATTACGAGGTCCGGTTGCGAAAAAGTCACAAGTTATAAGCTTCGGAATGTAACACACAAACTGAGTCCAATTTGAGACGTTGACGAACGGATGGAGCTAACTTGTTTCGACTGTCCCGAATCTTGTTTCAACACTTCAAATGTGTTGAAACAATAGTAATAGAAGAGTTTGAGTCCAATCACGAGGTCCGGTAGCGAAAAAGTCACAAGTTATAGACTAGGAATGTAACACACAAACTTAGTCCAATTTGAGACGTTGACGCACGGATGGAGCTAACTTGTTTCGACCGTCCCGAATCTTGTTCCAACACATCAAATGTGTTGAAACAATAGTTATAGAAGAGTTTGAGTCCAATCACGAGGTCCGGTTGCGAAAAAGTCACAAGTTATAGGCTTCGGAATGCAACACAGAAACTGAGTCCAATTTGAGACGTTGACGAACGGATGGAGCTAACTTGTTTCGACTGTTCCAAATATTGTTCCCACACTTCAAATCTGTTGAAACAATAGTAATGGAAGAGTTTGAGTCTAATTATGAGGCCCGGTTGCGAAAAAGTCACAAGTTATAGGCTTCGGAATGTAACACAGAAACTGAGTCCAATTTGAGACGTTGACGAACGGATGGAGCTAACTTGTTTCGACTGTCCCGAATCTTGTTCCAACACTTCAAATATGTTGAAACAATAGTAATGGAAGAGTATGAGTCTAATTATGAGGTCCGGTTGCGAAAAAGTCACAAGTTATAGGCTTCGGAATGTAACACACAAACTGAGTCCAATTTGAGACGTTGACGAACGGATGGAGCTAACTTGTTTCGACTGTCCCGAATCTTGTTCCAACACTTCAAATATGTTGAAACAATAGTAATGGAAGAGTTTGAGTCTAATTATGAGGTCCGGTTGCAAAAAAGTCACAAGTTATAGGCTTCGGAATGTAACACACAAACTGAGTCCAATTTGAGACGTTGACGAACGGATGGAGCTAACTAGTTTCGACCGTCCGAATCTTGTTCCAACACATCAAATGTGTTGAAATAAAAGAAATACAAGAGTTTGAGTCCAATTACGAGGTCCGGTTACGAAAAAGTCACAAGTTATAGGTTCGGAATGTAACACACAAACTGAGTCCAATTTGAGACGTTGACGCACGGATGGAGCTAACTTGTTTCGACTGTCACGAATCTTGTTCCACCACTTTAAATATGATGAAACAATAGTAATGGAAGAGTTTGAGTCCAATTACGAGGTCCGGTTGCGAAAAAGTCACAAGTTATAGACAGAGTAATGTAACAAACAAACTGAGTCCAATTTGAGACGTTGACGAACGGATGGGGCTAACTTGTTTCGACGGTCCCGAATCTTGTTCCAACACATCAAATGTGTTGAAATAATAGTAATACAAGAGTTTGAGTCCAATTACGAGTTCCGGTAACGAAAAAGTCACAAGTTATAGGCTTCGGAATGTAACACAGAAACTGAGTCCAATTTGAGACGTTGACGCACGGATGGAGCTAACTTGTTTCGACTGTCAGGAATCTTGTTCCACTACTTCAAATGTGATGAAACAATAGTAATGGAAGAGTTTGAGTCAATTACGAGGTCCGGTTGCGAAAAAGTCACAAGTTATAGACTTTGGAATGTAACACACAAACTGAGTCCAATTTGAGACGTTGACGCACGGATGGAGCTAACTTGTTTCGACTGTCACGAATCTTGTTCCACCACTTCAAATGTGATGATACAATAGTAATGGAAGAGTTTGAGTCCAATTACGAGGTCTGGTTGCGAAAAAGTCACAAGTTATAGGGTTCGGAAATAACACACAAACTGAGTCCAATTTGAGACGTTGACGAACGGATGGAGTTAACTTGTTTCGACGGTCCCGAATCTTGTTCCAACACATCAAATGTGTTGAAATAATAGAAATACAAGAGTTTGAGTCCAATTACGAGTTCCGGTAGCGAAAAAGTCACAAGTTATAGGCTTCGGAATGTAACACACAAACTGAGTCCAATTTGAGACGTTGACGCACGGATGGAGCTAACTTGTTTCGACTGTCACGAATCTTGTTCCACTACTTCAAATGTGATGAAACAATAGTAATGGAAGAGTTCGTGTCCAATTACGAGCTCCGGTTGCGAAAAAGTCACAAGTTATAGGGTTCGGAACGTAACACACAAACTGAGTCCAATTTGAGACGTTGACGAACGGATGGAGCTAACTTGTTTCGACCTTCCCGAATCTTGTTCCAACACATCAAATGTGTTGAAATAATAGTAATACAAGAGTTTGAGTCCAATTACGAGGTCCGGTTGCGAAAAAGTCACAAGTTATTGGCTTCGGAATGTAACACACAAACTATGTCCAATTTGAGATGTTGACGCACGGATGGAGCTAACTTGTTTTGCCTGTCCCGAATCATGTTCCAATATTTCAAATGTGTTGAAATAATAATAATGGAAGAGTTTGAGTAAAATTACGAGGTTTGATTGCGACAAAGTCACAAGTTATAGGGTTCGGAATGTTACACACAAATGAGTCGAATTTGAGACGTTGATGCACGGATGGAGCTAACTTGTTTCGACTGTCCCAAATCTTGTTCCAACACATCAAATGTGTTGAAATAATAGTAATACAAGAGTTGAGTCCAATTACGAGTTCCGTAGCGAAAAAGTCACAAGTTATAGGCTTCGGAATGTAACACAGAAACTGAGTCCAATTTGAGACGTTGACGCACGGATGGAGCTTACTTGTTTCGACTGTCACGAATCTTGTTCCACTACTTCAAATGTGATGAAACAATAGTAATGGAAGAGTTTGAGTCCAATTACGAGGTCCGTTGCGAAAAAGTCACAAGTTATTAGGACTTAGGAATGTAACACACAAACTGAGTCCAATTTGAGACGTTGACGCACGGATGGAACTAACTTGTTTCGAATGTCACGAATCTTGTTCCACCACTTCAAATGTGATGAAACAATAGTAATGGAAGAGTTTGAGTCCAATTACGAGGTCCGTTGCGAAAAAGTCACAAGTTATAGGGTTCGGAAATAACACACAAACTGAGTCGAATTTGAGACGTTGACGAACGGATGGAGCTAACTTGTGTCGACTGTCACGAATCTTGTTCCACTACTTCAAATGTGATGAAACAATAGTAATGGAAGAGTTCGAGTCCATTTACGAGCTCCGGTTGCGAAAAAGTCACAAGTTATAGGGTTCGAAACGTAACACACAAACTGAGTCCAATTTGAGACGTTGACGAACGGATGGAGCTAACTTGTTTCGACCTTCCCGAATCTTGTTCCAACACATCAAATGTGTTGAAATAATAGTAATACAAGAGTTTGAGTCCAATTACGAGGTCCGGTTGCGAAAAAGTCACAAGTTATTGGCTTCGGAATGTAACACACAAACTATGTCCAATTTGAGATGTTGACGCACGGATGGAGCTAACTTGTTTTGCCTGTCCCGAATCATGTTCCAATACTTCAAATGTGTTGAAATAATAATAATGGAAGAGTTTGAGTAAAATTACGAGTTTTGATTGCGACAAAGTCACAAGTTATAGGGTTCGGAATGTACACACAAATTGAGTCGAATTTGAGACGTTGATGCACGGATGGAGCTAACTTGTTTCGACTGTCCCAAATCTTATTCCAACACTTCAAATGTGTTGAAACAATAGTAATAGAAGAGTTTGAGTCCAATCACGAGGTCCGGTAGCGAAAAAGTCACAAGTTATAGACTTAGGAATGTAACACACAAACTTAGTCCAATTTGAGACGTTGACGCACGGATGGAGCTAACTTGTTTCGACCGTCCCGAATCTTGTTCCAACACATCAAATGTGTTGAAACAATAGTTATAGAAGAGTTTGAGTCCAATCACGAGGTCCGGTTGCGAAAAAGTCACAAGTTATAGGCTTCGGAATGCAACACAGAAACTGAGTCCAATTTGAGACGTTGACGAACGGATGGAGCTAACTTGTTTCGACTGTTCCAAATATTGTTCCCACACTTCAAATCTGTTGAAACAATAGTAATGGAAGAGTTTGAGTCTAATTATGAGGCCCGGTTGCGAAAAATTCACAAGTTATAGGCTTCGGAATGTAACACAGAAACTGAGTCCAATTTGAGACGTTGACGAACGGATGGAGCTAACTTGTTTCGACTGTCCCGAATCTTGTTTCAACACTTCAAATGTGTTGAAACAATAGTAATAGAAGAGTTTGAGTCCAATCACGAGGTCCGGTAGCGAAAAAGTCACAAGTTATAGACTTAGGAATGTAACACACAAACTTAGTCCAATTTGAGACGTTGACGCACGGATGGAGCTAACTTGTTTCGACCGTCCCGAATCTTGTTCCAACACATCAAATGTGTTGAAACAATAGTTATAGAAGAGTTTGAGTCCAATCACGAGGTCCGGTTGCGAAAAAGTCACAAGTTATAGGGTTCGGAAATAACACACAAACTGAGTCCAATTTGAGACGTTGACGAACGGATGGAGCTAACTTGTGACGACTGTCACGAATCTTGTTCCACTACTTCAAATGTGATGAAAGAATAGTAATGGAAGAGTTCGAGTCCAATTACGAGCTCCGGTTGCGAAAAGTCACAAGTTATAGGGTTCGGAACGTAACACACAAACTGAGTCCAATTTGAGACGTTGACGAACGGATGGAGCTAACTTGTTTCGACCTTCCCGAATCTTGTTCCAACACATCAAATGTGTTGAAATAATAGTAATACAAGAGTTTGAGTCCAATTACGAGGTCCGGTTGCGAAAAAGTCACAAGTTATTGGCTTCGGAATGTAACACACAAACTATGTCCAATTTGAGATGTTGACGCACGGATGGAGCTAACTTGTTTTGCCTGTCTCCGAAATCATGTTCCAATACTTCAAATGTGTTGAAATAATAATAAGGAAGAGTTGAGTAAAATTACGAGTTTTGATTGCGACAAAGTCACAAGTTATAGGGTTCGGAATGTTACACACAAATTGAGTCGAATTTGAGACGTTGAGTGCACACGGATGGAGCTAACTTGTTTCGACTGGTCCCAAATCTTATTCCAACACTTCAAATCTGTTGAAACAATAGTAATAGAAAGTTTTTGAGTCCAATTACGAGGTCCGGTTGCGAAAAAGTCACAAGTTATAGGGTTCGGAACGTAACACACAAACTGAGTCCAATTTGAGACGTTGACGAACGGATGGAGCTAACTTGTTTCGACCTTCCCGAATCTTGTTCCAACACATCAAATGTGTTGAAATAATAGTATACAAGAGTTTGAGTCCAATTACGAGGTCCGGTTGCGAAAAAGTCACAAGTTATAAGCTTCGGAATTAACACACAAACTGAGTCCAATTTGAGACGTTGACGCACGGATGGAGCTAACTTGTTTCGACTGATCCCAAATATTGTTCCCACACTTCAAATCTGTTGAAACAATAGTAATGGAAGAGTTTGAGTCTAATTATGAGGTCCGGTTGCGAAAAAGTCACAAGTTATAGGCTTCGGAATGTAACACAGAAACTGAGTCCAATTTGAGACGTTGACGAACGGATGGAGCTAACTTGTTTCGACTGTCCCGAATCTTGTTACAACACTTCAAATGTGTTGAAACAATAGTAATAGAAGAGTTTGAGTCCAATCACGAGGTCCGGGTAGCGAAAAAGTCAAAGTTATTGACTTAGGAATGTAACACACAAACTTAGTCCAATTTGAGACGTTGACGCACGGATGGAGCTAACTTGTTTCGACCGTCCCGAATCTTGTTCCAACACATCAAATGTGTTGAAACAATAGTTATAGAAGAGTTTGAGTCCAATCACGAGGTCCGGTTGCGAAAAAGTCACAAGTTATAGGCTTCGGAATGCAACACAGAAACTGAGTCAATTTGAGACGTTGACGAACGGATGGAGCTAACTTGTTTCGACTGTCCCGAATCTTGTTCAACACTTCAAATGTGTTGAAACAATAGTAATAGAGAGTTTGAGTCCAATCACGAGGTCCGGTAGCGAAAAAGTCACAAGTTATAGACTTAGGAATGTAACACACAAACTTAGTCTAATTTGAGACGTTGACGCACGGATGGAGCTAACTTCTTTCGACCGTCCCGAATCTTGTTCCAACACATCAAATGTGTTGAAATAATAGTAATACAAGAGTTTGAGTCCAATTACGAGGTCCGGTTGCGAAAAAGTCACAAGTTATTGGCTTCGGAATGTAAAACACAAACTATGTCCAATTTGAGATGTTGACGCACGGATGGAGCTAACTTGTTTTGCCTGTCCCGAATCATGTTCCAATACTTCAAATGTGTTGAAATAATAATAATGGAAGAGTTTGAGTAAAATTACGAGTTTTGATTGCGACAAAGTCACAAGTTATAGGGTTCGGAATGTTACACACAAATTGAGTCGAATTTGAGACGTTGATGCACGGATGGAGCTAACTTGTTTCGACTGTCCCAAATCTTATTCCAACACATCAAATCTGTTGAAACAATAGTAATAGAAGAGTTTGAGTCCAATTACGAGGTCCGGTTGCGAAAAAGTCACAAGTTATAGGGTTCGGAACGTAACACACAAACTGAGTCCAATTTGAGACGTTGACGAACGGATGGAGCTAACTTGTTTCGACCTTCCCGAATCTTGTTCCAACACATCAAATGTGTTGAAATAATATTAATACAAGAGTTTGAGTCCAATTACGAGGTCCGGTTGCGAAAAAGTCACAAGTTATAAGCCTTCGGAATGTAACACACAAACTGAGTCCAATTTGAGACGTTGACGCACGGATGGAGCTAACTTGTTTCTACTATCCCAAATATTGTTCCAACACTTCAAATCTGTTAAAACAATAGTAATGGAAGAGTTTGAGTCTAATTATGAGGTCCGGTTGCTAAAAAGTCACAAGTTATAGGCTTCGGAATGTAACACAGAAACTGAGTCCAATTTGAGACGTTGACGAACGGATGGAGCTAACTTGTTTCGACTGTCCCGAATCTTGTTTCAACACTTCAAATGTGTTGAAACAATAGTAATAGAAGAGTTTGAGTCCAATCACGAGGTCCGGGTAGCGAAAAAGTCACAAGTTATAGACTTAGGAATGTAACACACAAACTTAGTCCAATTTGAGACGTTGACGCACGGATGGAGCTAACTTGTTTCGACCGTCCCGAATCTTGTTCCAACACATCAAATGTGTTGAAACAATAGTTATAGAAGAGTTTGAGTCCAATCACGAGGTCCGGTTGCGAAAAAGTCACAAGTTATAGGCTTCGGAATGCAACACAGAAACTGAGTCCAATTTGAGACGTTGACGAACGGATGGAGCTAACTTGTTTCGACTGTTCCAAATATTGTTCCACACTTCAAATCTGTTGAAACAATAGTAATGGAAGAGTTTGAGTCTAATTATGAGGCCCGGTTGCGAAAAAGTCACAAGTTATAGGCTTCGGAATGTAACACAGAAACTGAGTCCAATTTGAGACGTTGACGAACGGATGGAGCTAACTTGTTTCGACTGTCCCGAATCTTGTTCCAACACTTCAAATATGTTGAAACAATAGTAATGGAAGAGTATGAGTCTAATTATGAGGTCCGGTTGCGAAAAAGTCACAAGTTATAGGCTTCGGAATGTAACACACAAACTGAGTCCAATTTGAGACGTTGACGAACGGATGGAGCTAACTTGTTTCGACTGTCCCGAATCTTGTTCCAACACTTCAAATATGTTGAAAAAAATAGTAATGGAAGAGTTTGAGTCTAATTATGAGGTCCGGTTGCAAAAAAGTCACAAGTTATAGGCTTCGGAATGTAACACACAAACTGAGTCCAATTGAGACGTTGACGAACGGATGGAGCTAACTAGTTTCGACCGTCCCGAATCTTGTTCCAACACATCAAATGTGTTGAAATAATAGAAATACAAGAGTTTGAGTCCAATTACGAGGTCCGGTTACGAAAAAGTCACAAGTTATAGGTTCGGAATGTAACACACAAACTGAGTCCAATTTGAGACGTTGACGCACGGATGGAGCTAACTTGTTTCGACTGTCACGAATCTTGTTCCACCACTTTAAATATGATGAAACAATAGTAATGGAAGAGTTTGAGTCCAATACGAGGTCCGGTTGCGAAAAAGTCACAAGTTATAGACAGAGTAATGTAACAAACAAACTGAGTCCAATTTGAGACGTTGACGAACGGATGGGGCTAACTTGTTTCGACGGTCCCGAATCTTGTTCCAACACATCAAATGTGTTGAAATAATAGTAATACAAGAGTTTGAGTCCAATTACGAGTTCCGGTAACGAAAAAGTCACAAGTTATAGGCTTCGGAATGTAACACAGAAACTGAGTCCAATTTGAGACGTTGACGCACGGATGGAGCTAACTTGTTTCGACTGTCAGGAATCTTGTTCCACTACTTCAAATGTGATGAAACAATAGTAATGGAAGAGTTTGAGTCAATTACGAGGTCCGGTTGCGAAAAAGTCACAAGTTATAGACTTTGGAATGTAACACACAAACTGAGTCCAATTTGAGACGTTGACGCACGGATGGAGCTAACTTGTTTCGACTGTCACGAATCTTGTTCCACCACTTCAAATGTGATGATACAATAGTAATGGAAGAGTTTGAGTCCAATTACGAGGTCTGGTTGCGAAAAAGTCACAAGTTATAGGGTTCGGAAATAACACACAAACTGAGTCCAATTTGAGACGTTGACGAACGGATGGAGTTAACTTGTTTCGACGGTCCCGAATCTTGTTCCAACACATCAAATGTGTTGAAATAATAGAATACAAGAGTTTTGAGTCCAATTACGAGTTCCGGTAGCGAAAAAGTCACAAGTTATAGGCTTCGGAATGTAACACACAAACTGAGTCCAATTTGAGACGTTGACGCACGGATGGAGCTAACTTGTTTCGACTGTCACGAATCTTGTTCCACTACTTCAAATGTGATGAAACAATAGTAATGGAAGAGTTCGTGTCCAATTACGAGCTCCGGTTGCGAAAAAGTCACAAGTTATAGGGTTCGGAACGTAACACACAAACTGAGTCCAATTTGAGACGTTGACGAACGATGGAGCTAACTTGTTTCGACCTTCCCGAATCTTGTTCCAACACATCAAATGTGTTGAAATAATAGTAATACAAGAGTTTGAGTCCAATTACGAGGTCCGGTTGCGAAAAAGTCACAAGTTATTGGCTTCGGAATGTAACACACAAACTATGTCCAATTTGAGATGTTGACGCACGGATGGAGCCTAACTTGTTTTGCCTGTCCGAATCATGTTCCAATATTTCAAATGTGTTGAAATAATAATAATGGAAGAGTTTGAGTAAAATTACGAGGTTTGATTGCGACAAGTCACAAGTTATAGGGTTCGGAATGTTACACACAAATTGAGTCGAATTTGAGACGTTGATGCACGGATGGAGCTAACTTGTTTCGACTGTCCCAAATCTTGTTCCAACACATCAAATGTGTTGAAATAATAGTAATACAAGAGTTTGAGTCCAATTACGAGTTCCGGTAGCGAAAAAGTCACAAGTTATAGGCTTCGGAATGTAACACAGAAACTGAGTCCAATTTGAGACGTTGACGCACGGATGGAGCTTACTTGTTTCGACTGTCACGAATCTTGTTCCACTACTTCAAATGTGATGAAACAATAGTAATGGAAGAGTTTGAGTCCAATTACGAGTCCGGTTGCGAAAAAGTCACAAGTTATAGACTTAGGAATGTAACACAAACTGAGTCCAATTTGAGACGTTGACGCACGGATGGACTAACTTGTTTCGAATGTCACGAATCTTGTTCCACCACTTCAAATGTGATGAAACAATAGTAATGGAAGAGTTTGAGTCCAATTACGAGGTCCGGTTGCGAAAAAGTCACAAGTTATAGGGTTCGGAATAACACACAAACTGAGTCCAATTTGAGACGTTGACGAACGGATGGAGCTAACTTGTGACGACTGTCACGAATCTTGTTCCACTACTTCAAATGTGATGAAACAATAGTAATGGAAGAGTTCGAGTCCAATTACGAGCTCCGGTTGCGAAAAAGTCACAAGTTATAGGGTTCGAAACGTAACACACAAACTGAGTCCAATTTGAGACGTTGACGAACGGATGGAGCTAACTTGTTTCGACCTTCCCGAATCTTGTTCCAACACATCAATGTGTTGAAATAATAGTAATACAAGAGTTTGAGTCCAATTACGAGGTCGGTTGCGAAAAGTCACAAGTTATTGGCTTCGGAATGTAACACACAAACTATGTCCAATTTGAGATGTTGACGCACGGATGGAGCTAACTTGTTTTGCCTGTCCCGAATCATGTTCCAATACTTCAAATGTGTTGAAATAATAATAATGGAAGAGTTTGAGTAAAATTACGAGTTTGATTGCGACAAAGTCACAAGTTATAGGGTTCGGAATGTTACACACAAATTGAGTCGAATTTGAGACGTTGATGCACGGATGGAGCTAACTTGTTTCGACTGTCCCAATCTTATTCCAACACTTCAAATGTGTTGAAACAATAGTAATAGAAGAGTTTGAGTCCAATTACGAGGTCCGGTAGCGAAAAAGTCACAAGTTATAGACTTAGGAAGTAACACACAAACTTAGTCCAATTTGAGACGTTGACGCACGGATGGAGCTAACTTGTTTCGACCTTCCCGAATCTTGTTCCAACACATCAAATGTGTTGAAACAATAGTAATAGAAGAGTTTGAGTCCAATCACGAGGTCCGGTTGCGAAAAAGTCACAAGTTATAGCTTCGGAATGTAACACAGAAACTGAGTCCAATTTGAGACGTTGACGCACGGATGGAGCTAACTTGTTTCTACTATCCAATATTGTTCCCACACTTCAAATCTGTTGAAACAATAGTAATGGAAGAGTTTGAGTCTAATATGAGGTCCGGTTGCTAAAAAGTCACAAGTTATAGGCTTCGGAATGTAACACAGAAACTGAGTCCATTTGAGACGTTGACGAACGGATGGAGCTAACTTGTTTCGACTGTCCCGAATCTTGTTTCAACACTTCAAATGTGTTGAAACAATAGTAATAGAAGAGTTTGAGTCCAATCACGAGGTCCGGTAGCGAAAAAGTCACAAGTTATAGACTTAGGAATGTAACACACAAACTTAGTCCAATTTGAGACGTTGACGCACGGATGGAGCTAACTGTTTCGACCGTCCCGAATCTTGTTCCAACACATCAAATGTGTTGAAACAATAGTTATAGAAGAGTTTGAGTCCAATCACGAGGTCCGGTTGCGAAAAAGTCACAAGTTATAGGCTTCGGAATGAACACAGAAACTGAGTCCAATTTGAGACGTTGACGAACGGATGGAGCTAACTTGTTTCGACTGTCACGAATCTTGTTCCACTACTTCAAATGTGATGAAAGAATAGTAATGAAGAGTTCGAGTCCAATTACGAGCTCCGGTTGCGAAAAAGTCACAAGTTATAGGGTTCGGAACGTAACACACAAACTGAGTCCAATTTGAGACGTTGACGAACGGATGGAGCTAACTTGTTTCGACCTTCCCGAATCTTGTTCCAACACATCAAATGTGTTGAAATAATAGTAATACAAGAGTTTGAGTCCAATTACGAGGTCCGGTTGCGAAAAAGTCACAAGTTATTGGCTTCGGAATGTAACACACAAACTATGTCCAATTTGAGATGTTGACGCACGGATGGAGCTAACTTGTTTTGCCTGTCCCGAATCATGTTCCAATACTTCAAATGTGTTTGAAATAATAATAATGGAAGAGTTTGAGTAAAATTACGAGTTTTGATTGCGACAAAGTCACAAGTTATAGGGTTCGGAATGTTACACACAAATTGAGTCGAATTTGAGACGTTGATGCACGGATGGAGCTAACTTGTTTCGACTGTCCCAAATCTTATTCCAACACTTCAAATCTGTTGAAACAATAGTAATAGAAGAGTTTGAGTCCAATTACGAGGTCGGTTGCGAAAAAAGTCACAAGTATAGGGTTCGGAACGTAACACACAAACTGAGTCCAATTTGAGACGTTGACGAACGGATGGAGCTAACTTGTTTCGACCTTCCCGAATCTTGTTCCAACACATCAAATGTGTTGAAATAATAGTAATACAAGAGTTTGAGTCCAATTACGAGGTCCGGTTGCGAAAAGTCACAAGTTATAAGCTTCGGAATGTAACACACAAACTGAGTCCAATTTGAGACGTTGACGCACGGATGGAGCTAACTTGTTTCTACTATCCCAAATATTGTTCAACACTTCAAATCTGTTAAAACAATAGTAATGGAAGAGTTTGAGTCTAATTATGAGGTCCGGTTGCTAAAAAGTCACAAGTTATAGGCTTCGGAATGTAACACAGAAACTGAGTCCAATTTGAGACGTTGACGAACGGTGGAGCTAACTTGTTTCGACTGTCCCGAATCTTGTTTCAACACTTCAAATGTGTTGAAACAATAGTAATAGAAGAGTTTGAGTCCAATCACGAGGTCCGGTAGCGAAAAAGTCACAAGTTATAGACTTAGGAATGTAACACACAAACTTAGTCCAATTTGAGACGTTGACGCACGGATGGAGCTAACTTGTTTCGACCGTCCCGAATCTTGTTCCAACACATCAAATGTGTTGAAACAATAGTTATAGAAGAGTTTGAGTCCAATCACGAGGTTCCGGTTGCGAAAAAGTCACAAGTTATAGGCTTCGGAATGCAACACAGAAACTGAGTCCAATTTGAGACGTTGACGAACGGATGGAGCTAACTTGTTTCGACTGTCCCGAATCTTGTTTCAACACTTCAAATGTGTTTGAAACAATAGTAATAGAAGAGTTTGAGTCAATCACGAGGTCCGGGTAGCGAAAAAGTCACAAGTTATAGACTTAGGAATGTAACACACAAACTTAGTCAAATTTGAGACGTTGACGCACGGATGGAGCTAACTTGTTTCGACCGTCCCGAATCTTGTTCCAACACATCAAATGTGTTGAAATAATAGTAATACAAGAGTTTGAGTCCAATTACGAGGTCCGGTTGCGAAAAAGTCACAAGTTATTGGCTTCGGAATGTAACACACAAACTATGTCCAATTTGAGATGTTGACGCACGGATGGAGCTAACTTGTTTTGCCTGTCCCGAATCATGTTCCAATACTTCAAATGTGTTGAAATAATAATAATGGAAGAGTTTGAGTAAAATTACGAGTTTTGATTGCGACAAAGTCACAAGTTATAGGGTTCGGAATGTTACACACAAATTGAGTCGAATTTGAGACGTTGATGCACGGATGGAGCTAACTTGTTTTCGACTGTCCAAATCTTATTCCAACACTTCAAATCTGTTGAAACAATAGTAATAGAAGAGTTTGAGTCCAATTACGAGGTCCGGTTGCGAAAAAGTCACAAGTTATAGGGTTCGGAACGTAACACACAAACTGAGTCCAATTTGAGACGTTGACGAACGGATGGAGCTAACTTGTTTCGACCTTCCCGAATCTTGTTCCAACACATCAAATGTGTTGAAATAATAGTAATACAAGAGTTTGAGTCCAATTACGAGGTCCGGTTGCGAAAAAGTCACAAGTTATAAGCTTCGGAATGTAACACACAAACTGAGTCCAATTTGAGACGTTGACGCACGGATGGAGCTAACTTGTTTCTACTATCCCAAATATTGTTCCAACACTTCAAATCTGTTAAAACAATAGTAATGGAAGAGTTTGAGTCTAATTATGAGGTCCGGTTGCTAAAAAGTCACAAGTTATAGGCTTCGGAATGTAACACAGAAACTGAGTCCAATTTGAGACGTTGACGAACGGATGGAGCTAACTTGTTTCGACTGTCCCGAATCTTGTTTCAACACTTCAAATGTGTTGAAACAATAGTAATAGAAGAGTTTGAGTCCAATCACGAGGTCCCGGTAGCGAAAAGTCACAAGTTATAGACTTAGGAATGTAACACACAAACTTAGTCCAATTTGAGACGTTGACGCACGGATGGAGCTAACTTGTTTCGACCGTCCCGAATCTTGTTCCAACACATCAAATGTGTTGAAACAATAGTTATAGAAGAGTTTGAGTCCAATCACGAGGTCCGGTTGCGAAAAAGTCACAAGTTATAGGCTTCGGAATGCAACACAGAAACTGAGTCCAATTTGAGACGTTGACGAACGGATGGAGCTAACTTGTTTCGACTGTTCCAAATATTGTTCCCACACTTCAAATCTGTTGAAACAATAGTAATGGAAGAGTTTGAGTCTAATTATGAGGCCCGGTTGCGAAAAAAGTCACAAGTTATAGGCTTCGGAATGTAACACAGAAACTGAGTCCAATTTGAGACGTTGACGAACGGATGGAGCTAACTTGTTTCGACTGTCCCGAATCTTGTTCCAACACTTCAAATATGTTGAAACAATAGTAATGGAAGAGTATGAGTCTAATTATGAGGTCCGGTTGCGAAAAAGTCACAAGTTATAGGCTTCGGAATGTAACACACAAACTGAGTCCAATTTGAGACGTTGACGAACGGATGGAGCTAACTTGTTTCGACTGTCCCGAATCTTGTTCCAACACTTCAAATATGTTGAAACAATAGTAATGGAAGAGTTTGAGTCTAATTATGAGGTCCGGTTGCAAAAAAGTCACAAGTTATAGGCTTCGGAATGTAACACACAAACTGAGTCCAATTTGAGACGTTGACGAACGGATGGAGCTAACTAGTTTCGACCGTCCCGAATCTTGTTCCAACACATCAAATGTGTTGAAATAATAGAAATACAAGAGTTTGAGTCCAATTACGAGGTCCGGTTACGAAAAAGTCACAAGTTATAGGTTCGGAATGTAACACACAAACTGAGTCCAATTTGAGACGTTGACGCACGGATGGAGCTAACTTGTTTCGACTGTCACGAATCTTGTTCCACCACTTTAAATATGATGAAACAATAGTAATGGAAGAGTTTGAGTCCAATTACGAGGTCCGGTTGCGAAAGTCACAAGTTATAGACAGAGTAATGTAACAAACAAACTGAGTCCAATTTGAGACGTTGACGAAACGGATGGGGCTAACTTGTTTCGACGGTCCCGAATCTTGTTCCAACACATCAAATGTGTAGAAATAATAGTAATACAAGAGTTTGAGTCCAATTACGAGTTCCGGTAACGAAAAAGTCACAAGTTATAGGCTTCGGAATGTAACACAGAAACTGAGTCCAATTTGAGACGTTGACGCACGGATGGAGCTAACTTGTTTCGACTGTCACGAATCTTGTTCCACTACTTCAAAGTGATGAAACAATAGTAATGGAAGAGTTTGAGTCAATTACGAGGTCCGGTTGCGAAAAAGTCACAAGTTATAGACTTTGGAAAGTAACACACAAACTGAGTCCCATTTGAGACGTTGACGCACGGATGGAGCTAACTTGTTTCGACTGTCACGAATCTTGTTCCACACTTCAAATGTGATGATACAATAGTAATGGAAGAGTTTGAGTCCAATTACGAGGTCTGGTTGCGAAAAAGTCACAAGTTATAGGGTTCGGAAAATAACACACAAACTGAGTCCAATTGAGACGTTGACGAACGGATGGAGTTAACTTGTTTCGACGGTCCCGAATCTTGTTCCAACACATCAAATGTGTTGAAATAATAGAAATACAAGAGTTTGAGTCCAATTACGAGTTCCGGTAGCGAAAAAGTCACAAGTTATAGGCTTCGGAATGTAACACAGAAACTGAGTCCAATTTGAGACGTTGACGCACGGATGGAGCTTACTTGTTTCGACTGTCACGAATCTTGTTCCACTACTTCAAATGTGATGAAACAATAGTAATGGAAGAGTTTGAGTCCAATTACGAGGTCCGGTTGCGAAAAAGTCACAAGTTATAGGGTTCGGAACGTAACACACAAACTGAGTCCAATTTGAGACGTTGACGAACGGATGGAGCTAACTTGTTTCGACCTTCCCGAATCTTGTTCCAACACATCAAATGTGTTGAAATAATATTAATACAAGAGTTTGAGTCCAATTACGAGGTCCGGTTGCGAAAAAGTCACAAGTTATAGCTTCGGAATGTAACACACAAACTGAGTCCAATTTGAGACGTTGACGCACGGATGGAGCTAACTTGTTTCTACTATCCCAAATATTGTTCCAACACTTCAAATCTATTAAAACAATAGTAATGGAAGAGTTTGAGTCTAATTATGAGGTCCGGTTGCTAAAAAGTCACAAGTTATAGGCTTCGGAATGTAACACAGAAACTGAGTCCAATTTGAGACGTTGACGAACGGATGGAGCTAACTTGTTTCGACTGTCCCGAATCTTGTTTCAACACTTCAAATGTGTTGAAACAATAGTAATAGAAGAGTTTGAGTCCAATCACGAGGTCCGGTAGCGAAAAAGTCACAAGTTATAGACTTAGGAATGTAACAAACAAACTGAGTCCAATTTGAGACGTTGACGCACGGATGGAGCTAACTTGTTTCGACGTCCCGAATCTTGTTCCAACACATCAAATGTGTTGAAACAATAGTAATAGAAGAGTTTGAGTCCAATACGAGGTCCGGTAGCGAAAAAGTCACAAGTTATAGGCTTCGGAATGTAACACAGAAACTGAGTCCAATTTGAGACGTTGACGCACGGATGGAGCTAACTTGTTTCGACTGTCACGAATCTTGTTCCACACTTCAAATGTGATGAAACAATAGTAATGGAAGAGTTTGAGTCCAATTACGAGGTCCGGTTGCGAAAAAGTCACAAGTTATAGACTTAGGAATGTAACACACAAACTGAGTCCAATTTGAGACGTTGACACGGATGGAGCTAACTTGTTTCGACTGTCACGAATCTTGTTCCACACTTCAAATGTGATGAAACAATAGTAATGGAAGAGTTTGAGTCCAATTACGAGGTCCGGTTGCGAAAAAGTCACAAGTTATAGGCTTCGGAAATAACACACAAACTGAGTCCAATTTGAGACGTTGACGAACGGATGGAGCTAACTTGTTTCGACTGTCCCGAATCTTGTTCCAACACATCAAATGTTGAAATAGTAATAAGAGTTTGAGTCCAATTACGAGTCCGGTGCGAAAAAGTCACAAGTTATCGGCTTCGGAATGTAACACACAAACTGAGTCCAATTTGAGACGTTGACGCACGGATGGAGCTAACTTGTTTCGACTGTCACGAATCTTGTTCCACACACTTCAAATGTGATGAAACAATAGTAATGGAAGAGTTGAGTCCAATTACGAGTCCGGTTGCGAAAAAGTCACAAG